>SJYQ01002487.1:0-22219 GCA_006410935.1 Redunca redunca
TACATGGTGATCTAGGTGCACATCTTTCTAGGTTCAAAGCTACTGTGTGGCGCTATCGGTACTAGATCTCAAATTATTAGAATGTGTCTCTCACTGTTCTAATCGATTCCGGTGACTGTGCTGCTGCTGCTTAGTCGCTTCAATCGTGTCCGACTCGGTAGGACCATACTGGAGGAGGTTGCCATGCCCTCCTCCAGGGGCCTTGACTATGGACTTGTCCTAATGCAGCCAACTAAACTAAAAGGAGAGGCTGTAATTTGGAGCAGGCTAAAAACCATGGGAAATGAAGGTGATCCAGAATTAAAGTGGGCTGGTATTAATAGATTAGTTTTTTTAAACTTTCTTATCCTAAGAGACAAATCCTTAAATTGATTAATTTCACTCCAATAGCTGTTTCTTTCTTTCTTTCTTTTTTAAATAGCTGTTTCTATATAGATTCCTGGAAGATAGAGATTTGGTATACTAGATCAGACATAATATTGATTTCTGTCTTCACTCTCATAGGTAATAAGATTTGAGAACAAGCTCCGTTTCTAATTTTTGTTTGTTTGTCATGCCGGTGTTGTACCAGGTATTGTTGAAGGTGGTAGCTGATCACTGAATCTATTTACTCTTCATTACAGACATATACTGTGTTTTCTTGTCTCCTTTGCAGTTAAGTGTAGCCATCCAGATTTGGGTTTCCCAGGTGGCACTAGTGGTAAAGAACCTGCCTGCCAATTCAGGAGAGGATAAGAGATATGGATTTGATCCCTGGGACTGGAAGAGCCCCTGGAGGAGGAAATGGCAACCCACTCCAGTATTCTTGCCTGGTGAATCCCATGGTCAGGAGCCTGACTAGCTGTGGTCCCTAGTGTTGCAATGAATCAGACAGGACTGAAGTGACTTAGCATCCAGATTTAGCTCATTAAAAAAAAAAAAAAAAATCTTCCACAGGCAGTCTTCCATGCTCTTTCCCTTCATTGGACACATGCTAAAGACAGCAGAGCCACCAGTTACAAGGAGCCAAGGTTCCTGGCATCACAACTTGGAGAGTCATCCAATATTTGTTTTGGACTTTACATGGGCAAAATAAAAGGGTATATTTAGCAGCTAGGCTTATCCTAATCAATGCACTTGACACTCATTAATGAATAATACAGAGCAAAAACATCATCTAATTTCTATAAGCCTAGCATCTAGTGTAGTCACTGGCACAGAAAATGCATTTGGTAGAAACTTGGAACTTTGAATGAAAGACACTAGGTTAAGTCAAGATCACATGTAACTTAGGAGCTTGCAGTATATAGTAGGGGAAAAGATACTAAACAAGTAAATCATTAGTGAATATATAATTACAAATGTATGATTAAGGTGCTGTGAGGAGATTACTTTAGATTTGGGGTTCAGAGATGCTTCCCTGAAGAAGTAACATTTAACCAAGGCCTGAAGGAAGAGGAAAAATTAGTCAAACTAAGTTGGAAAAGAACATTCCTGGCAGTCTCTTGGGGTTGGGGAGAAGCTTGCAAGTTTCAGGAACCAAGATAAGGCAGCATGGCTGAACGTTATCAAGGGAAAAGATGAAGAGGGAACTAGGTCATACAGGCATGTTAAGTGTTATGGACTTCATGTTAAGGGTTTAGGATTTCATCCCACTAGCAATAGAAATCTATTGAGTTAAGTTATCAAATTGGCAATATAATAGTCCCTCTATCTGTGGAATGAATTGGAAGGGGATGAGACTGTGTGTAGACAGAACAGTGAGGAGATGGTTACGACAGTGCCTCATAGTTTAGGCTGGGGTCCTGGACTATCATGCAAAGCTTGGGAGAACACACCCTGCACAGAGCAAAATGGGGCTGGACTTGAGCCCCAGCATCTGCCAAGAGGAAGGAGCTCTTTTTTCTAACTTGGATAAATGTTAGTTCAACCAGTGCTGTGAGTGATGGCAGTGGCGATGGAGCAGAGTGGACAGATCTGAGATGTACTTTGTTAGCAGAATGGACAGGATCTAGTAATGAATTGGAGGGAAGATAAGAGAAAGGAGAGATCATTATGAATGCCATGTTTCTGACCGGAGTCCACGGATGAGTAGAAATGCTGTTTATAGAGACAGCCTAGACTGGGATAAGAGCATGTCTGAGGGTGAGGGTACAATTTTTAGAAGAATCTACACCTGTGAAACATGACCTGACCATCAGAAGTAATGGCCTCCACCCTCCTTTCTCCCAGAGGACAATCCATCTTCCCCTTTGCTGAGTCTAGGATGTCATCCAAACTGTGGTGGGGATAGGGGTGGGATGGGGTGGGTTATGGGGGGTTGGTGCACAGCCCTGGGAGTTGGACACCTGTTATCCAACTTGAAACTCAAGATATTAACTCTTACCTGTATGGAGCAAAAAATAAGTATGACGCTAAAGCAGATGCCTTTTAAAGATAAGGGAAAGATCATATTTTTACTCTTTTCTCAATTATAGTGGAAGGGATGTCAGGCTCAGGCAATTTTTACACTAAATTTGAGTATATTTCCCTGTACAAATGTTTCCTTTTTTTTAAATTAATGTTGCTGCTTGGTGCTTATCCAATCTATTTAAATAAGTTCAATTTCAGTATTTACTTATATTTGACTCATTTTCCACACACTTAAATTCTACCAATTTTTATCCTTTAAATGTTAAAATATATTTTTCTTATACATGATTGCTTTACTGAGTCTATTTTTGCCTCTGTCTGCAATCTCACCTTCCTATCATTAATTACCACTCATCATTTTCTCTTTCATCTATAACTTTGTTGTATATTAGTTGCCTTGACTTTTTGGGTTCCAGATCGTTAAATAATATCAAACAATGAAAGACTTTGACCCAGATCTTAGAGTCTTGGTTGGTGTGCTTTATCATCCTTTTAAATATAGATGTAGCATGAAAATTAAATAAAATGTGAATAAAATTTTAATTAATGCTGAGTATATCTGATGTTAAAAGCCAAGACTGGTTAATGTCCAAAAATAGCATCATATTCACTTGACTAAAAAGAAGCTATGATGCCTCCAGTAGTCTCACATGATCTCAAAACATTCTGTAATCTGACCCTTCTCTGACCTTCCAACTAATGTCTCAATGGCAATGGCAATAATTATTAACATTTATATAGAGCTTATATATAGTATAGGCTTCCCTCATAGCTCAGTTGGTAAATCATCTGCCTGCAATGCAGGAGACCTGGGTTCGATTCCTGGGTCAGGAAGCTCCCCTGGAGAAGAAAATGGCCACCTGCTCCAGTATTCTTGCCTGGAGAATCCCGTGGACAGAGGAGCCTGGCGGCTACAGTCCATGGGTTCGCAAGAGTCAGACACAATTTAGCGACTAAACCACCACCACATTATAAGCCAAGCACAATAACTCAAATGAAGTTTCCATTATTATTTCTGATTTATAGATGAAGAAACAGACATAAGAGAATTTAGCTGACTTGTCCACATCATGCAAATTATATGTGGTAGAGCCGGGATTCCAACTTGGAAAGTCTGGCTCCAGAGTCCATACTCTAAACAACTAAGCTATACTGCCTCTGAACAGTCTTGTAACCTCCTTCCTTGTCCACTCCCTCCTCCACTGAAATCCAGATGTAGGTTCTCAAGTTCCAACCAGTTCCTCCTTCATGCCCACCTCCTTCCTTCCTCTCATCCCCACACCACATGTCCATACAAACACAAAGCTTTCCTGCCCCTGTATGCCTTTGTTCATTATTCAGCAATCCAGAGCACCCACCACCACCTCTCTTTTTTCGCTCTCCCCAAAGTCTTCCCAACCTTCCAAACCTCAGTGAAATTCATCCACTTCTAAGTTTTCTCCTTTTACCTCCAACAGCACAAATCCCTCCCTTTTCTAGCCTTGTATAACTTTGTCTGGTCTTCTCAGGTGGCTCAGTGGTAAAGAATCCACTAGCCAATGCAAGGAGACCTGGGTTCAATCCCTGTGTCAGGAAGATCCCCTGGAGGATGAAATGGCAACCCACTGCAGTATTCTTGCCTGGGAGCAGTTGCAAAGAATTGGACACGACTGAGCAACTGACCACGCACACATACCTTTGTCTACCTCATACTTTATACCTAAGTATATAACCATGGTGGCGCTTAATCAGACTGCAAGTTTTTGAGACCAGGGATTTAAGAAAAGATAAAAAAGGCAATAGAGAAAGAGATGGCAACCCACTGCAATATTCTTGCCTGGAGAATTCCATGGACAGAGGAGCCTGGCAGGCTCCAGTCCATGGAGTTGCAAAGAGTCAGACACGACTGAGCAGCTAACACACACAAAGAAGGCAACTTAGTAAAAGATGGAAAACATGGATTAAATCCAGAAACATAATCGGTTTTGCTGAGATCACGATAATGACGTGAATGAGAGAGGCCATCTCCAAAGTCATTCGTCTGTTTTCTTGCTTTTCATTTAAAGAGTTTAGTCTGAAAACTTGATATTCCTTATTTACCAGTCTGCTCATTTTCATCTTGTTTATTAAGGAAGTAAATGAATAAAATGTGTCTTTAAACTCAGAGGTCCTGCTCACTATTCTGAGGAAAAGGTGTCAAAATACACTGAACAGCACAGATAAAAGAAGAGCATGGTAAGTTGAAGAAATTCATCTAGAAAATATAAGAAGAGCAAACAAATTTGAAATTAAATTTGTATCTATATCAAATACCAAGAGGTGGTATTTGATAAAGTGAAGTTTCAAAAAAATTAAATGTGGTTAAAAAAAAATTACAAATCTAGAGCTGGAAATTGGAAGTAATATAATTTTCCATAAATTTTAAATCATTCAGTCCTAAATATTTACAGAATAATAAAACTGAAAATATAAGCACTTAGATTTCATTAAAAATTTAAAGTTATATAATTCTCTCTAGAGGGATGGAAAGTACTTACTTTCAATCCATGGTACTGTTCTTTTCTGTATACATTGTTATAATTTTTCCTGTAAAGTTACACTAATGTTAACTACTACTTATTAGGTGTTTACTTTGTATGAAGCCCTTGACAAGCATTAACTCATTTAATTCTTACAACTCAGCCATGTATATGTTATTCTTCTTCTTTTACAAATGAGGAAAAAATGGTTAGAGAAGTTAATTGTACCAAATATAAACTTGTCCCTTGCCAAAGTTCAAGCATGCTCTTATCCATTGTTCTATCCTGTCTTTCTTCTTAGTCACATTTTGAATAATCCATTTGAAAGTGCTTTTTGACCAATACTGTGCCATAATTATGTTAAGGCAGGCCCATATCTTTCTTTCCTTTGAAAGTACTCTCAATAACTAGTACACATTAATTACTCAGTTGCTTAGTCGTGTCTCTTTGTGACCCCATGGACTGTAGCCCACCAGACCTCTGTCCATGGGATTTTCCAGGCAAGAATGCTGGAGTGGGTTGCCATTTCCTTCTCCAGAGGATCTTCCTGACCCAGGGATCAAACCCATGTCTCCTGCATTGGCAGGTGGATTCTTTACCACTGTGCCAGCTGGGAAGCAGACCCATATCTTTTATTTCCTTTGAAACAACTGCCAACAACAAGTACACATTAATTACTAAGTGAGAATTAATTTTCTGGAGGTCAGGTTTTTTAAGAAAATTTTTACATGGAGATTTTTATTTAAAGCCTGTCTTTTAAAGAAACAGTATTCTGAAGCCTTCTGAAAAAAGAACTTTCTAGGCCCAGACAGAATTTACCAGTGAAACTATCAAACATTTAAAGAAGAAATAACATCAACTCTATCTCCTTCAAAAAATAGAAGGGGGGAACACTTCTCAAATTGTGAGGCCAGCATAAACCTGAAACCAAAGCTAGATAAAAATAATACAAAAAGACAATTACAGATCATAACCCCTATGAATATAGATGTAAAAATCCTCAACAAAATATTAGCAAATCAGATTCAGCAGTGTATGAAAGTTCACTACAACCAATAGGAGGGGTTCATCTTGAGGATGCAGATAGGTTCATTATTAGAAAACCAAGCAATGTAATTGATCACACTGACAGATGAAAAGATAAAAACTATGTGATCTTGTTAACAAGTCAGGGGGAAGAAGTGGTAACATTCAACTCTCATTCATTGTGAAAACTCTGAGCAGGCATCCTCAACTCAATTGAAAAAAATTACCAACTATTACCCTCCCCCAAAAAAGTCATTGCTCAATAAATATTGAATAATGAAGAAAATTGAAAAAATATATATCCTTGAAAAAAACTTTTTTTAAAGCTATAGTCAACATCATAATCAAATGTGAAAAAATTCAACAGTGAAAACCTGAATGCTAATATTGGAAACAAGGCAAGGGTGTACATTCTCACTACTCCTATTTAGCGTCACACTGAAGGTCCCAACCAGCACTGTAAAACGAAACAGACGGCCTATAGACGGCAGCCCACCAGGCTCCCCCGTCCCTGGGATTCTCCAGGCAAGAATACTGGAGTGGGTTGCCATTTCCTTTTCCGATGCATGAAGGTGAAAAGAGAAAGTGAAGTCGCTCAGTTGTGTCTGACTCTTAGCGACGCCATGGACTGCAGCCTACCAGGCTCCTCCACCCATGGGATTTTCCAGGCAAGAGTACTGGAGTGGGGTACCATTGCCTTCCCCTTCCTCATTGACAGTCAGCATAATTGTCTATGCAGAAAATCCCAAGGAATCTACCAAAATATATCTAGAACTTATCACTGAGTTTTATAAGGTCGGATACAAAATCAATGTAAAAAAATTTACACATTATTCATATGCATTGGAAACCAACATTTTAAAAATACCATTTAAAATAAAGGCAAAAATAAAAGGTTTAATTGTAAATCTAACAAAATATACAAGATCTTATGATGAAAATTTTGAAGTGCTCATGAAAGAGCTCAGAGAAGACCTAAAGAAATGGGGAGACATCATATTCATGGATGGAAAGACATGGTGAAGATGTCTTCTATAGGTATAGTATAATTCCAAATCTGTAGTTATAGAGAAGCTGATTCTAGGATTTATATGGAAAGGCAATGTAACTAGAAGAGTAATAAGAATTTTTTAAAGAATAGAAATGGATGAATCATAATACCCAATATGAAGTCTTAATATAAAGTTGTGATAATCAAGACATACAGCATTGGCTAGAGGATAGACATTCCTCTAGAAAGTCCAGATATAGACAGAAATATAGCCAGTTGATTTTTGACTAAGGTTCAAAGACAATTCAGTGAAGAAAGGATAGTCTTTTCAATCAATAGTGTTGAAAAAATTAAGACATCCATATGCGGAGAAATAAACAGCTTCAACCTAAAGGTCATACTTTGTACATAAATGAACTCAAAATAGGTCATAGACCTAAAGGTAAAATGTAAAGCTATTAAACTTTCAGAAGTAAACATAGGATAAAATCTTCATGAGCTAGGGTTAGGCAAAAGTTTCTTCTTCATGACACCAAAAGCATGATCTATAAAAGAAAAAAATTAACAAATTAGACGACAAAATTTAAAACGTTTGCTCTGTGAAAGACATTGCTAAAGACAAGTTACAAAATGGAAGGAAATGCTTGAAAATCATGTATCTGACAAGTAACTTGTATTCAGAATATATATTTTTAAAATTCCTGAAACTTACTAAAAGAACAACAATCCAATTTTCAAAAATGGGTAAAAAGCTTGGATATTTCACTAAAGAGGATATACAATGCAAATAAGCATTAAAAGGGCTTCCCTGATGACTCAGAGGGTAAAGAATACACCTCCAGTGCAGGAGACAGAGGAAATTCAGTTTCAATCCCTGGGTCGGGAAGATCCCCTGGAGAAGGAAATGGCACCCACTCCAGTATTCTTGCCTTAAAAACCCGATTAACAGAGGAGCCTGGCAGGCTACAGTCCAAAGGGTCACAAATTAACCATTAATGCAAGTTAAAACCACAATGAGATACTGCTTCTGCTGTTGCTAAGTCGATTCAGTTGTGTCCGACTCTGTGCGACCCCATAGACGGCAGCCCACCAGGCTCCCCATCCCTGAGATTCTCCAGGCAAGAACATTGGAGTGGGTTGCTATTTCCTTCTCCAATGCATAAAAGTGAAAAGTGAAAGTGAAGTTGCTCAGTCGTGTCCGAATCTTATCGATCCCATAGACTGCAGCCCACCAGGCTCCTCCACCCATGGGATTTTCCAGGCAAGAGTACTGGAGTTGGTTGCCATTGCCTTCTCCTAATGAGATACTACTACACAGCTATTAAAATGACTAAAAAAATGGACAATATCAGATGCCAGAGAGCATGTGGAAGAATTTGAACCCACATTGCTGTCAGAAATGCAAAATGTACACAGCAACTCTGGAGAAACAGTTTGGTAGTTTCTTATAAAGTTAAACACTTACCCTGTGATCCAGCAATCCCTCTCTATTTATCCAAGGGAGATTAACAGTTATAGCCACAAAAAAAGCAGGTACACATGTGTTTTTGCTTCCCTGATGGCTCAGACAGTAAAGAATCCGCCTGTAATGTGGGAGACCTGGGTTCGATCCCTGGGATGGGAAGATCCCCTGGAGAAAAGAATGGTTACCCATTCCAGTATTCTTGCCCTGAGAATTCCATGGACAGAGGAGCCTGGTAGGCTATAGTCCATGGGGTCGCAGAGTCAGACACAACTGAGTGACTTTTACTCGTATATCTAACACACACGTTTATAGAAATTCTATTCATACTCACTAAAATTGGAAACAACTCATATCTTTTTCACTGAGTAAATGGATGAACAGTAGTACAAAATTACTGGGGTGAAAATATGTGTTTATGGACATATGGACAGCACAAAGGAGGTTTTTAATTTTATTTTGTTTCCTTTTGCACGGGGAGAGAGGATGTCAGTGCTTAAAATGTTCTGTATTCTGATTATGCTGGTGATTACATGAATCTGTACATACATGTGTTCACATTTATAGAAATGCTCACTGGAAAAAGCCAGTTTTACCATATGATAATTTAAGAAGCCCTCTTAGTTGCTCAGCCATGTCCAACTCTTTGCAACCTATTGGCCTATAACCCACCAGTCTCCTCTGTCCATGGGATTTCCCAGGCAAAAATACTGGAGTAGGTTGCCATTCCCTTCTCCAGGGGATCTTCCCAACCCAGGGATTGAATCTGAGTCTGCTGTGTCTCCTGCATTGCAGGGGGATTCTTTACCTGCTGAGCCCTTGGGGAAGCCCTCTATTTTTAACACCAAATATCAATTTTATCTCAATGAAACCACTAAATCAGGACCCACTGGACAGAAGATAGAGATAAATGACATTCTAAAGATATTTTAGGTAATTGAAAGAAACAGATTTGCTGTATCAAGCAGTAAAACAAACAAACAAAAAAATGTAAGGAGGATTGGTGAGGGCATGTGTCTGGTTAATAAAAGAGGCTCAATCATCCAGATAGGCCATGAATGGAATTTTTGGATCATTACACAAGATCCCACTCACCTATAAGTAAGGAAGACTCTTGAAGTGTATTAATCATTCCACTGCAATCAATTATATTTTCTGAAACACCAGTTGGCTCAGTGGTAAAGAATCTGCCTACCAAGCAGGAAATGCAGGTTTGATACTTGGGTTGGGAAGATATCCCAGAGAAAGAAATGACAACTGACTCCAGTGTTCTTAGAGAAGGAAATGGCAGCCTACTCCAGTATTCTTGCCTGGAGAATTCCATGGACAGAGGAGCCTGGCAGGCTACAGTCCACGAGGTGGCAAAAGAGTCAGACACGACATAACAGTCGACTAAACAACTACAGGAACACTTACTTCCAAAGCTCATTTTGGTGATTTACCACTGTTTTCAAACTGAAAGAGTTTCTGCAATTTTGTAACACACTATTCATAATCTCAAAGGAATTCCTTACATACTAGAACATATCAAGACTGTTTTCTTTTCAAAATATCATCACTGATGTGCAGGTAAGTAAAATCTCTTCAGTTTTTTAAATACTTAAGACAAATTTGCATTTATTATAGGAACAATTTAGTCTTTATCTTGTGTGTAAATATGTTTCCTCTGTGGTTGGAAAACTGAATTATAATTGTTTTCATTTGCAGTTTTTAGAGTTGTCAGTTCCAATTATATTAATTTAAAGCTACCTTTTGAGACTAGTTAAATAAACTATGGCACGTGCATCTAATGGCATATTCCAAAACCATAATAAGGAATGAGAATGCTTTTAATGTACTGATATGAAATTACACCTAATACATATTAGACATAAAAAAAGCAAACCAGAATAGTAGACTTAATACACTATGAATTGTGCAAAAATGGGGGAAAAGTTTGTATATATACATACACACACGCCTGTATATTTATAGTATTTGCTTAGACTGTTTCTGGAAGAATATAGAAGAGAAGAATTAAGTGTTTAGGAGTGAGAGTTGGAATATACCACTGATGATCATTTTATGTATTTTATATTTTGAACCCTGTAAATACATTGCTTATTACAAAAATAAATGTTATTCCCTCTTCTTTGCAAAGAATACCTGTGCATTTTATAAAAGCTGCCTAAAAAAAAAAGAAACAATAATTTGATTTCTTTATTGGGGTCAAAAATTCTCACTCAAGAGAAAAATACTGAAGAATAGATTTCTCATAGTAATTCCAGCACTGAAAAGCTGGAATAAGGACCTTGGTTCTTATCTTCTTTGAAGAAGGAATTCAGCAGAGAGACCAAGATTATGAAAAAGATCAAAGTTTTTGTCAGCAGCAAAGTACGTTTGGAAAAAGCAAAATACGTATGAAAGAACACACAGGTGAGCTCAGAGTGAGTTGCACCCAATGGGGTGGCTTAGATTGCTTACCTGGGGGCAGGTTTCTGGGTTATCTCTGGCCAGTCGTCTCCACATTTGATCCTGGTGTGAGCACACATCTCTCAGCTAAGATGGATTCCTACTGGCCTCTCCCTCCTTTTGTCCTTCCCCTAAACTAAGGGCCTTCTCTGTGCATGTGTTGGGTGGGGAAATTCACAAGAATGCACCTGAGTGGGGCCGATGCTCCTCCTGGTACCCACTCTTGAAGCATTGGCAGGAGACCAGCTACAGCTGCTCAGCCTGGGGCCTCTCTATCTGCTACCTCAATTGTATACATTTGTCTGATTTTTTTTCTTCAGAAAAAGAATATCTAAAGTATGTAAAATCCTTTGAATCGTATTTTGCTCTTCAAAATATTGGCTGAGGATAGATAGCACTGGGAGCTGGCTAGAAATGCAAACTCCTTGTGACCTACCCCAGATCTATCAAATCAGAACCAGCATTTTAATTAAAGACCTTCCTAGGGGATTTATGTGCACCTTCAAGTGTGAGAAAATACAGCCAAAGGAAAGCTGGAGCTGGAGGAAGATGGTGCCAACAGCCCTACATTATTAGGCAAGTTGATAATATATCAAATAGAGAAAGGTCAGTGAGCAAACTTTGTGAATATTACTGAAGAACCAAAAGGAATCCTAGAAACACCCAGAACCAAAGGTCAAAAAAGAAAATCTAAGCTCCTGGGTGTAAGTGTGTGTGTGTGTACGCCTGCTAGCATGCATGTGATTGATCACTCAGGCATGTCTGACTCTGAGGCCCCTGGACTGGAGCCCACCAAGCTCTTCTGCTCATAGAATTTTCCAGGCAAGGATACTGGAGTGGGTTGCCATTTCTTACTCCAGGGAATCTTCCTAACCCAGGGATTGAACCCATGTCTCCTACAATGTCAGGTGGATTCTTTACCACTAGCACCACCTGGGAAACCCTGGATGTAAATATATAGTCTCCTTCATTTGAATAACCCAAGATTCAAACAAAACTATCTTTGAAGACTCCTAAAGACAGGCATCCATTAGCTGTTTCAAAAGTCAAACCAAAATAAATAAAATCTCTTAGTTTAACAGTAAGCCCATCTCCCTACCTTCCATCCAGTCTCCCTGCGTATGGCCTTTTCCCCATCCACCACCATTTCCCCAGCAGTAAGAACGATTCTCCTAACATAGAAGTCAAATCTCATCACTCCTGTAGTCACAGCCTTCAGTGGTACCCCGTTTTACTCAGAGTAAGAAGCAGAGTCCTAAGGCAGACCTAATGGGCTTTATGCATAACTCACCTCCCCACAACCAGCACTCAACCGTTCTTCTTGGCTGGCTTAGCTCTAGCCACCTGGCCTCCTTGCTATTCCCTGAACTTGTCAGCTTCCAGATCTTTGCACTTGTTCCTCTGCTTAGGATCCTCTTCCAAGGCTCACTTCCGGTCTCTGTTGGAGCTTTATCTGACCACACTGCATGAAACAGCCACTCCCCACTCCTCTGTCCCTCTCACTCTCCTTTATTTTCTCCATGGCAGTTACCATTTCTCACACTACATATTGCTTTGATTTTTGTTGGTTTTTTTTGCCCTTCTTTAGAATATAAGATCCTCAAAGGCTAGAACTTTATTTCCAGAGTGGCTGAAAGAAAGACAGTTGTTGAATAAATGAATGAACAAACAAATGATCCTGTCTTAGCTCAGGCCACTGTAACAAACTACCATAGACCATGTGGCTTAAACCATAGAAACCCATTTCTCACAGTTTTGGAAAACGGAAATCCAAGATCAAGGTGCTGGATGATTTGGTTTCTGGTGATGACACTCATTTCATGCAAAGATGGGCTCGATAAAGGACAGAAATGGTATGGAACTAACAGAAGCAGAAGATATTAAGAAGAGGTGGCAAGAATACACAGGAGAACTGTACAAAAAAGATCTTCATGATTGAGATAATCACAATGGTGTGATCACTCACCTAGAGCCAGACATCCTGGAATGTGAGGTCAAGTGGGCCTTAGAAAGCATCACTATGAACAAAGCTAGTGGAGGTGATGGATTCCAGTTGAGCTATTTCAAATCCTGAAAGATGATGCTGTGAAAGTGCTGTACTCAATATGCCAGCAAATTTGGAAAACTCAGCAGTGGCCACAGGACTGGAAAAGGTCAGTTTTCATTCCAATCCCAAAGAAATGCAATGCCAAAGAATGCTTGAATTACCGCACAATTGCACTCATCTCACACGCTAGTAAAGTAATGCTCAAAATTCTCCAAGTAGGCTTCAGCAATACGTGAACCGTGAACTTCCTGATGTTCAAGATGGTTTTAGAAAAGGCACAGGAACCAGAGATCAAATTGCCAACATCCGCTGGGTCATGGAAAAAGTGAGAGAGTTCCAGAAAAACATCTATTTCTGCTTTATTGACTATGCCAAAGCCTTTGACTGTGTGGATCACAATAAACTGTGGAAAATTCTGAAAAAGATGGGAATACCAGACTACCTGACCCACCTCCTGAGAAACCTGTATGCAGGTCAGGAAGCAACAGTTAGAACTGGACATGGAACAACAGACTGGTTCCAAACAGGAAAAGGAGTCCGTCAAGGTTGTATATTGTCACCCTGCTTATTCAACTTATATGCAGGGTATATCATGAGAAACGCTGGGCTGGAAGAAGCACAAGCTGGAATCAAGATTGCCAGGAGAAATATCAATAACCTCAGATATGCAGATGACACCACCCTTATGACAGAAAGTGAAGAGGAACTAAAAAGCCTCTTGATGAAAGTGAAAGAGGAGAGTGAAAAAGTTGTCTTAAAGCTCAACGTTCAGAAAACGAAGATCATGGCATCTGGTCCCATCACTTCATGGGAAATAGATGGGGAAACAGTGGAAACAGTGGCAGACTTTATTTTTTTGGGGCTCCAAAATCACTGCAGATGGTGATTGCAGCCATGAAATTAAAAGATGCTTACTTCTTAAAAGGAAAGTTATGACCAACCTAGTTAGCATATTAAAAAGCAGAGATATTACTTTGCCAAAAAAGGACCATCTAGTCAAGGCTATGGTTTTCCCAGTGGTCATGTATGGATATGAGAGTTGGACTGTGAAGAAAGCTGAGCGCTGAAGAATTGGTGCTTTTGAACTGTGGTGTTGGAGAAGACTCTTGAGAGTCCCTTGGACTGCAAGGAGATCCCACCAGTCCATCCTAAAGGAGATCAGTCCTGGGTGTTCATTGGAAGGACTGATGCTGAGGCTGAAACTCCAACACTTTGGCCACCTCATGCAAAGAGTTGACTCATTGGGAAAGACCCTGATGCTGGGAGGGATGGGGGCAGGAGGAGAAGGTGACGACAGAGGATGAGATGGCTGGATGGCAGCACTGACTCGGTGGACGTGAGTCTGAGTGAACTCTGGGAGTTGGTGATGGACAGGGAGGCCTGGTGTGCTGTGATTCATGGGGTTGCAAAGAGTCAGACACGACTGAGCGACTCAACTGAACTGATGACCCTCTTCCTGGCTCACAGGTGGCCACCTTTTTGCTGTGTCTTCTCTTCGTATAGCCTTTCCTCAGTGTGTGGGCATGGAGACATCTTCCCCTCTTTCCTTTCTTTCTTCCTTCCATTGTTTTCTTTTCTCTCTCTTTCTCCCTCTCTCTCTTCTTATAAAACCACTAATCCTGTTGGATTAGGATTCTACCCTAATGCCCTCACTCACCCTTCAGTTCAGTCACTCTGTTGCAGCAGACTCTTTGTGACCCCACGGACTGCAGCATGCCAGGCTTCCCTGTCCATCACCAACTCCCAGAGCTTGCTCAAACTCATGTCCATGGAGTTGCTGATGCGATCCAACCATCTCATCCTCCGTTGTCCTCTTCTCCTCCTGCCTTCGATCTTTCCCAGCATCAGGGTCTTTTCCAATGAATCAGCTCTTTGCATTAGGTGACCAAAGTATTGGAGCTTCAATTTCAGCATCAGTCCTTCCAATTAATATTCAGGCTGATTTCCTTTAGGATTGACTGGTTTGATCTCTTTGCTGTCCAAGGGACTCTCAACAGCCTTCTCCAACACCACAGTTCAAAAGCATCAATTCTTCGGTGCTCAGCTTTCTTCATGGTCCAGCTCTCATATCTATACACAACTATTGGAAAAACCATAGCTTTGACTATATGGACCTTTGTCAGCAAAGTAATGTCTCTGTTTTTAACCTTAACATTCAACCTTAATTACCTCTTAAAGCTGTATCTCCAAATAGTCACATTGGAGGTTAGGGTTTCAACACATGAATTTCAGGAGGACCCAATTCAGTCCTCAGCAGATCCCACAAAGAATTCCATTCCCACGATCATCAAAGAAATTGCCCTCTTAGCCTACATGTCCTTTGGAATTCTTATCCCAGTCAAGACTGTGCTTGCTCTTTGCACACGTGTGTGTTAAGTTGCTTCAGTTATGTCTGACTCTTTGTGACCCCATGCACTATAGCCTGCCAGGCTCCTCTGTCCACGGGACTCTCCAGGCAAGAATATTGGAGTGGGTTGCCATTCCCTTCTCCAGGGTATCTTCCTGACCTAGAGACTGAACTTGTGTCTCTTAGGTCTCCTGCACTAGAAGGTGGGTCCTTTACCACTAGCACCACCTGGGAAGCCCCACGCTTACTCTTTATTTAAACATAATTTTCCCTGAGCAAAAATGCTGCAGCCAGGGGGTGTCACTTGGTTTGATTTTCCCTGGGAATGTGTAGCAGTGGCTCTGGACTTGGGAGACACAGGGGCTTGGCTTAGGTCTTCCATAGTTAGCAATCACATGTCCTTAAGTACATATTTTTAAATATTGGGGAAAAGGTTCAGGGTGCTTTTGGAAGTTACTTCTCAGTCCCTTATCTTCCTTGACTTGGAACTTCTTGAAATGTTACTTTATAAAATATAAGGTGACTGTAGCTGCTCTGAAAAGCTATGTGTCCACATCATAGAGAAGTGCAGAAATCTTTCCTGTTTGCCAATTACCCCTGAAGTTGTGTAAGTATTAGGAACAACTTATAAAAGAAATACTTTTAAGTAAAACTTACCTCTCATCTAGAATGGTAAATCTCCTTACTGTACAAATTGCCTTTACCCTGGTCATTAAAATCATCTATGGACAGTTTTCACTGTTTCAGTGTACAGATGCTTGCACTAACAAAGATTCTTTCCTTGACCAAAGTCCAGTCAGGTTCTTCTGATGCCTGTTCTTAACCAGACTCTCAGCATAAATGATTTGCTCTCTCCCACCCCATCAACCTCATATTCTAGAGAACTGAAGAAACACTACACTAGTTTCTAAAAACTCAAGGCTGCGTCCCCTTAAATTCCTTCCTGAGCAAGCTCAGGGCTGCAAGGACAATTTACTGTTTGTTCCAACTCAAACTGGTGATAGGCAGATAGGCAGATAGACTCCCTAAACTCCTTCTTAGAGCAGTTACTTTAGGAAAAATGTTAGCTGCTCAATTGTGTCTGACTCTTTGTGACCCCATGGACTGCAGCCTGCTAGGCTCCTCTATCCATGGAATTCTCCTGGCAAGAATATTAGAGTGGGTTGGTTGCCATCCCATTTTCCATGAGATCTTCTTGACCCAAGAATTGAACCCAGGTCTCCTGAATTGCAGGCAGATTCTTTATCATCTGAGTCACCAGGGAAACTTGACTTTAAGAAGCTTGCAATTATAAATCCTCTCACTCCCACTTTGAACCATTAATCTCTACCACCCAGAACTATTTTCTCAAGAATCTCAAGGAGAAAAAAAAAAAAAGTTGTGAGTTGGGGGATGAGGAGGGGAAAAAAAGGAATCTCAAGAATCTTTCTTTGAAATGTAAACTTTTAAGGAGCTACCTTTTAATCTGGCTCCCAGTCCTTTAGGGAGAGTAAAGGCTGAACTTTGGTGGGTTCAGGGCATCAACTTACACACTGCCTCCTGTGTTTTTTAAGACCTTTTTTTTTTTTTTTAATGTGGACCATTTTTCAAGTCTCTATTGAATGTGTTGGGCTTCCCTGGAGTAGCAGTGGTAAAGAACTTGCCCGCAAATGCAAGAGACACAGAAGATTCACGTTCGATTCCTGGGTTGGGAAGATCCCCTACAGCAGGAAACGGCAACCCACTCCAGTATTCTTGCCTGGAAAATTCCATGGACAGAGAAGCCTGGTGGGCTACAGTCCATAGGGTCACACAGAGTCAGACTTGATTTAGCCACTAAACAACAACAACAGGATTTGTTACAATATTGCTGGTTTTTCACTCTATATATTTTGTTTTTTTGGCCATCAGGCATATGGGATCTGAGTTCCCCGACCAGGGATTGAAGTGGCACCCCTGGCATTGGAAGGCGAAGTCTTAACCACTAGGCCACCAGGGATGTCCCAACCTTCTGTTGTAAAGCTAGGAAAAGTTTGCTTCTCCCCTGAGTAAGCACCAATTAACCAACTAAATGGCCTAGTCACATGGACCCTTAACGCCACTTGATTCCTTTCCCTATGATACCCTATCTTTAAGAAGTCTCTTAGGTTGTTTCCATGTCTTGCCTATTGTAAACAGTGCTGCAATGAACACTGGGATAAAGAAGATGTGGTACATATATGCAATGGAATATCACTCAGCCATTAAAAAGAAAGAGAGAATGTTACTGCCATTTGCAGCAACATGAAGGGACTTAGAGAGTGTGATACTAAGTGAAGTCAGTCAGTCAGAGAAGGAGAGATATCACACGGTACCCCTTATGTGTGAAATCTAAAAAGAAATGATACAAATGAACTTACAAAACAGAAAGAGATTCACAGACTTATAAAATGAATTTATGGTTGTCAGGGGGAAGGGATAGCTGGGAAAGTCACCTACACACTGCTATATTTAAAATGGATAAGCAACAAAGACCTATTGTATTGCATATAACTCTGCTCACTGTGTGAGCCTTGATGGGAGTTTGGGGGAGAATGAATACATGTATATGGATGGCTGAGTCCCTTCACTGTTCAAACCTAAAGCTACCACAACATTGTTAATTGGCTACACCCCAGTACAAAATAAATACATACCAAAAAAAAAAAAAGAAGTCTCTTGTCTTTAGTTTCAACAAAGTTGATTTCTATTCACACTGGACCCTCTTCCCTGTTACAGTTGTTATTACTGAATAAACTCTATCCTTACTGCTTTAACTGGTATATAGATTTGTCTTTGACAAGAGTTATCCCTGAGATTCTATTTCTGTGGATCTAGGGTGAGGCCTAGGAATCAGGATTTTATAAACCCTCTAAGAAGAATCTTCTAATGCAAGCAGGATTGCAAATAGCTGCTGCTAAAGGATAGCAGCTCTCAAAGTGGGGCCCCTGGACCAACACCAGCATTATCACCTGGGAACCTGTTAGAAAGGCAGATGCTTGGGCCCTGCTCCAAACCTGCTGAATCCTAGACTCCCAGGTTTGTTGTTGTTTTAGTCGCTAAGTAGTGTCCGACTCCTTTGTGACCCCATGGGCTGTAACCCACCAGGCTCCCCTGTCTATAGGATTTCCCAGGCAAGAATGCTGGAGTGGGTTGCCATTTCCTTCTCCAGTAGATCTTCCTGACCCAGGGATTGAACCCACATCTCCTGTGTCTCCTGAATTGGCAGGCGGATTCTTTTGGGCCCAGAGATGGAACTTGTGTTTTCTTCACTGGCAGACAGGCCCTTTACCATTGAGCCAGCAAGGAAGTTCTGAATCTGAGAGAAGGGCCCAGCTGTGTGTTAACAAGATCCTGTAGTGATTCTGATGGTTTGAGCACTACTGCTGTAGGGGGTTAAATTTGCTCCACAAAATATAATTAGGACTTGGTTAGTTAAGCGTGACTCGGAATCTAGTTATGTTAATAAACATTAGCCTGAAGAATACGGCTGGCTGCAAACTTTCCTACTCCTGCTCCACTCCTTTCCCTTGCTTTTTTCCATTTTTATTTTTCCTTCTAAAATGAAAGCTAGAAGGATCCTGGTCCACCAACACTCTTGGAAACCATTCATTTTTGAAATTGTAACACAATTGCTAAATGACAAAATTGGCCATTGGCAAGGGTGAGTAGAATCTAGATTTCATAAAATGGACTCTCATTTTCCTTTCCTTTAAAAATTCCTCCATATTCTAAAATGTGCCCAGGGCTAACATGTGTATAACTGGTTATATATTTCAGAGAGAAAGACTGGGGGAGAAAGATGGTGGTATTTGTACATGATTGCCTTTCCTTTCTGCGTTTCTAGTTGAAGATTAAGTATGTGTTGTTCTAGGGAATTCAGGTCTTTGTCAGCCTTCTCCTTCTGACCACAGAGATCAGGGGGTATGGATGCTAGGATAATAATGCTTTCCTGATGGAGAAGAGGAGGTCATTGAGAGAGTGTAGAGGGGGAAAAAAATGACTGTTTTTTCCTATTTTCTGCTCTAGCCAGCAACAGACAGTTATGGCTCTTTTAATTCATTCCTTCTCGCAAGTGGAAAAACACATTCCACAAAAAGAAGACTCTGTTTCTGGAAACATTTGTTTTAGGGAAAAAAAAATCTGGTATGAGGAAGCTTTATTTTTGGGGAAATATATTCTCTTTTTTATTTCTAATTTAAATATTTATGTAGTTTTGCAAAATACATGATATGGTGAAATAAATGAAAAAATATTTACTTTTACACACAAAGAGAGACACAGGAAGAGAAAATTTTCAAAGCATAGACTTTAACCCTGAACTTTGGAAATAAACAGATTTTGACAAAAGAGCTATCTCTTTGTGTTGCTTATGTTAGAGTTTTTATTTTGTAAATATGTACTTGTTTCTAGAGTCTTGCCTCACTTAGTGGCAAATAAACAAAATAATTTGGGGAGATGTCATTCCTGAAAGGCATCCACAAATTATTTCTTCTAAGAATGATCAGACCCCCTTGCTCTTCAAATGACGGAAAATGTTTGTGTGAAACTGACATGTTAATAGTTTTCATTTATATCAGTGCTACTTTTAATTGGCTTTGAATCTCTCTAATTCCCCAGGCGGCACAGTGGTAAAGAATCTGCCTGCCAGTTCAGGAGACACAGGAGAAGATGTGGGTTTGATCCCTGGGTCAGGAAGATCTACTGGAGAAGGAAATGACAACCCACTCTGGTATTCTTGCCTGGAAAATCCCATAGACAGAGGAGCCTGGTGGGCTATAGTCTATGGGGTCACAAAGAGAATCTCTTTAGTAACTGCATGCAGAGTCTCAAATCTGGTTTGTACTCCCATTGCTTTTATTTGTCTGAATATTAGAGCCAACAGGTTAAACCAGTCTCCCAAAATCTGTCATCCCCAAACCCCTCTTCCCCATGTTTTATAAGAGAAAAGCAAGTTCATCTGGTAGGGGTGGGAGTGGTCTCTGCTTGGTTATTGAAGTTAATTATGCTGCCACAGACCACGCAGAAGCATGGCCAAGAGGAGCTACCCCTCACCAAGTTCAGGGGCCGCGACCGAGGGTGCCAGGCTGCGACGGCACAGGAGTGGCCTAGAGGAGCTACTCCACGTCCGAGGTCGGGGCGGTGGCAGAGGTGAGCTACCCCACGCCCGAGGTCAGAGGCAGCGGCCGGGAGGAGCTACCCCACGTCCTAGGAGCAGTGGCTGCATGGGCGCAGGAGGGCCGAGAGGAGCTACTCCACATTCAAGGTCAGGAGGGGCAGCCATGAGGAGATACCCCTCGTTCAAGGTAAGAGAAACCCAAGTAAGATGTTAGGTGTTGCAAGAGGGCATCAGAGGGCAGACACACTGAAACCATAATCACAGAAAACTAGCCAATCTGGTCATATGGTCCACAGCCTTGTCTAACTCAATGAAACTAACCCATGCCCTGTGGGGCCACCCATGATGGGCGGGTCATGGTGGAGAGGCCTGACAGAATGTGGTCCACTAGAGAAGGGAACGGCAAACCACTTCAGTATTCTTGCCTTGAGAACCCCATGAATAGCATGAAAAGGCAAAATGATGGGACACTGAAAGAGGAACTCCCCAGGTCAGTAGGTACCCAATATGCTACTGGAGATCAGTGGAGAAATAACTCCAGAAAGAATGAAGGGATGGAACCAGAGCAAAAACAATACCCAGTTGTGGATGTAACTGGTGACAGAAGCAAGGTCCGATGCTGTAAAGAGCAATATTGCATAGGAACCTGGAATGTCAGGTCCATGAATCAGGCAAATTGGAAGCGGTCAAACAGGAGACCGCAAGAGTGAACGTAGACATTCTAGGAATCCGCAACCTAAAATGGACTGGAATGGGTGAATTTAACTCAGATGACCATTATATCTGCTACTGTGGGCAGGAATCCCTTAGAAGAAATGGAATAGCCATCATGGTCAACAAAAGAGTCTGAAATGCAGTACGTGGATGCAATTTCAAAAAGGACAATGATCTCTGTTCGTTTACAAGGCAAACCATTCAATATCACGGTAATCCAAGCCTATGCCCCAACCAGTAACACTGAAGAAGCTGAAGTTGAACGGTTCTATGAAGACCTCCAAGACCTTTTAGAACTAACACCCCCAAAAGATGTCCTTTTCATTATAGGGGACTGGAATGAAAAAGTAGGAAGTCAAGAAACACCTGGAGTAACAGGCAAATTTGGTCTTGGAGTATGGAATGAAGCAGGGCAAAGGCTAATAGAGTTTTGCCAAGAGAACGCACTGGTCATAGCAAACAGCCTCTTCCAACAACACAAGAGAAGACTCTACACATGGACATCACCAGATGGTCAACACCGAAATCAGATTGATTATATTCTTTGCAGCCAAAGATAGAGAACCTCTATATTGTCAGCAAAAACAAGACCAGCAGCTGATTGTGGCTCAGATCATGAACTCCTTATTGCCAAATTCAGACTTAAATTGAAGAAAGTGGGGAAAACCACTAGACCATTCAGGTATGACCTAAATCAAATCCCTTATGATTATACAGTGGAAGTGAGAAATAGAATTAAGGGACTAGATCTGATAGACAGAGTGCCTGATGATCTATGGATGGAGGTTCATGACACTGTAGAGGAGACAGAGATCAAGACCATCCCCATGGAAAAGAAATGCAAAAAAGCAAAATGGCTGTCTGAGGAGGTCTTACAGATAGCTGTGAAAAGAAGAGAAGCCAAAAGCAAAGGAGAAAAGGAAAGATATAAGCATCTGAATGCAGAGTTCCAAAGAATGGCAAGGAGAGATAAGAAAGCCTTCCTCAGCAATCAGTGCAAAAGTAGAAAACAACAGAATGGGAAAGACTAGAGATCTCTTTAATAAAATCAGAGATACCAAAGGAATATTTCATGCAAAGATGGGCTCAATAAAGGACAGGAATTGTCGGGCCCTACATGGGAAACCTTGAAAACGAAAAAGGCTAGCATTGCGGACGGAAACTAAGATGGCGCCT
>SJYQ01002488.1:0-56098 GCA_006410935.1 Redunca redunca
AAAAAAAAAAAAAAAAAAAACTAGGGGAGAGAATTTTGGAAGGTATGTCATTAATACAAACTTGGATGAAAGGTGCATGTCCAGTTGGACCATGATTATAGATTTATACAGGTCTCGATCTGCATATCATTTCACAGTCTGTATACTTACCAAGTAATTAACAGACCTTGGTTCAGTTTCATATGCAAGACTATTTCACAGAGAAAAGGCTCCACTTGCTGAGCAGCAAAAACTATGGGATGGGTGGTCTGTTCAACTATCAGGTAAAAAGATTATAAAAATAACCCCATTTGGTCTCAAACCAAACATGAGAAATTCCAAAACCCTGGTCAGTGAGGTCCCAGGTCTACAGAATACTATAGTTCAGACACATAATTATAGAGTCTACACCAGCCCTCACCTGCTTCCTAATCCATTCCGTGTCAACTTCTCACCTCCCATTTCCATCTCCTATTTTAAATAGCTAAATTAAAATACTGAGGTTCTGGATTTAGAGATATAGAAGATTTTTAATAATGATGTGAACTGAATTAACTCCCTAAAAGAACCTAAAGTTAAGCACGAACACAATACATAACTCTTCCTAGTGGCAACAAAATATTCAATTAAAATAAAATATTAATTGTTAAATTGACTCTCTGCCCCAAAGATTCTTCTGATCAAAAATAACAAAAGGATTAAAGGCAAACAAATTGGCAAAGCTCAAAACATTGTTCAGGAAATTTCAAAGGAAAGAAGGAAGGAGGGAAGGTTTGTAATACTAATATAAAACAAAAATGAAATTAAAAGCCCTGAGGGGGAAAATACCTATCTTGTACTGAGAAGATTCGAGCTATGTTAAACCTTTATGTATTAAGTAACATAGCATGGAAAAAATAATAGCTAATATTTATTGAATGTTTATACTTTCACTTTAACCTTTAACAATAACCCAATGAGTCAGGGTAAGTATTGTTAAAGAGTGAGATCATGAGTCAATACCTGAAATAAAAATCACAAAGCTGATTTCACTGCTTACCTAAACCAAGAAGATCTATGCTGGTCATGTACAAACTTTCCAAGCTGCTGACACAAGGGGAAATTTATATATCCACAATAAAACTATGTGCCAAATAATGCTGCCTCAAAATAGTTTTCAAGGAAAAACTATTGGAAATGTTGGAAATATATTGAAAAACCGACAAAAAAGACACTAGTGAAAGCTTTCAAGCAAACAAAAAATAAGCAAAGCTATACAGGAGCTGAATATTTTAAGATTTTTTTTATGTGAGCCATTTTTAGTCTTTTTGAATTTGTTACAACATTGCTTCTATTGTTTATGTTCTTGTTTTTCAGCCAGGAGGCCTATGGGATCTTAGCTTCCAGACCAGGGATCAAACCCCTTGCATTAGAAGGCGAAGTCTTAACTACAGGACCATCAGGGAAGTCCCTGAATATTTTAATTATTAAGATTTATCTAAATACCCTGACACATTTTGTCTAGAGCATGTATCTTTTTTATTTAGCATTTGATTCATTTTTATTTGAAGTAGAAGATATTAAGAAGAGGTGGCAAGAATACACAGAAGAACTGTACAGAAAAGACCTTCATGACCCAGATAATCATGATGGTGTGATCACTCACCTAGAGCCAGACATCCTGGAACGTGAAGTCAAGTGGGCCTTAGAAAGCATCACTACAAACAAAGCTAGTGGAGATGATGGAATTCCAATTAAGCTATTTGAAATCCTAAAAGATAATGCTGTGAAAGTGCTGCACTCAATATGCCAACACATTTGGAAAACTCAGCAGTGACCACAGGACTGGAAAGGGTCAGTTTTCATTATGATCCTAAACAAAGGCAATGACAAAGAATGATTAAACTACCACACAGTTGCACTCAACTCACGCACTAGTAAGTTCAGTTCAGTTCACTCAGTTGTGTCTGACTCTTTGCAGCCCCATGAATTGCAGCACGCCAGGCCTCCCTGTTCATCACCAACTCCCGGAATTCACTCAGACTCACGTCCATCGAGTCAGTGATGCCATCCAGCCATCTCATCCTCTGTCATCCCCTTCTCCTCCTGCCCCCAATCCCTCCCAGCATCAGAGTCTTTTCCAATGAGTCAACTCTTCGCATGAGGTGGCCAAAGTACTGGAGTTTCAGCTTCAGCATCATTCCTTCCAAAGAATTCCCAGGGGATTTCTGATCTCCTTCAGAATGGACTGGTTGGATCTCCTTGCTGTCCAAGGGACTAGTAAAGTACTGCTCAAAATTCTGCAAGCCAGGCTTCAGCAATACGTGAACTGTGAACTTCCAGATGTTCAAGCTGGTTTTAGAAAACACAGAGGAAGCAGAGATCAAATTGCCAACATCCACTGGATCATCAATAAAGCAAAAGAATTCCAGAAAAACATCTATTTCTGCTTTATTGACTATGCCAAAGCCTTTGACTATGTGGGTCACAATAAACTGTGGAAAATTCTGAAAGAGATGGGCATACCAGACCACCTGATCTACCTCTTGAGAAATCTGTATGCAGGTCAGGAAGCAACAGTTAGAACTGGACAAGGAACGACAGATTGGTCCCAAATAGGAAAAGGAGTACGTCAAGGCTGTATATTGTCACCCTGCTTATTTAACTTCTTTGCAGAGTACATCATGAGAAACGCTGGGCTGGATGAAGCACAAGCTGGAATCAAGATTGCCAGGAGAAATATCAATAACCTCAGATATGAAGATGACACCACACTTATGGCAGAAAGTAAAGA
Source organism: Redunca redunca (assembly GCA_006410935.1). NCBI lineage: Eukaryota > Metazoa > Chordata > Mammalia > Artiodactyla > Bovidae > Redunca > Redunca redunca. The sequence goes on from SJYQ01002488.1 coordinate 2,753, forward strand.
ACTAAAGAGCCTCTTGATGAAAGTGAAAGAGGAAAGTGAAAAAGTTGGCATAAAGCTCAACATTCAGAAAACTAAGATCATGGCATCTGGACCTATTACTTCATGGAAAATAGATGGGGAAACAGTGGAGTGGCTGAGTTTATTTTGGGGGGGCTCCAAAATCACTGCAGATGGTGATTGCAGCCAGATGGTGCAGATGGTGATGACATTAAAAGATGCATACTTCTTGGAAGGAAAGTTATGACCAACCTAGACAGCATATTAAAAAGAAGGGGCATTACTTTGCCAACAAAGGTCCATCTAGTCAAGTCTATGGTTTTTCCAGTAGTCATGTATGAATGTGTCAGACTATAAAGAGTTGTGACTATAAAGAAAGTTTCTGCTACAGCTAAGTCGCCTCAGTCGTGTCCGACTCTCTGCGACCCCATAGACGGCAGCCCACCAGGCTCTGCTGTCCCTGGGATTCTCCAGGCAAGAACACTGGAGTGGGTTGCCACTTCCTTCTCCAATGCATAAAAGTGAAAAGTGAAAGTGAAGTCACTCAGTCGTGTCCGACTCTTAGCGACCCCATCGACTGCAGCCCACCAGGCTCCTCCATCCATGGGATTTTCCAGGCAAGAGTACTGGAGTGGGGTGCCATTGCCTTCTCCAAAGAAAGCTGAGCACCAAAGAATTGTTGTTTTTGAACTGTGGTGTTGGACAAGACTCTTGCAAGTCCCTTGGACTGCAAGGAGATCAAACCAGTCCTTCCTAAAGGAAATCAGTCCTGAATATTCATTGGAGGGATTGATGCTAAAGCTGATCCTCCAGTACTTTGGCCACCTGATGCAAAGAACTGACTCATTGGAAAAGACCCTGATGCTGGGAAAGACTGAGGGCAGGAGCAGAAGGGAACAACAGAGGGTGAGATGGTTGGGTGGCATTACCAACTCCATGGACATGAGTTTGGGTAAACTCCGGGAGCTGGTGATGGACAGGGAGGCCTGGCGTGCTGTGGTCCATGGGGACACAAAGAGTTGGACATGACTGAGCAACTGAACTGAACTGAACTCCCTTTCCAACCATTCCTCAATTGAATGTCGAGATTCTGTCGTAACTCTGGATCTGGTGATCAGGAATGAGGGTGGAGGATATGTCTTCACAAGGATGTGTTGAGCTGCCAAGCAGAGGCCTCTACTTTGTCCTTAAGCAAGAATAATTTTCACCATTAACAGAAAAGTGGGGTCACTTACACAGTCCCACAAGGTGCAGTGGGATCAGAGGTTTCAAATTTATAGAGTACAGTTATTTGTATGTCCTCATTCAAATCTCAGAGTCCCACAACTTTTGGGTCAGGTCCCTGACTCTGGCAGAGCTGACTTGTTAGAGCAGATAATTCAAATTTCTCTGGAGTCCTGCTACTCTTATAATTAAGCCTTAGATCTGATTCTCAGAATTCTCTGCTCTTTCAGATATAAGAAAAAAAGAATCTCTATATATATTGCCAAGGAGGCCCTCTGATATTCTTATTTTGCCTTAACTTTCAACTGTTTATTGTCTTCTCCGATGCTTCAATATTCAGTTCAGTTCAGTTGCTCAGTCATGTCTGACTCTTTGCAACTCCATGGACTGCAGCACGCCAGCCTTCCCTGTCCATCACCAACTCCCAGAGCTTACTCAAACTCATGTCCATCACATCAGTGATGCCATCCAACCATCTCATCCTCTGTCATCCTGCTCTCCTTCTGCCTTCAATCTTTCCCAGCATCAGGGAAATGAGTCAGTTCCTCGCATCAGGTGGCCAAAGTACTGGAGCTTCAGCTTTAGCATCAATCCCTTCAATGAATATTCAGGACTGATTTCCTTTAGGAAGGACTGGTTTGATCTCCTTGCAGTCCAAGGGACTCTCAAGAGTCTTCTCCAACACCACAGTTCAAAGGCATCAATTTTTTGGTGCTCAGCTTTCTTTATGGTCCAACTCTCACATCCATACATGACTACTGGAAAAACCATAGCTTTGATTATACAAACCTGTGTCAGCAAAGTAATGTCTCTACGTTTTAATATGCTCTCTAGGTTTGTCATAGTTTTTCTTCCAAGAAGCAAGCATTTTCTAATTTCATGGCTGCAATCACCATCTGCAGTGACTTTGGAGCCCAGAAAAATAAAGTCTGCCACTGTTTCCACTGTTTCCCCATCTATTTCCTATGAACTGATGTGACTAGATGCCATGATTTTAGTTTTCTGCATGTTGAGCTTGAAGCCAACTTTTTCACACTCCTCTTTCACTTTCATCAAGAGGCTCTTTAGTTCTTCACTTTCTGCCATAAGGGTGGTGTCATCTGCATATCTGAGGTTATTAATATTTCTCCCTGCATCTTGATTCCAGCTTGTGCTTCATCCAATCTGGCATTTTTCATGATATACTCTGCATATAAGTTAAATAAGCACAGTGACAATATACAGCCTTGACGTACTCCTTTCCCAATTTGTAACGAGTCTGTTGTTCAATAAATAAACTGAAATAAATTGAACCATCAACATTACCCAGCAACAGACCTTCAATTTCATAATTCTTGTAATAACTTCTGCCACAATTCTCAGTGCCAGATAGATTGCACCAGCTAATGCATTCCCTTCTGATATTATCTCATCCCATTTTACCACCAGTGAAAATTTTAATGATGGCAGGATACCGATCTGCCAGAGGTTATTGGTACTCCACCCATCTGGGTTATGAGGTCATCCATCTCCAAAACCGCATTATAGAGTCAGCTCCCTAAAACCATTTCTTGTACTATTATAGGTCTGGTTACTGAAAAATACACTCTGAAGTGAAGATTGCATGTAGGAGGCTTACCGGAGAGAAATTTCCTGAATGGCACCTGTGACGACAGGGTAGCAGGGAAAGTTGTATGGTGCTGCAAAATGCAGGTGTAGCCAATGCCTTCACTAAACCCTCAGGGAACTCTGGCGAGAGGATGGCCCGTCAAAGTTGTCTGAAAATGAAGCAAGGGGCAGGCTTTGTAACTCCACATGACCCTTCACTGGATGTGGGTTACCCCCATGCAGACACAGTCTTAGGAAAGACAGCTGTCTTTGAGGCAGCTCTAGGAGAGGGACAGCTGGGTGCCATCAACACACTACACTCCTGGCGGCTGGGAGAACATGTGCCAGGGCGACCTGGGAAGCTGGCTCTCCACAAACAGGAAACAAGCCCTTTCCATGTAATAATGTATTCTGCATATATATTTTACCCAATAAATAGAGAAGAGAATGTAGTATCTCTAGTAGTATGAGTTTCCTTTCACCAGATTTTCTAAAATGTTCTAACTCTCTGAACTTTGGAATAGCTAAGTATTTGATTTAAACTGGTATAGAACTTCCTCAGATTACTCTTTAACACTTCCAGTCAAATAATTTACCTTATATATCTGTTTTCCAGAATTTGTAAAAATCTGTCATACAGACACAGATATCCAACTTCTTTGAGGGTGTTTTTTTTCTTCCTCACAAAATTAGTCCTGATTGACTTTTGGTAAGTAACCACTCATGGCTAAGAAATAAAAAATAATGTAAAATAGATAGCCAATGGGAATTTACTGTATGGCTCAGGAAACTCAAACAGGGGTCTGTATCAACTAAGGGGTGGGCTGGGGAGGGAGATCGGAGGGAGGTTCAAAAGGGAGGGGATATATGTATACCTATTGCTGATTCATCCTGAGGTTTGACAGAAAACAGCAGAATTCTATAAAAAAAATTTTTCAATAAAAAATAAAATTTTTAAAAGAAATAAAAATTTATTAATATATTTTAAGTACCAACAATGGCCCCAGTACTTCTCCAAAAAAAAGGTAATAATTTTAATGTAGCTGATTACATAGCCAAGGGTTCTAATTTTCTAGTTACCTTATAATGGAAAGAAATGAGACAGGGAACCTACTTTGTTCAAAACAATTAATTAATTGATGTTTTAAATTTAGTAGGACTTCCAAATTACCACTTTTTTCCAGAAATGAAGTTTACATGTGATAGTTCAGCAAAATATCCCTGATGCTAAGGCAATTCTCACTCTCTTTCAGTTACTTCTTTGAGTGATACTTATCTTTAAAGCAGCTCAGGTATACAAAACTACTTCCTGGTAGACTAAAGACTCATGACCTGATGACACCTGAAAAGAAGACAAGTTCAACAAAAGGCATGGTTCTTTCTTTCATCTTTTTTTTTTTTTTCAGTACAAAGATGAAAGAAGGGATAGGCTCACTATGTCTTCAATGATACAATGATGCTGGATGACATTTTTCTAAAAATTTAGAATTTCTTAGCTCGTATATTCCATTTGTCTTCTTGGACCAATTTTTAATATGAATAAAATCAAATAGCTACCACACTCCCGAGGTCAGGGGTGGCAGCCGAGAGGAGCCACCACGTCCAAGGAGTGGCAGCTGTGTAGGCACGGGAGGGCCGAGAGGAGCTACTCCACATTCAAGGTCAGGAGGGGTGGCTGTGAGGAGATACCCCCCATCAAAGGTAAGGAGCAGCGGCTGCGCTTTGCTGGAGCAGTCATGAAGAGATACCCAACGACCAAGGTAAGAGAAACCCAAGTAAGATGGGAGGTGTTGTGAGAGGGTATCAGAGGACAGATACACTGAAACCATAATCACAGAAAACTAGTCAATCTGATCACATGGACCACAGCCTTATCTAACTCAATGAAACTAAGCCAAGCCTTGTGGGTCCACCCAAGATGGACAGGTCATGGTGGAGAGGTCTGACACAATGTGGTCCACTGGAGAAGGGAATGGCAAACCACTTCAGTATTCTTGCCTTGAGAACCCCATGAACAGTATGAAAAGGCACAATGATAGGATACTGAAAGAGGAACTCCCCAGGTCAGTAAGTGCCCAATATATTACTGGAGATCAGTGGAGAAATAACTCCAGAAAGAATGAAGGAATGGGGCCAAAGCAAAAACAATACCTAGCCGTGGATGTGACTGGTGATAGAAGCAAGGTCCAATGCTGTAAAGAGCCATATTGCATAAGAACCTGGAATGTTAGGTCCCTGAATCAACACAAATTGGAAGTGGTCAAACAGAAGATGGCAAGAGTGAATGTCAACATTTTAGGAATCAGCAAACTAAAATGGACTGGAATGGGTGAATTTAACTCAGATGACCATTATATCTACTACTGCAGGCAGGAATCACTTAGGAGAAATGGAGTAGCCATCATGGTCAAAAAAAAAGAGTGAAAAGCAGTACTTGGATGCTATCTCAAAAATGACAGAATGATCTCTGTTCATTTCCAAGTAAAAACCATTCAATATCACGGTAACCCAAGCCTATGCCCCAACCAGTAATGCTGAAGAAGCTGAAGTTGAACAGTTCCATGAAGATCTACAAGACCTTTTAGAACTAACACCCAAAAAAGACGTCCTTTTCATTATAGGGGACTGGAATGCAAAAGTAGGAAGTCAAGAAACAGCTGGAGTAACAGGCAAATTTGGCCTTGGAGTACGGAATGAAGCAGGGCAAATGCTAATAGAGTTTTGCCAAGAGAACGCACTGGTCATAGCAAACACCCTCTTCCAACAACACAAGAGAAGACTCTACACATGGACATCACCAGATGGTCAACACTGAAATCAGACTGATTATATACATTTGCAGCCAAACTGGAGAAGCTCTATATAATCAGCAAAAACAAGACCAGGAGCTGACTGTGGCTCAGATAATGAACCCCTTATTGCCAAATTCAGACTTAAATTTAAGAAGGTAGGGAAAACCACTAGACCATTCAGGTATGACCTAAATCAAATCCTTTATGGTTATACAGTAGAAGTGAGAAATAGATTTAAAGGACTAGATCTGATAGATAGAGTGCCTGATGAACTACGGATAGAGGTTCGTGACATTGTACAGGAGACAGAGATCAAGACCATCCCCAAGAAAAAGAAATGCAAAAAAAACAAAATGCCTGTCTGAGGAGGCCTTACAAATAGCTGTGAAAAGAAGAGAAGTGAAAAGCAAAGGAGAAAGGGAAAGATATGAGCATCTGAATGTAGAATTCCAAAGATAGCAAGAAGAGATAAGAAAGCCTTCCTCAGTGATCAATGCAAAGAAATAGAGGAAAACAACAGAATGGGCAAGACTAGAGATCTCATCAAGAAAATTAGAGATACCAAGGGAACATTTCATGCAAAGATGGGCTCGATAAAGGACAGAAATGGTATGGACCTAACAGAATCAGAAGATATTAAGAGGTGGCAAGAATACACAGAAGAATTGTACAAAAAAGATCTTCATGACCCAGATAATCACGATGGTGTGATCACTCAACTAGAGCCAACATCCTGGAATGTGAAGTCAAGTGGGCCTTAGAAAGCATCACTACAAACAAAGCTAGTGGAGGTGATGGAATTCCAGTTGAGCTCTTTCAAATCCTGGAAGATGATGCTGTGAAAGTGCTGCACTCAATATGTCAGCAAATTTGGAAAACTCAGCAGTGGCCACAGGACTGGAAAGGGTCAGTTTTCATTCCAATCCCAAAGAAAGGCAAGACCAAAGAATGCTCAAACTATACACAATTGCACTCATCTCGCACGCTAGTAAAGTAATGCTCAATATTCTTCAAGACAGGCTTCAGCAATACGTGAACCGTGAACTTCCAGATGTTCAAGCTGGTTTTAGACAACGCAGAGGAAGCAGAGATCAAATTGCCAACATCCGCTGGATCATGGAAAAAGCAAGAGAATTCCAGAAAAACATCTATTTCTGCTTTATTGACTATGCCAAAGCCTTTGACTGTATGGATCACAATCAACTGTGGAAAATTCTGAGAGAGATGGGAATACCAGACCACCTGACCTGCCTCTTGAGAAACCTATATGCATATCAGGAAGCAACAGTTAGAACTGAACATGGAACAACAGACTGGTTCCAAATAGGAAAAGGAGTATGTCAAGGCTATATATTGTTACCCTGCTTATTTAACTTATATGCACAGTACATCATGAGCAACGCTGGGTGGAAGAAACACAACCTGGTATCAAGATTGCTGGGAGAAATATAAATAACTTCAGATATGCAGATGACACCACCCTTATGGCAGAAAGTAAAGAGGAACTAAAAATCCTCTTGATGAAAGTGAAAGAGGAGAGTGAAAAAGTTGGCTTAAAGCTCAACATTCAGAAAACGAAGTTCATGGCATCTGGTCCCACCACTACATGGGAAATAGATGGGGAAACAGTGTCAGACTTTATTTTTCTGGGCTCCAAAATCACTGTAGATTGTGATTGCAGCCATGAAATTAAAAGACACGTCCCTCTAGTCAAGGCTATGGTTTTTCTAGAAGTCATGTATGGATGTGAGAGTTGGACTGTGAAGAAAGCCGAGGAAGAATTGATGCTTTTGAACTGTGGTATTGGAGAAGACTCTTGAGAGTCCCTTGGACTGCAAGGAGATCCAACCAGTCCATTCTGAAGGAGATCAGCCCTGGGAATTCTTTGGAAGGAATGATGCCAAAGCTGAAACTCCAGTACTTTGGCCACCTCATGGGAAGAGTTGACTCATTGGAAAAGACTCTGATGCTGGGAGGGATTGGGGGCAGGAGGAGAAGGGGACAACAGAGGATGAGATGGCAGATGGCATCACCAACTCAACGGACGTGAGTTTGAGTGAACTCCGGGAGTTGGTGATGGACAGGGAGGTCTGGTGTGCTGTGATTCATGGGGTCTCAAAGAGTCAGACAGGACTGAGTGACTGAATTGAACTGAACTGAACTGAAGGAAACATCAATTGCATTATATTACCCTATATCTTCTAGCCTGGATATACTATATTCATGGATACTGAATTAGATAATCAGCTAATTCCACTAACCTCTGATGAGTCACAAAGTAAAAAAGATGCTGGGACACATGTAGTGGAACAAATTCCAGTATTCAAAGAAGAACACTACAATATAAAACTGATCATTGCCGTCACTAGAGACAAACATCAGCTCTCCAGGAAAAAAAAAAAGTCATCCTGACCAGTAAATACACTGGGTTAGGTAATATGAGGCATGGACTCTCTGGAGATAAGCAAAGCATTTGATAAAGCCTTATGGCAGAAAGTGAAGAGGAACTAAGGAGCCTCTTGTTTAAAGTGAAAGAGGACAGTGAAAAGTTGGCTTAAAGCTCAACATTCAGGAAACGAAGATCATGGCATCTGGTCCCATCACTTCATGGGAAACAGATGGGGAAACAGTGGAAACAGTGTCAGACTTTATTTTTGGGGGCTGCAAAATCACTGCAGATGGTGATTACAGCCATGAAATTAAAAGACGCTCACTCCTTGGAAGGAAAGTTATGACCAACCTAGATAGCATATTCAAAAGCAGAGACATTACTTTGCTAACAAAGTTCTGTCTAGTCAAGGCTACAGTTTTTCCAATAGTCATGTATGGATGTGAGAGTTGGACTGTGAAGACAGCTGAGCACCAAAGAATTGATGCTTTGAACTGTGGTGTTGGAGAAGACTCTTGAGAGTCCCTTGGACTGCAAGGAGATCCAACCAGTCCATTCTAAAGGAGATCAGTCCTGGTGTTCTTTGGAAGGACTGATGCTAAAGCTGAAACTCCAGTACTTTAGCCACCTCATGGGAAGAGTTGACTCATTGGAAAAGACTCTGATGCTGGGAGGGATTGGGGGCAGGCGGAGAAGGGGATGACAGAGGATGAGATGGCTGGATGGCATCACCGACTCGATGGACGTGAATCTCAGTGAACTCTGGGAGTTGGTGATGGACAGGGAGGCCTGGTGTGCTGCGATTCATGGGGTCGCAAAGAGTCGGACATGACTGAGTGACTGGACTGAACTGAATATCATTATGAACAGAACAGAGAAGTATTAGTTGGTTTCCACTGCAACTGGATACATTAGTTGCTGGTTAAATTATCACACTGTCAAAGAACAGATACACACTTGCTTAAGAGGTGAGGGCAGAAAGGGCTGCACCACATGTGGAGGCAATGCAGAGTTTAAAAACAGCTGGAATGGGAATTCCCTGGCAGTCCAGTGGTTATGACTTTGCACTTTCACTGCCAAGGGCCAGGGTTCAATTGCTAGTTGGGGAAATAAAGCTCAGGAAGATGTACAGCACAGAGAGGTAAATAAATATACATAAATAAAATTTAAAAATTAAAAATAACCAGCTGGGATGAAGTCTTAGTTCCAACACTAACCTGGCTGGCTCTCTGAACCAAGTTCATCCTGGCTCTGATGGCCTTTGGCACTTCTCCAATGGGACCCCCATCACATTTGTCTGCTAATTCCTGACACTGGCTTTCAGCACAGCTTGCTAATTGAAATGTCCTCTCAGATGGTGGGCTTCCCTGGTGGCTCAGATGTTAAAGCGTCTGCCTGGAATGGGGAAGAATCTACCTGTAATGCAGGAGACTTGGGTTCGATACCTGGGTCAGGAAGGTCCCCTGGAGAAAGGCATGAAAACCCACTCCAGTATTCTTGCCTGGGGAATTCCATGGACAGAGGGGCCTGATGGGCTACAGTCCATGGGGCCGCAGAGTCAGACATGGCTGAGCAACTAACACTTTCACTTAGATTCTGCCCATGCCATCACAGAGTCTCCACAGAATTAATACTTGTAAAACCTGGTTTGTAATACAAACTTTTTCTCCCTCCACTGCCCCCTCATTTCTTATCAGTTCTTTATTATTCTAATCTAAATTTTGAGTTTTTAACTATCTCAAGATCTTGCCCCTTGATTGCTTTGCCTTTGGCACAGCCTTACAATAGTCTAAGATGAAAATACTTAATACCTTAAAGACGTTAATAAATTTCAAAGGCTGCTGTCTGCCACTGCAGTTTTAGTATCATGCTGCAAAGCATATAAAAGAGTGAAGAGAATGAAATCAGAGAGGCAATTGTACAGTTAGACCCAAGGCCAGAAAGGATCAGAGGCAGGAACCATGGAGGCATTCCAGAAAACTCCATGTAAGGAACTTGGCAGCCCTAGCTGATATTCTGAGATTTTGTATATACAAGTGTGATGACAGGCTAGGATCAAAGTGGAAAGAATACCATGGACTGCCTTTGAAGGTGCCTAAATAAAATAGTCATGTGGTGCTCTATGGAATGCCACCTGAGAGAGAAAATGTAATCCACCTTCTGGAAGATTTGCCTATTTTATCAGCTCACTTACCATTTGGGATACCAAATTTTACACAGTAGCAACTTCATCTCACTGAAGATCAGAGGATAATTTGAGAAGCAAATTATCCTATGATCAACAATCGAAAGCAATAAATAGAAAGGAGTGTGGAAGATCACAGTGGTATGACCTTTTAACAGAGAACTTTTAAAAGACAATTCTATAGCTGTGCACTCACTATTTTCTCTAATAAAAATAGTATATTTAAGGGAAGTGAACACTATTTCATTCCAATTCAATAACCTAAATCACAGCAAAATATGAACTTTGTTTTCCAATGAGCCATAGTTCTGGATGATGTTGATTTCTGAAATAAGATCCTACATTGAAAATCTCTCAAGGTCTTATGATTGCCATTTGAAAGATGCATGATACAGAATAAAGATGCAATAGCTCCTAAAATCACATCAAAATTCACATTCCAAGTGTAATTAGCATGAAATTCTATGGACTTATTTTGAAGAATGCTGCAAAATAATTCCTTATTCAAGGAAAATTAGACATTTAGACCACCATCAGTTATCTTTGTTCATATCTTATTATTAAAGTGAATCCTAATTCTATTCACCGAGAAATCCTTTCTTATTTGGAAAAGCGGTGTTTCTTCTCATGAGCTCAATAACTGCAAAACTATGGCAAGCAAATAAAATACACTTATTATCTAGCCATCATTGGTATAGTTTTCTTTCACACTGGCAAATATCTCGAGTATTTAAAAAAAATTAAATTCTTTTCAGAGCATGATATATAGAGAAAAACTAATTAGATTTTGGTTATATATTCATTCAGAAGTCAACAAATATTTATTTAAGAATATTGACCATCTAGGCCTTATGTTAATATTATCAAAGTTAACTAATTTATTATAATTTAGGTTCAGTTCAGTCACTCAGTCGTGTCTGACTCTTTGCAACCCCAGGATTGCAGCATGCCAGGCTTCCCTGTCCATCACCAACTCCCACAGCTTGCTCAAACTCACATCCATCAAGTTGGTGATGCCATCCAACCATCTCATCCTCTGTCATCCCCCTCTCCTCCTGCCTTCAGTTGTTCCCAGCATCAGGGTTTTTTCCAATGAGTCAGTTCGTTGCATCAGGTGGCCAAAGTATTGGAGTTTCAGCTTCAGCATCAGTCCTTCCGATGAATATTCAGGACTGATTTCCTTTAGGATTGACTGGTTTGATCTCCTTGCAGTCCAAGGGACTCTCAAGAGTCTTCTCCAACACCACAGTTCAAAAGCATTAATTCTTCAGCGCTCAGCTTTCTTTACGGTCCAACTCTCACATCCATACATAACTACTGGAAAAACCATCTTTGACTAGTCGGACCTTTGTTGGCAAAGTAATGTCTCTGCTTTTTATTATTAAATTATATTAAGTTAATGTTAAATTTATATTAAATTTTATTATAATTTGTTACTGCTATACAAAATTAATGCTAATTTACTTTAGTACTGGCTGTCATATATGAATTCACAAAGATATTTGAATTTTTTCCCAGAAACTTATAAATGGTACTTGAATTTCATGTCACAGATGAACTTTGGCTAGAGTTTGGTCTTAAACAACAGAACACAACACAACACATACACACAAGTCATGATCATCTGTTTATTCAGCTGCTGTAAGAAACCCATTTTTCATTTTAGGAAACGTCTCTATTCTCAGACTACGTGGTATGTGGGGGGTGGTCTCTACCTTCTCTTTTCAGAGGTGAGCACATGATCGAGCCTGGTCAATCTCAATGTCCATCCTTCCATTTTAGATCAAATACGATTCAGGATGATCAGATGACCCACATCAGACTAATCAGAGGCCTCCATGGAACTTCTTCTGAGCTACTAGATTATAGAGGCTAAGAATTATCTAGAGGCTAAGAATCAGGAGATGGTGAAGGACAGGGAAGCCTAGTGCACTGCAGTCCATGGGGTCGAAAAGAGTTGGACACAACTGAGCAACTGAACATCAACAAGAACCATTTAGGACAATGTGGTTAAGGACAGCTTTGTGGCCATATGAAGAGAGGCTTCCTTAGAATGGATTCAGAAGAGGAATGTAGATTTAGAAAAGGAAGAAAACGAGAAAGCTTCTTAATATCAATCTAACCTCATAATTCAACCATGCCTAAATATAGCTTGACCTCTTGAAAATACCGGCCACAGGAATCAGTAGATTCCAATGTGTGCTTCATTGCTAAAACCAGCCTGAACTGCTTCTGACTTTTGCCACTGAGAGAGTACAGCCAATGTACATATATACCCACAGACTTATGATCCTATGTTTGCAAAATTTATTTTTCTTACAGCATTATGAATCTATTTCTCTCTCTCTCTCTTTCTCTGTCATACACACAGTTCTTAAGAAACCCAGTATTTGTCTTATAGATAACAAAAAAACTCTGACAATATGGTTTTTACCTTCATGGCCAGTAGAATTTTACTGAAACTCAGCAAGTTTTTATCTGATTGATGTGCAGCAACATGTTCTGACTGCTTGCAGAAACTTTTTCAGCCATTGACACAAACGTGACAATACTTCAAATTGTGCATCAGCCCTCCATCTGTATAGCATCATTCTGCCCCAACTCTGAAAACAGCTCACATTTGTCACAGAGTTGGAGTTACATAAATTACCAAAAAATGTTGGGCTGAAAATGATGTAACACCTGGAGGTCCTCACCCATGACTCCAGAGGCATCTGTTTTTAGCTAGAGCTTTATTCCTTATCAATGCCAAGTTGAGACTGGTTTAATTATGTGATTTCCAGGTCTTTGGCTGACAGCATATTGTCAGTCTGCTCCACTGTAGCAGAAATCCATAATTGTCTTCAGCTGCAAACAAATGTAACGCTGACTCTAAAGAAGCACGTGTCTTCGTTCCTCTGATCAATAGCTTCGGTCTGTCCCATCAAGATGCCATCAGTACACAGCATCTCAAGGTTTGGCTACATTTAATATAATATATTTTGTGGGATTATTTGACACAACACTAGTTGTTAAATTTTCTTTCAAGATGGTAGAATTGGGACTACCAGGTTACTAAGTGGGCTTATATTGTATTGGATTCTAAAGCTAGAGCAAAAGAAAAGCTGGAGTATGAAACTGACCCCTAACATACAAACATAACAGATTTCCTGAGTTCAAATATCAGACTTTTGAGCAAGTTGCCTAACTCCCCCAATCCTCAGTTTCCTTCTCTGTAAAACAGGAAAATGCAGAAGTAGTATATAATCAGAGGTTTCTGATAAATTATATAATTCATTGAGAGTTCAAGAAACACTAGCTATTCATATCAATTACTAATAATATTAACTGTCAATAGACATTGTTGTCTAGTCACTAAGTCATGTCCAACTCTTTGCAACCCTGTGGACTGTAGTCTACCAAGCTCCTCTGTCCATGGGATTTTCCAGGAAAGAATATTAGAGTGGGTTGCCATGCCCTGCTCCAGGGAATCTTCCGGACCCAGGGACTGAACCCATGTCTCTTAGTCTCCTGCATCGGCAGGTGGGTTCTTTACCACTAGTGCCACCTGGGAAGCCCACGGTAAGTGTATTTGTATGTATTTAGCATTCAGCATGAATCAGAACTGGTCAGACAAAAAAATCCTACTCTCTAAATTCTTATTATCATGGAAAAGACATCAGCAAGGATAACTTTAACACATAAAGTAGCCTTTCCTACTATTTTTTTTTACAATAGTATAGCTCAGCACTGTCAGACAGCCTTTTCTGTGAACAATGATGCAAATGTCATACAACTGCACCATCCAAAATGATAGCCACCAGTTACACACACTACTGAGCAGTTGGGATGTTGCTAAATGGGAAACTAAACTTTTTATCTTATTTCACTTTAACTAACTTAAATTGCAATAACTGCTTGCAGCTGGTTGCTACCACATTCAACAGTATAGAGGCAGAACGTCTTCAATCCCTTAGACAATGGGTCTGCCATTTTTTTGCATTGTATGTTATAATGATATGATTTTAGGTTGAAAATATATTGCATTATAAATCCCATTTAAATGTAACCTTCAACAAACTGTACATTTACATATAATATATACCCACCATGTAGAGAAACAAGTTTTGACATTTTACATGCTAATTAATATAGGCTGAAAGTGAAAGTCAGTCATGTCCAGCTCTTTGCAACCCCATGGACTGTAGCTCACCAGGCTCCTCTGTCCATAGGATTCTCCAGGTAAGAATAGTGAAGTGGGCTGCCGTGCCCTCCTCCAGGGGATCTTTCTAATCCAGGGATTGAACCCACATCTCTTAAGTCTCCTGCACTGGCAGGCAGGTTCTTTACCACTAGCCCTACCTAACAAGCCCATAAATGTAGATTAATTATGTTAAAAAAAGTGTAATTTTTAAAATATGCTATTTTGATACTTGGGAGCCAAGAACATTATTAAACTTAAATTTAACTATGAATTACAGCATAAAATAGATTCAAAACTATTTTATTATGGATGCATGATATTCTTATATTAATGTGAAAATAAACAATTAGCATTTCAATATTTTGCTTCATTTGTCTGCTTATGCAAACTCTTATAGTAACACCTGTGGTTAAAAATAGCCTTTATTCCCACACATGAAGTTTTCTAACACTGTCCATTTAAACAATGATTTTTAAATTATTCTTATATCTCCTAATGTGCTACATGAGAATTTTGATCAAGTGGATGCAGCTTACAGATTTGGTCAAGTTCATACTGAAGAAAATTTAAGAATTATTAATATTTTATATTCTTCATTAACTTGATATATAGCAGTTTCTGTGTTCCTTATGTCATGGCCTTAAATAATTGTCCAGCCTTAATAATAACTTTATTCTTATAACCATGAATAAAAATAATTTACAGCTGATTGATGGCTAGTTCCATCATGGCTGGTGGTTGATATTCAGTTCACCATGTCTGGCTAAGTGACTGAGTCACAAACACATTCATTTGATCTCCATGATAGGTACTGACTACATACTCAAGAACTATATGTCCACTTTTAAAGGGATATTTTAAAAATATCCCTTTATCTGTTGACCTTTAACATAAATTTAAGCAGGCACAATTATTCCTTTTGATACCACGAACTCCTTGGGACACTTTCTCTAGACCTCAGAATTTCTCAAACCACGTGCTGTGTAAGGCTGTCAAATAATACTGGAAAACTGCTTAATCTTTATAGAATATTCAGACACCCTAAAGAGGTCCACTGCTCTCTGGACTCATAGAAAACAACTGCAACTCTGAACACAACTGGGCATCTGATATGCAGACTTAAATGAGAGGTTCAGTGAGGAGAGAAGATGTGAGAAAAGCCAGATAAAAGTCAAGATTGGAACATGGAGGCCCCCAAAATACATCAACATGAAAGAGAAAGTCTGGCATCTTGCACCAGACATAGCAGCAGGTTCTAGAGATTAGACGGGGCAATGGAAGAAGAAAGGGCAGAAGAGTGGACTTACCCACTCATGACCTCACTCCCATTAGTTTCTCCAGCCTTCTCCCAATCCCAAAGAGCCCAAACCTCCTAGAAAGGAAAAGAGAGTAGTAGAAAAAAAAAGTTTTATACTGGGGAATCTTAACAACTCTGGTATTTTTAGTTTGAAATCATCTTGTATTTATATCATGAAAATTGTAAAAGGCTACAAACTAGGACTTTAGATGACCTTAAGCCAAAAATTCAGATAAATTTCTGATCAAATTATCCTAACTTGGTTGTGTCATCTGTTTCCTTTTGGAAATCTAAAGGAGACACAGTCCCATGAATATACAAGAATCTACATTTCCATTCATTTCTTTAGCCTCTCACAAAACTCAAGAGGTGCTGTTGTCACTTCGAAATGTAGTACTATCTCTCCAGCTATAGCATCCTTTCTTTGTTTCCATTCTTGGGGGGACTGCATTGGACTTTCATCATTAAATATTTTTACTGTATTTATACTAATACCAAACTCTTTTGGAAAATTGGAAAAGGGTATAAACCAGGATTTAACATGATCTTAAGCCATAAATTCAGATAAATTTCAGATCAAATTATCTAACTTGGTTGTTAAAAAAAATTGTTTTTTTAATTTAAGAACTTTAGGAAACAGTGAACTAAAATGGACTGAATGGGTGAATTCAACTCAGATGACCATTATATCTACTGCTGTGGGCAAGAATCCCTTAGAAGAAATGGAGTAGCCACCATAGTCAACAAGAGAGTCTGAAATGTAGTACTTGGATGCAATCTAAAAAACGACAGAATGATCTCTGTTAAGTTTCCAAGGCAAACCATTCAATACCACAGTAATCCAAATCTATGCCCCAACCAATAATGCTGAAGTTGAGGTTGAATGTTTCTATAAAGACCTACAAGACCTTCTAGAACTAACACCCAAAAAGATGTGCTTATCATTACAGGGACTGGAGTGCAAAAGTAGGAAGTCAAGAGAAATACCTGGAGTAACAGGTAAATTTGGCCTTGAAGTACAGAATGAAGCAGGGCAAAGGCTAATAGAGTTTTGCCAAGAGAATGCATTGGTCATAGCAAACACACTCTTTCAACAACACAAGAGAAGACTCTACACATCGACATCAACAGACAGTCAATACCAAAATCAAATTGATTATATTCTTTGCAGCCAAAAATGGAGAAGCTCTATCAGTTCAGTTCAGTTCATTCACTCAGTCGTGTCTGACTCTTTGCCATCCAGTGAATCGCAGCATGCCAGGCCTCCCTGTCCATCACCAACTCCTGGAGTTCACTCAAACTCATGTCCATCAAGTCGGTGATGCCATCCAGCCATCTTATCCTCTATCGTCCCCTTTTCCTCCTGCCCCCAATCCCTCCCAGCATCAGAGTCTTTTCCAATGAGTCAACTCTTCCCATGAGGTGGCCAAAGTACTGGAGTTTCAGCTTTAGCATCATTCCTTCCAAAGAACACCCAGGGGAGAAGCTCTATACAGTCAGCAAAAACAAGACCAGGAGCTGACTGTGGCTCAGATCATGAACTCCTTAATGCCAAAGTCAGACTGAAATTGAAGAAAGTAGGCAAAACCACTGGATCATTCAGGTATGACCTAAATCAAATCCCTCACGATTATATAGTATAAGTGACAAATAGATTCAAGGGGTTAGATCTGAGACACAGAGTGCCTGAAGAATTATGGACAGAGGTTCATGTCACTGTACAGAAAGCAGTGATCAAAACCACCCACAAGAAAAAGAAATGAAAAAAAGTAAAATGTCTGAGGAGGCCTTTAAAATAGCTGTGAAAAGAAGAGAAGCAAAAGGCAAAGGAGAAAAGGAAAGATACACCCATTTGAATGCAGAATTCCAAAGAATAGCAAGAAGAGATAAGAAAGCCTTCCTCAGTGATAAATGCAAAAAAACAAAAAGAGGAAAATAATAGAATGGGAAAGACTAGAGATCTCTTTAAGGAAATTAGAGATATCAAGGGAACATTTCATGAAAAGATGGGCTCAATAAAGGAAAGAAACGGTATGGATGTAACAGAAGCAGAAGACATTAAGAAGAGTTGACAAGAATACAAAGAAGAACTACACAAAAAAGATCTTCATGACCCAGATAGCCATGATGGTGTGATCACTCACCTAGAGCCAGACATCCAGGAATGAGAAGTCAAGTGGGCCTTAGAAAGCATCACTATAAGCAAAGCTAGTGGAAGTGATGGAATTCCAGTTGAGCTCTTTCAAATCCTAAAAGATAATGCTGTGAAAGTGCTACACTCAATATGCCAGCAAATTTGGCCACAGGACTGGAAAAGGTCAGTTTTCATTCCAATTCCAAAGAAAGGCAATGCCAAAGAATGCTCAAACTACCACACAATTGCCCTCATCTCACACGCTAGTAAAGTAATGCTCAAAATTCTCAAGCCAGGGTGAAATAGTACATGAACCATGAAATTCCAGATGTTCAAGCTGGATTTAGAAAAAGCAGAGGAACCAGAGATCAAACAGCCAACATCCACTGGATCAGTGAAAAAGCAAGAGAGTTCCAGAAAAACGTCTACTTTTGCTTTATTGCCTATGCCAAAGCCTTTGACTGTGTGAGTCACAACAAACTGTGGAAAACTCTGAAAGAAGTGGGCATACCAGACCACCTGATCTGCTTACTAAGAAATCTGTATTCTGGTCAAGAAGCAACAGTTAGAAGTGGACATGGAACAACAGACTGGTTCCAAATCAGGAAAGGAGTACATCAAGGCTATATATTGTCACCCTGCTTATTTAATTTATATGTAGAGTACATCATGAGAAACTGGAGGAAGTACAAGCTGGAATCAAGATTGCCGGGAGAAATATCAATAACCTCAGATATGCAGATGACACTACCCTTACGGCAGAAAGTGAAGAACTAAATAGCCTCTTGATGAAAGTGAAAGAGGAGACTGAAAAAGTTGGCTTAAAACTCAACATTCAGAAAACGAAGATCATGGCATCTAGTCCCATCACTTCATGGCAAATAGATGGGGAAACAATGGAAACAGTGTCAGACTTTATTTTTTTGGGCTCCAAAATCACTGCAGATGGTGACTGCAGCCATGAAATTAAAAGACGCTTGCTCTTTGGAAGAAAAGTTATGACCAACCTAGGTAGCATATTAAAAAGCTGAGATATTACTTTGCTAACAAAGGTCCATCTAGTCAAAGCTATGGTTTTTCCAGTAGTTATGTATGGATGTGAGAGTTGGGACTATAAAGAAGGCTGAGTGCTGAAAGATGGATGCTTTTGAAGTGTGGTGTTGGAGAAGACTCTTGAGAGTCCCTTGGACAGCAAGGAGATCAACCAGTCCATCCTAATGGAAATCATCCTGAATATTCATTAGAAGGACTGATGCTGAAGCTGAAATTCCAATACTTTGGCCACCTGATGCAAAAAACTGACTCATTTGAAAAGACCCTGATGCTGGGAATGATTGAAGGTGGGAAGAGAAGGGTACGACAGAGGATGAGATGGTTGGATGGCATCACTGACTCAATGGACATGAGTTTGAGTAAGCTCCAGGAGTTGGTCTTGGACACAGAAGCCTGGCGTACTGCAGTCCACGGGATCACAAAGACTCAGAGGCAACTGAGCAACTGAACTGAACTGAACTGAAACTCTTTTGATTACTATAGCATCGTAATCTATAGTTGGAAATCAGGATATGTGATGTCTCCAGCTTTGTTTTTCTTGCTCAAGACTTCTTTAGCTAGTCAGGGTTTTTTGTGGTTCTGTATGAATTTAAGGATTATTTTTTCTATTTCTGTGGAAAATGCCATTGAATTTTAATATGAACTATAATCTGTACATTACTTTGGGTGCAATGAACATTTTAATGATATTAATTCTTCCTATCCATGAATACAGATTATCTCTCCATTTTTTGCATCTTCTTCAATTTCTTTCATCAATATATTATTGTTTTCAGTGAGTAGAAGTAGTGATTACCAGAGCCTGGGCATGAGGGAAGGAGGAAATACTGATCAAAGGATATAAACTTTCATTTATGAGATAAATAAGTTCAGGAAACCTAAAACTTATGTTCGTCATGGTCACTATAGTTAATAATATTTGTACACTTGAAATCTGCTAAGAAAAATAGATCTCAAGTGTTCTCATCACACCAAAAAAAAAAGTGAGGGTAATATGTGAGGTGATTGGTATGTTAATTAGTTTGACTGTGATCATTTCACAATGTATATGCATATTAAAATATCAGTTTTATTTGTTAGTTATACCTAATAAAGCTTGGGTAAAATAAATAATACACATGCACACACATGGATTAAAAAAATCAGAAAGCTAAAATCACCTCCCTGACTCCCTTAGAGCTATATTTCTGTACATAAATTTGTCTCTGACAGCAAGAAACATGTGTTTGAGGTTTGGAAGGCGGAGTAAAGCAGAATCCATTTTCCTATACCTTACTTGGATGTTTCAGCTAGAAAGCACCATCATGGGAATATGAATTTTCTCTGGAACAGTGTCCATGCTCCAGTTACCTTGTTGATGAGATGTAGTGGAGGTGGCTGAAGCAGCAGCAACGATGTTATGCTTTGCTTAGCTGACCCATGGTCAAAGCTATGATGTCCATGTTCTAGCTCCCTGTGTTCCCAAAGATATTTTCAGTAATCAATGGCAGCAGCTGATCAATTCTGCCACAGCCCCAGTAGTGATATCAGAGGTAGCTGTTCTCCGGGTGGGCCAGTTCTTTTTTTTTTTTTGATGGTCATTCCTAAACATTCAGCCTAGAATCTTCTCTATCAATGCTTGCAACAATTTTTAAAGCAATAATTCCATATATTAAACCTATTACTGCTCAAAATACTTAATGTAGAAACCTTTTTTGAAAGTTGGCTGATAGAAGATCCAGGTGTTGCCAGATACCTAGGTATCAAAGAAGTGAGCTATCAGCCATGCATTTGTCCTCCTCATGGGAACGAAAAGGGAGAAATTTCTTGCAGTGGGGAAAATGAGTCATGAACGAATCCATAAAGGTGTCCATGAGTGTAAGAGTCAACTTTATGCCTATATTATGTGATCCTATGCTAGACCAATGGGACAGTGCTAGTCAGTTAATAAGAACTTTATTGCTTCTCTGATCTTACGTCCCTCCTTGTGGTCCAATCTGCAGTGTTCAGAATCTAAAGTAAGAAAAATAGGAGTATATGTGCTAAGGGGGGAATGAAAGAAACTCAGCACATGTTCCTCTTCTCCAACTACAGATTTTCTGCTTTAAAAAGGCCAAACTGGAGAGGGAGAAAAGTCTCAATTTTAAATCAAGGTTGAAGTATGCCATTTTAATACTTCAAGATTGAAGTATGACATTTTTAGTATGATAGCACACCAGATATTTTAATTATTGAACTGTGTTTTATGTATTAAAACACAGTTTTAATGTGTTTTATGACCTTAGGGTTATGTTATCAGAAAAGGCAATGGCACCCCACTCCAGTACTCTTGCCTGGAAAATCCCATGGGCGGAGGAGCCTGGTAGGCTGCAGTCCATGGGGTCGCTAAGAGTCAGACACGACTGAGAGACTTCACTTTCACTTTTCACTTTCATGCATTGGAGAAGGAAATGGCAACCCACTCCAGTGTTCTTGCCTGGGGAATCCCAGGGACAGCAGAGCCTGGTGGGCTGCCATCTCTGGGATCACAGGGAGTCAGACACAACTGAAGTGACTTAACAGCAGCAGCAGCAGCAGCAGCAGGGTTGTGTTATTACCGAAGAATAACAAGAAAAGCAATGGGTCCTAGTAGGGTATTCATTCGGTGAGAATTCTCTTAATAAGATGCACTAGGACTCTAAAATACAGCTTTAGTATTATATACCATGCATTGTGCTTGTTTATTATCAGTTACTCTGTTTTTAAATTCCATTGGTAACTTCAGTTACACTGGCAAGAGCTAACAAGAATGCCCTTACATGGTCTGATATCTTTTCCCATAATCTCCACTTATTCCTACCTTCCCTTGTTTTCCAAAATATATGTTGAGAAATTCCCCAATCTTATAATTACTGCTTGTAATATTCATAATATTTAATAACTTTTAATATCAGGTCATAACTTTTATTAATCTTTTTTTACCCATTTTAACAAAGTATCATTGAGTACCAATAAGGCGGTTCTAATGAGAAATTCCACATAATCTTGGGACTTAGGAGAAATATGTTGCTAGATACCGGATAAAATGATTATAGGACTTTCCTGGTGGTTCAGTGGTTAAAACTCCACCTGCCAATGCGGGGTATATGAGTTCCATCCCTGGTCCAGGAAGATCCCACGTGCCACAGGGCAACTAAGCCCGCAAGCCACAACTACTGCCTAGAGCCTGTGCTCTGGAACAAGAGAAACTACCACAATGAAAAACTTACACAGTGCAATAAAGAGTAGCCCCCGTCGCTTCAACGAAGACCCAGTGCAAAAATAAATAAATAATAAAAAACAATTACATATTGTATTTGTTATCAAGACCAACTGTCAGATTCAATTGTAAAACTGGGAGCAATACCTCTTCTCGTAAGAGTACTGTGTGGATTAAGTTCAGCAATACTTAAGAAGATGGACAAGATCAAGGCACAGAGGAGTCATGTAAAGGTTGACTCTAAATATGATTTCAGTTTCACTCAGCGCAGGTCTATTTCCATATCCTGAACTGCAAAAGTCAAAGATTCTTAGGCTCCAACAGCATAAAGCACAATCTCACCAGTGAGTTTCAAAATTCATTTGGATTAGCTAAAATTTATTTGGCGAACAGAAAGAATGGAGACTAGAAAGGAAACACTTTTTCCAGGAAAGTTAAAGCATATTGCTAATCAATAATAATCATGTCCCATGAAAGAAATTTATTTTTGACTGAAAATGAGTAAGTTGCAGCTAATGGCAAGATCTACCACTGTATTAATATAGCTTCACTGAAATGCCATTACGTTTCTCTGCCTCACTTCCTCTATCTTTAAAATGGTGGTTATGGTTATAGTTGATGACTTTTATGACTGTCAAATTAAAAGTTATGTTCACAGTAGGGATTTGTGAGTTTTAATAACATCTTCCCCTCCATGCAGAACTGCCAGCAGCAGGAAGTCCTTGGAACCTGGACACTGATATAAATGTGTACTCCTATAATCAAAGTTACATATATGAGTTTGTCAAATAATATTAACAATGTCCCTTGTCTGCCATATAGTCCCCAAATGTTCTCCTTCCACAGCTGGTAAGAGGAAAATCAGTCTTACAACTTTGTGAACAACCTTCAAAACTAATTTCAATGGGAGCAGGAAGCCTTGCAAAGATAATAATGGTCATCTAAGGAGGACTTTAGAAAATCAGACCGATTTTTCAGAAAATCAGATACTTCACAGTCCTGAGTATTAAGAAAAGTCCCTAGTATGACCAGATCATTTGCTTAAGGAGGTCTCACCTAGGTGGAGCAGAATGTGCCTAGAGCCCCCAAGGAGGTTGTTTTCCTTAATGCCAGATTTCAAAGTGAGAAATACAATTAAGGAAAGTGACCTCCAGTCCAGTAAGCACACACTGTGCAATTTTTCCTCCGAATTTTGCTTTTGTTTGGGGCTTCCCTCATGTGTTATTCATTTAATTGATCCTATGCCTGGAAAAGCAGAAATTCATTTGAATTCAGGGTACACTGTCAAGAGGCTGGAGTTTCAGAACTGAAAATACATAACTGCTATTCTCAGATGACTTATACAGTGATGTTTAGAAATGCTGGCTACTGGAGAAGGTGACTAGGAGTCAGATTTTTATGAATTCTCAATGGGCATCCTGGAAAGGCTGTGGAAAGGACATTGTAAGTGATGGTTTGTGCCCAAGACACTGGAACACAAACTCCCAGTGAGAAGCACAAGTGGATATTACTGGTGCTCTACCCAGACCCTCCCAGACCCCTCAGCTCTCTCTCTGTACCTCTCTCCCAGCTCTGGTGTGCCTTTGCTTTTAGCAGTCCAGACTTCCAATCTTAATTTGGAGAACTTCTCTGGGACTACTATATCCACTTTGCCCAAGCACACAGAAATCCAAAAGTGCCTAGGAGCTTACATCTCCAAATATGGTGACTAAGGATACAGAAGTATGAAACTCAGCCCTCTTGGTTTGGGTAAAAGCACCAAAGCATAATTTACATTCCAAAGGTTTCCTGGGGGATCAAGCTGATGCTACCTGCTGTGGGATTCCCCAAAATTGCACACATGGATGCTTCTGTCTTCATCCCAGTTCTACTCTCCCCAGTGCCTTACTAAGTCTCCTGGGAGCACTTCCTTAACCAATCACTTATACACAAATCCTCTTCTCAGGGTCTTACTTACAGAGATCAAAATAGAATAAATCCAGTCTCTTAGGAAATGCTATGGATAAAAAAGAAGCAAACCTAAAATAAAAGAGAATGTAAGTATATACCATTCGGAGTAGCATTATTTACAATAGCTGAAACAAGGAAGTAACCCACTTGTCCACTGATGGATAATTGGACACACAAAATATGGTATATACATACAATGGAATATCATTTGGCTTTAAAAAGAAATTCTGACACATGGTACAACATGGATAAACTTCAAGGACATTATGCTAAGTGAAATAATCCAGTCATAATAAGACAGACACTCTTTGATTTCATTTATATATTTTTTATAGTAGTGAAGTACAGAGACACAGAAAGAATGGTTGTTGTTAGAGGCTGGTGGGTAGGGGAATAGAGAGTTATTGTATAACAGGTACTATATTTCAGTTTTGCAAGATGAATTCTAGAGATGGATGGTCATGATAGTTGAATATGAATATATTCAATATTCACACAGAATGGTTCAGATGATCGATTTTAAATTGTGTATTTTTTATCACAATAAAAAAAAAACCTGAAAAAAATACAAGATCCTTACCTGGAAATCACTCATAGGATATGGGATACCAGACTTGGAAAGGACTATTAGAGATAAGATACTATGGGGACCTATAGATTATCTTCCTGTGTTGATTCAGGGATACAAGCTTTACATTCCAGACATCCAAAGAGGGTTAAAAAGGCTGAGAGAGTATAGTGGCCCTCTTTGGAATCAATAGGCCTACTACAAGTAACTGGGTCAGAGTAAGAGAAGCAGGTTATCAAGATTTCCAGGTGGTGAAATGGAGATCAGACACCAAAAACTGTTGTAGGAAAGAGAATGGGGTGCAAGAGAGTGGTCATATCCCAGGTCACATCTGAGTCCCTGGGATGACCGCCAAGTGTGGGTTCTTGGCTTTCCATAGCAAAGAATTCAAGAGCAAGTCATAGTAAAGTGAAAGAAGGTTTATTCATGGAGGAAACATATTCCATAGACAGAGTGTGGGCCACCTTAGAAGGCAAGAGAGGCAACAGGGTATGCTGACTGTCAGTTCTGATGTGTGCTGAGTAATTACATAGGCTAATGAGTGGGAAGAGTACTCCAGCAATTTAGGGAAGAATGGCTGTCTGGGGAGGCCTTACAAATAGCTGTGAAAAGAAGAGAAGTGAAAAGCAAAGGAGAAAAGGAAAGATACAAGCATCTGAATGCAGAGTTCCAAAGAATAGCAAGAAGACATAAGAAAGCCTTCTTCAGCGATCAATGCAAAGAAATAGAGGAAAACAACAGAATGGGAAAAACTAGAGATCTCTTCAAGAAAATTAAGAGATACCAAGGGAATATTTCATGCAAAGATGGGCTCAATAAAGGACAGAAATGGTATGGACCTAACAGAAGCAGAAGATATTAAGAAGAGATGGCAGGAATACACAGAACTGTACAAAAAAGATCTTCATGACCCGGATAATCACGATGGTGTGATCACTCACCTAGAGCCAGACATCCTGGAATGTGAAGTCAAGTGGGCCTTAGAAAGCATCACTATGAACAAAGCTAGTGGAGGTGATGGAACTCCAGTGGAGCTCTTTCAAATCCTGAAAGATGATGCTGTGAAAGTGCTGCACTCAATATGCCAGCAAATTTGGAAAACTCAGCAGTGGCCACAGCACTGGAAAAGGTCAGTTTTCATTCTAATCCCAAAGAAAGGCAATGCCAAAGAATGCTCAAACTACTGCACAACTGCACTCATCTCACATGCTAGTAAAGTAATGCTCAAAATTCTCCAAGCCAGGCTTCANCTGTGAAGAAAGCTGAGCACCGAATAATTGATGCTTTTGAACTGTGGTGCTGGAGAAGACTCTTGAGAGTCCCTTGGACTGCAAGGAGATCCAACCAGTCCATCCTAAAGGAGATCAGCCCTGGGATTTCTTTGGAAGGGATGATGCTAAAGCTGAAACTCCAGTACTTTGGCCACTTCATGCGAAGAGCTGACTCATTGGAAAAGACTTTAATGCTGGGATTGGGAGCAGGATGAGAAGGGGATGACAGAAGATGAGATGGCTGGATGGCATCACTGACTCAATGGATGTGAGTCTGAGTGAACTCCAGGAGCTGGTGATGGACAGGGAGGCCTGGCATGCTGTGATTCATGGGGTCGCAAAGAGTTGGACATGACTGAGCGACTGAACTGAACTGAACTGTGGGGATTTCCAAGAATTGGGCCACTGCTCACTTTTTTACCTTTATGCTCCTGACACCTGTGGGTGTGTCATTTAGCATTCTGATGTGTTACACTGAGCATACACTGAGGCTCTAGGTCTAGTGGAAGTCAACTTGTCTGACATCTTGGACCTTTGGTTCTGTTCAGTTTATATTGTGTCTCTATGGGCTATGTCATTCTTTTAAAGGTTGTGCCCTGTTTCCTTCCTGTCTCAAAACTACAGAGAAGACTTTAATAACAGCCAGTGGGGATTTATGAGCCACCTAGAGATAGGCTCCTAGGAATTCATCAGGAATCTTTGTGGGCTGAGTCTGACAGTTGTTACATCTTCAAGGGAAAATGACATGCAAACAAATTTGCCTCCATCACAAAAGTCAAAATGCAATGTACATCATAAGGAATATACAAAATGAATACTATGAAAATGCAAAGAAAAAGAAATTGCTTCCAGATAAGGAGATATGCAGCAAGAACCTGTGGACAAAAGCATGGGAATGGTGTATTACAGGACATAATCACCTAGAGATTTAGGACGACTACAATACTAGTTATAAATGCCACAGCATATTGATTAAAGCATTTATTGAATTCAGCTAACTCTGAGACTTACTCGAGTGTTACTCACGTTTAAATGTCACATACAGACACTCAGGCATTCCAAATGTTCCCATCAAGATGTACAAAGTCATTTGTTACACATGCTCATAGGTCACACACCAATACAGAAGTTTCTTTTCACTGCCTGTTTAGTCAGACTGCTGACAAGAGAACTTCAAGAGCACAGCCAGACACATTCTCTTATGGAAAGGTCCTTCCTCATAAGATTCTTTCTAAAGTATTTTGATCTCAAAGGAAGGGACCACTCCAACTTTGGTCTTTCACTTTTCCCCTCATAAATGACAGGCTAATCTGTTAGATGGACTTCCAGAAACTCACAAGATGATGAAAATATCTCCACAAAAAGTAGGTTTTGCTGGCCTTTGTAGTACTAATCACGGCAATTATGATAACTTTCAATCACAAGCAAATTCAACATTAACAAATTACTAAGGTTTTTATTGAACATAATTTCTAACAGAAATTTCTATTTTATAACTTGAAAATATAAGCTGCAGAGGGGAAAAATTTGCATTCACAGTCTTTGCAACCAAGCTTAACCCTCTCTACTGTTTCTTGTCTCAGTGAGTGGCACCACAGTCTACCCAAGTGCCCAGCAACCAACCAGCTGGATGTTGCTCTTTCCTATCTCTGTTCACCCACATGCAATTACCTGCCATATCCTGCTACACCTGCCTTATTTATATTTCTCAGTTCTCTGCTTGGGACTCAACTCGGTTTTTTTCTAAATTCCTCTATCAAATCCCACAGCATTCCAAGTGAGTACACTTCCAAAATATATCCTAAATCTATCACTTCTCTCCATCTCTGCTGCTAATACTATGGTCCAACCCAAGCCTTTCTTCCTGACTCTTCCGACTTAGTCCTCCTTCACTTCTGTCCACTTAAAATTCAATTTCCTTGTAATAGCAAGAATGATCATTTAAAATTGGATTCCATCATTTCCCCATTAAAATGCTTTATTGGCTTCCTATGGCAGTTTAAATCCTGTCACTCCTCTGATTAACATACTTTAGTGGCTTCTGTAGTATTGAAAATTAAACACTACAATGTCCTATGTGGCCTGCCCTCTGCCTACCTTTCTAACTTCACCTCACATTTCCACTGCTTGCTTTGTTTTACCATGCAGGATTCTGGCATTTCCTAGACATCTCTGTACTGGGAACAGACACATTTTGGCTTTTTATGTGGCTACCTCCTTCTCATCCTTTTAGATCTCAGGCTAAATATCACCTTTTTGAAAAAGTCTTCCCTACTTCTGTTCCTATTCCTATCTCTGTTCCAGTCTTCCCTATTGCTCCTTACCCTTTTATTATTTATGGAAGTATTTCTCCTCCAAAACTAATCACAAGTGGCATCTATGTGGTTTACATATGTTGCTTCCACTAGAAGGTAAGCTCCTGGAGGACAAGTATCATAAAGTGGAAAACAGTGGCAGATTTTGTTTTCTTAGGCTCCAAAATCATTGCAGACAGTGACTGCAGCCATGAAATTAAAAGATGCTTGCTCCATGGAAGAAAAGTTATGACAAACCTAGACAGCATATTAAAAAGCAGAGATGTCATTTTTGCTGACAAAGGTCTGTATGATCAAAGCTATGCTTTTTCCATAGTTATGTATGGATGTGAGAGTTGGGCTACAAAGAAGACTTAGCACCAAAAAATTTATACCTTTGAATTGTGCTGTTGGAGAAGACTCTTGAGAGTCCCTTGGACATCAAGGAGATCCAACCAGTCAGTCCTAAAGGAAATCAAGCCTGAATATTTTTTTGGAAGGACTGATGCTGAGGCTGAAGCTTCAATACTTTGGCCACCTGATATAAAGCGCCAACTCACTGGAAAAGACCCTGATGCTGGGAAAGATTGAGAGCAGAAGGAGAAGGGGCGACACAGGATGAGATGGTTGGATGGCAATCACCTACTCAATGGACATGAATTTGAACAAACTCTGGGAGATAGTGAAGGACAAGGAAGCCTGGTATGCTGCAGTCCCTGGGGTCACAAAGTCGGATACAACTGAACAACTGAACAACAATTATGTCTTATTCACTGTCATATCCCCAACATCCAACAGTGTCTGATTGCTACATGAAACAAAGATTTCATGAGTGAGTGAATAAATGAAACACAGGGCTGCTACATCTTTTTTTTTTTAATTTCTTCTCTTAACAACTTGACCACTTGAAATCATTTAAAACATAATCACTTTAAAAAACTGGAAATAGCAATCCCACTGCTGGGCATACACACCAAGGAAACCGGAATTGAAAGAGACACGTGTACCCCAATGTTCATCACAGCACTGTTTATAACAGCCAGGACATGGAAGCAACCTAGATGTCCATCAGCAGATGAATGGATAAGAAAGCTGTGGTACATATACACAATGGAGTATTAGTCAGCCATTAAAAAGAATTCATTTGAATCAGTTCTAATGAGGTGGATGAAACTGGAGCCTATTGTACAGAGTGAAATAAGCCAGAAAGAAAAACACCAATACAGTATATTAACGCATATATATGGAATTTAGAAAGATGGTAACAATAACCCTGTATGCAAGGCAGCAAAAGAGACACAGATATATAGAACAGGCTTTTGGACTCTGTAGGAGAGGGAAAGAGTGGGATGATTTGGGAGAATGGCATTGAAACATGTATAATATCATATATGAAACGAATCGCCAGTCCAGGTTCGATGCATGATACTGGATGCTTTGGGCTGGTGCACTGGGATGACCCAGAGGGATGGTATGGGGAGGGAGGAGGATTCAGGATGGGGAACACATGTATGCCTGTGGCAGATTCATGCTGATGTATGGCAAAACCAATACAATATTGTGAAGTAATTAACCTCTAATTAAAATTTAAAAAAAAAGAAAATGCAAAAAAACATAAAATTAAACTATAAAACTCCTAGAGGAGAACATAGGCAAAACACTCTCTGACATAAATCACAGCAGGATCCTCTATGATCCACCCCCCAGAATTCTGGAAATTAAAGCAAGAATAAACAAATGGGATCTAATCAAAATTAAAAGCTTCTGCACAACAAAGGAAAATATAAGCAAAGTGAAAAGACAGCCTTCTGAATGGGAGAAAATAATAGCAAATGAAGCAACTGACAAACAACTAATCTCAAAAATATACAAGCAACTTATCCAGCTCAATTCCAGAAAAATAAATGACCCAATCAAAAAATGGGCCAAAGACCTAAATAGACATTTCTCCAAAGAAGACATACGGATGGCTAACAAACACAGGAAAAGATGCTCAACATTACTCATTATCAGAGAAATGCAAATCAAAACCACAACGAGGTACCACTTCACACCAGTCAGAATGGCTGTGATCCAGAAGTCTGCAAGCAATAAATGCTGGAGAGGGTGTGGAGAAAAGGGAACCCTTTTACATTGTTGGTGGGAATGCAAACTAATACAGCCACTATGGAGAACAGTGTGGAGATTCCTTAAAAAATTGCAAATAGAATTGCCTTATGACCCAGCAATCCCACTGCTGGGCATACACACCGAGGAAACCAGAATAGAAAGAGACACATGTACCCCAATGTTCATCGCAGCACTGTTTATAATAGCCAGAACATGGAAACAACCTAGATGTCCATCAGCAGATGAATGGATAAGAAAGCTGTGGTACATATACACAATGGAGTATTACTCAGCCATTAAAAAAAATACATTTGAATCAGTTCTAAGGAGATGGATGGAACTGGAGCCGATTATACAGAGTGAAGTAAGCCAGAAAGAAAAACACCAATACAGTATACTAACGCATATATATGGAATACAGAAAGATAGGGATGATGACCCTGTATGCGAGACAACAAAAGAGACTCAGATCTATAGAGTGAACTGTTGGAATCTGGGGGAGGGAGGGACGGAGAGAGTGGGATGAGATGGGAGAATGGCATTGAAACATGTATACTATCATGTAAGAAACGAATCGCCAGTCAATGTCGGATGCAGGATGCAGGATGCTTTGGACTGGTGCAAGGAGAGGACCCAGAGGGATGGTATGGGGTGGGAGATGGGAGGGGATTTGTGTTTGGGAATGCATGTACACTCGTGGTGAATTAATGTCAATGTTTGGCAAAACCAATACAGTAATGTAAAGTAAACCAAAGTAAAAATAAAAATTAAAAAAAATAAATATAATCACTTTATATTTGAAAATCTGCCCAGATCTTACCTAGAGCCAAAAAGAAACTTGTATTTTGTAAGGAAAAAAAAAAAAAAAAAAAACGGATGCTTTTCTCCACATGCTTAACCGATCAGTTTAAACAAGGTCAATAAATGACAAAGAATTGCTCAGAATGGGTAAATGACTATAACAGATCTTTCCAGTGTCATACTATCTGAGAGATGGCAATGCAGATAGTTCCACTGTGAAATCTTTCAAATTGTTTTATAGCCAGGCCTTTTCTTCAACTGCCCTTTTTAATATTTGATAGATTCAGGGACATTAAACCCCTGGCAATTATTTTTTGAAACTAGGCAGCAGTACTTTTTTAAAAAAATTATTTTTCTCCTTCTATGAAGAGTTTTATTTTAGAGTATAAAGAGAATATCCAAGTTGGATGGTACATTTTGGCCTGATTTCCTCATTATTCAGTTATGCTAACTGGATGTGTTAAATGTGTGAATACTTGAAGAGGATGCAAGCTGACACCCTTGTTTCTAGGAAATTTGTTCCTTATAGTCTGCATAGTTTATCATCTTTTGTCAGTGCTAATGGAGATTAATGATCTGATACTATAGATGCTATTATTTAATAAAATGTGACTTATATAAAATACATGTAGTTATAATTCTAACAATGTAATGCACATTCATTTTAGAAAATTTGAGAAAAACAAAAGATTCTAAAAAGGAAAAAACTAATCATCTGCCAAATTCCACCTAGAAACAACCCCATTATTATATTTTGTTACATAGCTTTCCAATCTTTTTATCTACACACAGACATATCTATTCATTCACTCATTCATTCAACAAACACTTACTGAGAACCTATCATGTTTCAAAAACAAGTCTAGTTGATGCTGAACAAGACAGATGAGATTCATACATTTCATCCAGCTTCCAACATAGAGGACAGCAAATGAGAGCACTAACAAATAAGCTAATTCCCATCAATGGTAACAGCTATGAAGGACACAAAACAAGTAATGTGACAGAGTGAAGGTCAGAAAGGATGAGACATGGAGGGTTAGTTACTTTACAGAAGATTAACAGGGAAGACCTTTCTAAGAAGAGAATATTTTACTAGACCTGAAGAATGAGGACGCACCAGTCATAGGAGGATGTGCAGGAAGAGCATTCCTTGCAGAGGGACCAACACATGCAAAGGAGTCTGTTTCTAGTAACTGCCACAAGGTAAGTGTGGCTGGGACTAGAGAATTTTTGTAAATGTCTTTTCATTTATATTTTTGACCTAGAGAACTTAATTTTTTTTTTTATTTTAACTTTAGTTTACTTTACAATACTATATTGGTTTTGCCAAACATATGCTATCAAGTCAATCATTTTTCTCTCTGTGGTTTCTCCCATTACAAAGCTTCTTACCTAACTTTCAATCAGAAAAATATTCACCTACATCTTCTTCAAGTGCTAAGGAGGTTAGCTTGGAGAAAAAGAAAGGCTTTGATCCAGTTTCATTAACACATCCACAGTTAATTATGACATATGATGAGGATTTAAGTAGCACGATTCTCCCCTACATAAGAATCCAAGCCCGAGCTCAACTTTTTGAATAACCCTTTTTTCTCTGCTAATTGTGATGACATAATTACCATATTATACCTTATATTGAAGGCTTATGAAGAAAAGAATGACATGAGCGGAGTGACCTCTTTTAGGACATTTATCCTGGCAATAGTTTGCAAAAAGAATTAAATGGCCAAGAGCTTGAAAGGTGGAAGACCAGTTAGAAGACTATGGTAGTCATCCAGACAAGAGGCCACGGTCTTGAATGAGGGTCATGACACTAAGAATGGAGGAAGTCGTAGGTAAGAAAAACACTGAAGATATCAAATAAGCAGAAGTCATCAAATGACTGGATGCATGACTGAGAAAAACAAGGAGAAAGAATCAAAGATGACTCTGAGTATAACCCAGAGTGCAATGCCTCTGTATCTTGACTTTTGTTGCTTCTTCATAATCAAATGCCCATTCCTCTTCATTATTCAAAAAACAAATTAAACACTGGAGCAAGGCAAAATCAGCCAATCTTGGGGGTGGGAGGAGGGAGGTTTAAGAAGAAGTATATGCATATGGCTGATTATAGCAGAAAATAATACAACACTGCAAAGCAGCTATATTCCAATAAATAAATAATTTAAAAAAATATTTTTAAAGAAAACTTGGAACATCAGAATGAAGGAAGAGCATCAGAAAGGGTAAATATCTGGTTATGTATAATAAACTATTTTTCATCTTATAAGTTATTTAAAATCTGTTTGAAGATTAAAAGCAGAATTATAACATCTGGTTAAGTTTTCAATGTATGCAGATATACCATGTAGGATAATGACAACCTAAAATGGGGAAATGCTGTGAAAGTGCTGTACTCAATATGCCAGCAAATTTGGAAAACTCAGCAGTGGCCACAGGACTGGAAAAGGTCAGTTTTCATTCCAGTCCCAAAGAAAGGCAATGCCAAAGAATGCTCAGACTACCGCACAATTGCACTCATCTCATACACGAGTAAAGTAATGCTCAAAATTCTCCATGTCAGCAATATGTGAACCATGAATTTCCAGGTGTTCAAGCTGGTTTTAGAAAAGGCAGAGGGACCAGAGATCAAATTGCCAACATCTGCTGGATCATGAAAAAAACAAGAGAGTTCCAGAAAAACATATATTTCTGCTTTATTGATTATCAAAGCCTTTGACTGTGTGGATCACAATAAACTGTGGAATACCAGACCACCTGACCTGCCTCTTGAGAAACCTATATGCAGGTCAGGAAGCAACAGTTAGAACTGGACATGGAACAACAGACTGGTTCCAAATAGGAAAAGGAATACATCAAGGCTGTATATTGTCACCCTGCTTATTTAACTTCTATGCAGAGTACATTATGAGAAATACTGGGCTGTATGAAGCATAAGCTGGAATCAAGATTGCCGGGAGAAATATCAATAACCCCAGATATGTAGATGACACCAACCTTGTGGCAGAAAGTGAAGAAGAACTAAAGAGCCTCTTGATGAAAGTGAAAGGGGAGAGTGAAAAAGTTGGCCTAAAGCTCAACATTCAGAAATCTAAGATCATGGCATCTGGTCCCATCACTTCATGGGAAATAGATGAGAAACAGTGGAAACGGTGGCTGACTATTTTTCTGGGCTCCAAAATCACTGCAGGTGGTGATTGCAGCCATGAAATTAAAAGACGCTTACTCCTTGGAAGGAAAGTTATGATCCACCTAGACAGCATATTAAAAAGCAGAGATATTACTTTGTCCACAAAGGTCCGTCTAGTCAAGGCTATGGTTTTTCCAGTGGTCATGTATGGATGTGAGAGCTGGACTATAAAGAAAGCTGAGTGCTGAAGAATTGATGCTTTTGAACTGTGGTGTTGGAGAAGACTCTTGAGAGTCCCTTGGATTGCAAGGAGATCCAACCAGTCCATTCTGAAGGCGATCAGTCCTGGGTGTTCATCGGAAGGACTGATGTTGAAGCTGAAACTTCAATACTTTGGGCACCTGATGCAAAGAGCTGACTCATTTGAAAAGACTCTGATGCTGGGAAAGATCGAGGGCAGGAGGAGAAGGGGACAACAGAGGATGAGATGGTTGGATGGCATCACCGACTCGACAGAAATGGGTTTGGTTGGACTCCAGGAGTTGGTGATGGACAGGGAGGCCTGGTGTTCTGTGGTTCATGGGGTTGCAAAGAGTCGGACTCGACTATGCGACTGAACTGAACTGAACTGAAAATGTGGAGAATAGGACTGGTATGGTAAGATTTCTCCATCCCCCTTGAAGTGGGAAAATATTGACTTTAAGTAGTTTGTGAAAAGTTAAGAGATATATTGCAATGTGTTTGATTATGATGCATGTTACATCATAATTGCTGTAAACTAAATACAAAAGTACCGAAAAAAGTCTTTCTTCTTAGGATATTAGAAACAGAAATTAAGAAACCAAATCTACAAACTGAGTTCCACAATGATGTTAAACGTTACTAATTGCATCTGTTCCATCTCCCTCCCCCAAAACCTTGCTTATCTAGAATTTAGCTCAATGGACTGAATCATACTTGTTTCGCTCCCAGCTTCCCAAATCTTTACTTCTTTTTCCTTCCGGTCAACCAACATCGTTTCCTTCTCTCCTTCATGCTAGATTAGCCTTACCAACAGGAGGGACTCACTTGACTTATGACTGTGATAAGATGGTTAGGTAATTCTTGGCTATCAGTCACTCAAAAAACTGGATCAAAGCCTTTCTTTTTCTCCAAGCTAAGCTCCCTAGTACCCTAATGAATGTCTCTCTGTAGAAATTCTTCCAACCCAAACACTTAGGTGGAACAAGTCTCCTCAGGTATTCTTCCGGGTGGTTTCAGAGGTGAGAAAGGCTATCCACCCTTTCCTCTGTTGAGTCAGTTTTTCTGGAATTGAATTATAAAAAACAAACTTAAAAATGAAAACAGTATGCTGCTACCCACCGCTACCTGTGGCATTCTAATGCACAAGATTATAAAAGTGTTTATCATTTACTGTAAGAATGCTGTTAAGACAGAAGATCGCTGGTTGCCAAGAGACTAGTCAGTGGGTGTGGAGTTTTCATTTTATGAAAAATTCTGGAACTAGACAGTCATGGTGGCTACAGAACAATGTGAATGTACTTAATGCCCCTGAACTGTACACTTTCAAATGGTTAAAATTATAAATGTTATCTGCCTTTTGCCATAATTTTTACAATTGTGTTTGCTTATCTTGTTGAGGATATTGTTAACTAGATTTCAAAATGCCCTCTCTATAAAGATCCATGAGAGGAATGTCACATATTACTATTATGAATTGCTCAGTAGATCACATTTTCCTTTAACAATGGCCAACAGGTAGATTTAAGCCAACTTTCCGGGCTTTCCCTGGCAAGTGCATAGGACTTCACAGCTTGTCCTTTTATACTAAGGTAATTCCAGGCTCCACTGTACTTTCCTATTTTACTTTTTCCTTTGCTTCATTTTTCATTCTCATTTTCAATTGATTTTGTCTTGCTACCATATACAGATCTCTGTAAGACACCTTAAATCCTTTTAAGAACCTAGCAGAATATAAATAACCTAAACATCAAAGGATGAACAGATAAAGTGTTTACTTATTTTGTCTCCCATAATGCGGTCTCTTTTCCTGATACAAACTCCAAAATGGTCCTTGCACTGAAGTCTCCAAGAAATCCTATTAGACGTGAGACACATTTTTGTTAAATAATTAACTTCCTCACAGCAAACCTCTTCTTTTTACTGACTTTATTCACACCTAGTATTTTTCATTGTTAACTGAACACCAACCACCAAGCACCATATTACAAATGCGGTGATAATGATGAAATTTCTTTATTTATGAGTAACAGCCAGTGTTGAGAAAACAGACCATACTTTCTGTCAGGTTTTTACTGCTTTCCATGATTACAAGGAAAAATAAGTTTAGCAATACCTTTGTCCAAAGTGCAAAAAAAATATTGGTACATTTCGAGTGAATGTAGAGAACTGCTTCTCTGTACACTGGTACATTGTAATATTGGTA
This sequence comes from Redunca redunca, assembly GCA_006410935.1. Classification (NCBI taxonomy): domain Eukaryota; kingdom Metazoa; phylum Chordata; class Mammalia; order Artiodactyla; family Bovidae; genus Redunca; species Redunca redunca. Next base: position 39,383 of record SJYQ01002488.1, read on the forward strand.
CACTGGAAAAAGGAATCATAGACAATTAGAATGCACATTTTTCTTATTTTGTGGCAAATTGGAGAGAACAAAAATAAGTTCTCAAAGCACCAAAGAAAGCTTGGGGTGGGGGAGGGTTGGTCCTAAACACAGAGACTGGCTACAATGACAGAATATTTTTATATAGAAGTCTTTGTAGTTGGTCTGAAACAAAGATTGAATAAATGGACATTTGGGATAAGTCTTGGAAATCAGATGTGTCATCAGGCTTTATTGCTGACTGATAAAATGGTGGCAATACCAATGAATTTATCTGCTCACTCAACAAATGCAGGGTGCATCTGAAAGCCTCCAATGTTAGTCACTTGAGGCCCACTGGGGACCACAAGAATTGTAGAAGGTGGAAAAAGAAGTAACAAGAACCACACATATACACTTTAATTCCTTCCTTTAAGATATTTAACTGAACTCTTCTGAATTCTCTCTTGAACCAGAGAGAGAGTGATTAGAGGTTAATGTCAGATGTATTACCTGATATGATCTTATGTTAAAAGAGCATCAGGATTCATAATTGTCAGCAGACAAGTTGTCACCATGCTAGAAGATGCTGATTTTCTGGCACAGACAAGTTCTCATTGGAAGCTCACAACAGCCATATTCAAGCAAACAAGAAAACACTATCTGAGAAGAAATTCTCTACACTCACAGAGTAAATGGCAAGACAAGCATTCAAATCAGGATATTGTTTGCATTCAGCACCAGTCAACCTAACCATCACACCCTGGTGCCTCCTGAGCTCCCCCAGCAACCATAACAATGTTCTCTCACACATTTGAGGAGCCAAAGGAAACGCTGCTGTTGCAAAGATTTAAAAGTTCAAAGAATAGTGGTTTCTCCGAGGTCATCTGGATTGTATGAGTGCAGAAAGCAAAAATAAAACCTGGGTGTCCTAACAGTCCAGAACTTTTGCACTATAGTTAATGTATAAGTGTGCACATGCATGTGCACACACACACAAACCTACCCCCCACCCACACACACACAGAGTAACAGGAACTCCATCTTACAACTGCAGGCTGCTGATGCTGCTGATGCCAGGCAAAAAATGCATCACCTTACACCGAAGAAGCTGTGAAAGCAGAAAAATCAATCTACCATTTTAATAAAAAATGTGAGAACCTGAGAAGATGAGCTATGGTCCAATCACTTTGGGAGGATCTAGCTGTTTTGCGATTAATCATTTCTTTCTTACACAGTCAGCAGAACTTTATTTAAGTCTATTCAGTGTTTTGTCTGGTCCACTGTAGAGGCATTGCAACCAAGTGAGATTAGATTACAAAACCATCATTGTACCCTAAGGACTGGGAACTGTGCTTATAATAGCAGTCTTCAAAAGAAAAAGATTAAACCTGGGGAAAGACTATCATTTTTCCCAAGACTGGAATATTGAAATTTCCTGGCATGACACTTACATTCTAGCAATTACAAATTTTGGATTTAAGATAAACTACATCTATAATCAATCTTCAATCAGTACCTTTCTGTTTTAAGACAGAATTTGAATAAGATTAGATTAATACTTTATAACTGGGGTCTTAGCTTTGCTTACAGATCTGTTTCTTTTTCCTCTTCTCTATATTCTGCTCCCAACCTATTAATAATTTAGGGATGTCAGTGACTGCCTCAGAGGCCTTCAGACTACTCCTTCCAGGTGTCTGATGTATAAAATCATTCTACTGGTTATTGAGGTACCTGGTGAGAATGGGAGCATTTTCTATCATGCCTCTTAAATGGAAGACTCTTGAGAGTCCCTTGGATTGCAAAAAGATCAAGCTTGTCAATCCTAAAGGAAATCAGTCCTGAATATTTATTGGAAGGACTGATGCTGAAGCTGAAGCTACAATACTTGGGCCACCTGATACAAAGAGTCGACTCATTGGAAAAGACCCTGATGCTGGGAAAGATTGAAGGCAAAATTTAAAAGTTTAAAGAACAATGGTTTTCACTAAATCATCTGGATTGTGAGTGCAGAAAACAAAAATAATATATGGGTGTTCTAACAGTCCAGAACTTTTGCACTACAGCTCATGTTTAAGTGTGTACATATATACAAACCCACCCCCCACACCCACACATAGTAAGACTTATAGGAGAAGGTGGGGGCAGAGGATGAGATGGTTAGGTGGCATAACTGACTCAAGGGACATGAATCTGAGCAAACTCTGGGAGACAGTGAAAGACAGGGGAGCCTGGCATTTTGCAGTCCATGGTATCACAAAGAGTTGCTCACGACTTAGTGACTAAACAACAAATCGACCCACTTGAGCCAGCTGAATACTCAAGACATCATGGATCTTCCTATACACTGGAAGACACTAGTCCAAAACAGCAACAATGCCTCCCAGGATCCATGTCCACTGATCTGACAGCAGCACACTCCCCAGGTCCAAGCATACTCCCTAGGAACGGATGTAAGCTGTAGAGCATCCAGGGTTAATGATTCTTCTTGAAGCAAGTTCAATTGCCATTAGGTTCCAACTTTAGGAGTGTCAAGTGTCAGCATCAACCCAGAGAACACAAATAAGATCCCTTTTCCAAATACCATATTTCCTTCTAAGACAGAGTCACCTGAAGCAGGAGGTTTCTTCATATCACTTCAATTTTCTATTGCTTCAGTTCAGTTCAGTTCAGTCACTCAGTCATGTCCGACTCTTTGCGACCCCATGAACTGCAGCATGCCAGGCCTCCCTGTCCATCACCAACTCCCGGAGTTCACTCAGACTCATGTCCATCGAGTCGGTGATGCCATCCAGCCATCTCATCCTCTGTCGTCCCCTTCTCCTCCTGCCCCCAATTCCTCCCAGCATCAGAGTCTTTTCCAATGAGTCAACTCTTCACATGAGGTGGCCANACTGGGAAAACCATAGCCTTGACTAGACGGACCTTGTTGGCAAAGTAATGTCTCTGCTTTTGAAAATGCTGTCTAGGTTGGTCATAACTTTCCTTCCAAGGAGTAAGCGTCTTTTAATTTCATGGCTGTAATCACCATCTGCAGTGATTTTGGAGCCCAAAAAAATAAAGTCTGACACTGTTTCCACTGTTTCCCTATCTATTCCCCATGAAGTGACGGGACTGGTTGCCATGATCTTAGATTTCTGAATGTTGAGCTTTAAGCCAACTTTTTCACTCTCCTCTTTCACTTTCATCAAGAGGCTTTTTAGTTCCTCTTCACTTTCGGCCATAAGGGTGGTGTCATCTGCATATCTGAGGTTATTGATATTTCTCCCATCAATATTTATTCCAGCTTGTGCTTCTTCCAGCCCAGCATTTCTCATGATGTACTCTGCATATAAGTTAAATAAGCAGGGTGACAATATACAGCCTTGATGTACTCCTTTTCTATTTTGAACCAGTCTGTTGTTCCATGTCCAGTTCTAACTGTTTTTTCCTGACCTACATATAGGTTTCTCAAGAGGCAGGTCAGGTGGTCTGGTATGCCCATCTCTTTCAGAATTTTCCACAATTTATTGTGAGCCACACAGTCAAAGGCTTTGGCATAGTCAATAAAGCAGAAATAGATGTTTTTCTGGAACTCTCTTCCTTTTTCCATGATCCAGCAGATGTTCGCAATTTGATCTCTATCAAATTGCTTCAGTTCAGTTCAGTCGCTCAGTTGTATCTGACTCTTTGTGACCCCATGAATTGCAGCATGCCAGGCCTCCCTCTCCATCACCAACTCCTGGAGTTCACTCAAACTCATGTCCATCGAGTCAATGATGCCATCCAGCCATCTCAACCTCTGTCATCCCCTTCTCCTCCTGCCCCCAATCCTTCCCAGCATCAGAGTCTAGTGAATTGCTTAGTGAAGCAAAAACCCAGAAGATAAACACAAAAGGTACATTTGGTGAGGAGTAGAGTATTTTACCTTTTTTACTTTCATTCCAATCCTAGACATTTTTACCTTTTTATGACTCCATCCCCCTATACTCCATCCTAAGGTTGAGATAATCATAAAACATTCATATAAGTCTGTACCCTGATAGGTCAGTGGCCCAGGCCTCAGCTTTATCAGCCTCCACACAGTTGCTTGCTGTTATTCTATCCTGAGTGTAGTCTTCCTTTATCTTGGTGCCACGCTCTCTCCATCTTCTAAAAAGACTCTCTCATTTGTTTCTTAGCTTCTCTTCCACTGCAGCACCAGAAATACTCCCCAAATACACACACTTTGGGCAATATCATCCCAAGAAAAGACCTTATTACCCACACTTCAGGTCCTCTAACAGAGTCTAGCCTTGACCCACTGACCTCACAAACTAAGACCTCACTGGCTCTACAACCCCTCTGATTTTGTTGACCACTCTGGTTTCACTGTTAGATCCACTGACCAGTCTAGTTTCTGAACCAACAGTATCTTCAGGATAACTGTTAAATGCTTCTGACCTCAAAAACTTGTATACTAGGAGATGAATATGTCTCCTTATCAATCTCCTCTAAGTCTGTTGGGCAGTTTTCAAGTTTATAATCTTGCCCATCAATGATATTTACTGCAGTCCTGTTGTTTGAGGTACAAAAGAATTTCTCTGGGTAAAGAATAAAAGAGGTTATTCTCTTGAAAACTATCCTTCTTTCTATAGTTTTTTCCTCTTTCCACCTTTCAAAGTATTCATTTACCATATTTAGCATATGGGGGTAAAATTTTGACTTTATTTGACTTTAGAACAGATGACTAGGGCTCAGAAAGTATATTTTCACAGCATAAATTATACCTTCTAATTCCTTCCATCAGCACCTTTTGAGATATGAATTACATATGCTAGACCAAATGATGTTTCTACACAAGATAGTTATCAATTTTTATGAAAGATTAGTAACAGCATATTCCATTATTAGAGAAATGCAAATCAAAATGGCAATGAGGTATCACCTCACACCGATAAAATGGCCATCATCAAAAATCTAGTAAGAGCTTATTCATTCAGATCCCATTAATTTGATATTTCTCATGAAGCAGGACCTTGATTTAGCTCTCTTCTGTGGCAATCTTAAACAGATTAAGACAAAGTGACAAGAGGACTAATCTCTTCTAACTACATTTTTGTGAAGAACTCTAGAAGCATCAATATAATACACATCACAAAAAATCTTCCTTCATCAAATCATTGTTGATATATCATGTGTGCCAAACAGGTACCCTCAAGGAATTTACAACTTGGTAACGACAAACTAAAACTTTTCCTAGTTAAAAATTATTTTTGTGATTGGATTTTAAAACTATCTGGTAGGAGGACTGCCCTAGTGGTCCAGGGGTTGGGACTTCCTCTTCCAACGCAGAGGGTGTGGATTCGATCCTTGATGAGGGAACAAAGATCCCACGTGCCTCCTGGCCAAAAATCCAAAACACAAAACAGAAGCAATATTGTAACTAACGCAAAAAAGACGTTAAAAATGGTCCATATCAGAAAAAATATATAATAAAATAATTTAATAGGCATACAAAAGAAAGTCACATACACATAAATGAAGCATGAAAACAATTACTTCACGGCTTCACCACCTACCCTGAGAAATAGAACATTTGACAGGTAGAGTGCCTGATAAACTATGGAATGAAGTTCATGACATTGTACAGGAGACAGGGATCAAGATCATCCCCATGGAAAAGAAATGCAAAAAAGCAAAATGGCTGTCTGGGTAAGTCTTACAAATAGCTGTGAAAAGAAGAGAGGTGAAAAGCAAAGGAGAAAAGGAAAGATATAAGCATCTGAATGCAGAGTTCCAGAGAATAGCAAGAAGACATAAGAAAGCCTTCTTCAGCGATCAATGCAAAGAAATAGAGGAAAACAACAGAATGGGAAAGACTAGAGATCTCTTCAAGAAAATTAGAGATACCAAGGGAACATTTNTAAAGGACAGAAATAGTATGGACCTAACAGAAGCAGAAGATATTAAGAAGAGGTGGCAAGAATACACAGAACTGTACAAAAAAGATCTTCACGACCCAGATAATCATGATGGTGTGACCACTAATCTAGAGCCAGACATCCTGGAATGTGAAGTCAAGTGGGCCTTAGGAAGCATCACTATAAACAAACCTAGTGGAGGTGATGGAATTCCAGTTGAGTTATTTCAAATCCTGAAAGATGATGCTGTGAAAGTGCTGCACTCAATATGCCAGCAAATTTGGAAAACTCAACAGTGGCCACAGGACTGGAAAAGGTCAGTTTTCATTCCAATCCCAAAGAAAGGCAATGCCAAGGAATGCTTAAACTACTGCACAATTGCACTCATCTCACATGCTAGTAAAGTAATGCTGAAAATTCTCCAAGCCAGGCTTCAGCAATACATGAACCATGAACTTCCTGCTGTTCAAGCTGATTTTAGAAAATGCAGAGGAAGCAGAGATCAAATTGCCAACATCTACTGGATCATGGAAAAAGCAAGAGAGTTCCAGAAAAACATCTATTTCTACTTTATTGACTATGCCAAAGCCTTTGACTGTGTGGCTCACAATAAACTGTGGAAAATTCTGAGAGAGATGGGAATACTAGATCACCTGACCTGCCTCTTGAGAAATCTGTATGCAGGTCAGGAAGCAACAATTAGAACTGGACATGGAACAACAGACTGGTTCCAGATAGGAAAAGGTGTACATCAAGGCTGTATATTGTCACCCTGCTTATTTAACTTCTATGCAGAGGACATCGTGAGAAACACTGGACTGGAAGAAACACAAGCTGGAATCAAGATTGCCAGGAGAAATATGAATAACCTCAGATATGCAGATGACACCACCCTTATGGAAGAAAGTGAAGAGGAACTAAAAAGCCTCTTGATGAAAGTGAAAGAGGAGAGTGAAAAAGTTGGCTTAAAGCTCAACATTCAGAAATCTAAGATCATGGCATCCGGTCCCATCACATCATGGCAGATAGNCACTTCATGGGAAATAGATGGGGAAAACAGTGGAAACAGTGGCAGACTTTATTTTTCTGGGCTCCAAAATCACTGCAGATGGTAATTGCAGCCATGAAATTAAAAGACGCTTACTCCTTGGAAGGAAAGTTATGACCAACCTAGACAGCATATTCAAAAGCAGAGACAGTACTTTGCCAACTAAGGCCCATCTAGTCAAGGCTACGGTTTTTCCAGTAGTCATGTATGGATGTGAGAGTTGGACTGTGAAGAAGGCTGAGCACTGAAGAATTGATGCTTTTGAACTGTGGTATTGGAGAAGACTCTTGAGAGTCCCTTGGACTGCAAGGAGATCCAACCAGTCCATTCTGAAGGAGATCAGTCCTGGGTGTTCTTTGGAAGGAATGATGCTAAAGCTGAAACTCCAGTACTTTGGCCACCTCATGTGAAGAGTTGACTCATTGGAAAAGATTCTGATGCTGGGAGGGTTTGGGGGCAGGAGGAAAAGGGGACGACAGAGGATGAGATGGCTGGATGGCATCACTGACTCAATGGATGTGAGTCTGAGTGAACTCCGGGAGTTGGGAATGGACAGGGAGGCCTGGCGTGCTGCGATTCATGGGGTGGCAAAGAGTCAGACATGACTGAGCGACTGAACTGAACTGAACATTCCTGTGTTAAGCCACAAGCCCCTTTCTAGTCCCTTGGTGCCTCTTCCTACACTCCCGCCAGAACTAAGCACTACCTGTAATTCCTGTTTACCATTCCTTTCCTTTTCTTAGGCCTTCCCTGGTAGCTCAGGTTGTAAAGAGTCTGCCTGCAATGCAGGAGAACCCTTGTTGGATTCCTAGGTCGGGAAGATCCACTGGAGAAGGGATGAGCTACCCACACCAGTATTCACGCCCGGAGAATTTCATGGACTGCAAAGTTCATGGAGTTCCAAAGAGCTGGACACAACTGAGCTACTTTCACTTTCTCTTTTAATAATAGTACTCCATTTGTGGAGTGAAGTGGCTCAGTCATGTCCGACTCTCTGTGAGCCCATGGGCTGTAGCCTACCAGGCTCCTCTGTCCATGGGATTTTTCAGGCAATAGTACTGTAGTGGATTGCCATTTCCTTCCCCAGGGGATCTTTCCAACCCAGGGATCGAACCCGGGTCTCCTGCATTGTAGACAGACACTTTACCATCTGTGCCACCAGGGAAGTCCTATACTCCATTTGTATGTATTCTTAAAAGAAAACTGTTTCACTTGTCTATAAACTTTTTAAAATGGTATTTAGCTTTTAAAAAATGGTGTGGATTCTTTTGTGACTTTCTTTTTTTCACTTGATACTATGTTTCTGAAATTCACATATATTACAGCAGTGTAGCTGTGGCTCCTTCATCTTCACTACATAGATTATTCCATTGTACTTAGCTATGTGTCATAGTGGTGGACATTTAAGGTATTTTCAATAATTTTTTAATCATAAATACATGCTAACACAGCTACGAACATCCTTGCATGTGTATGGTGTTCATACGCAAGAGGTTCTCTAGGATCAACCTAGAAAAGGAAAATCCAGGTGTTGGGGTGTATTCAAGTTTATAAGATAGTGCTAAAAATCACTTTGAAAATGTCTGTACCAATATTTACTTCCCTCAGAAAGGTATAATTTTCCATTGATCCATAACCACTCCAGCAGTTAATATTGGCAAATCTGTCTTTTTAATTTTGTCTGTTGTTGTTCAGTCACCAAGTCATGTCTGACTCTTCACAACCCCATGGACTACAGCACAGCAGGGTCCCCTGTCCCTTACCATCTCCTGGAGTTTGCCCAAGTTCATGTCCATTGTATCGTGATGCCATCCAACCATCTCATCCTCTGTCGCCCCATTCTCCTTCTGTTTTCAATCTTTCCCAGCATCAGGGTCTTTTCCAATGAGTCAGCTCTTTGCATCAGGTTGCCAAAGTACTGAAGCTTCAGCTTTAGCATCAGTCCTTCCAATGAGTATTCAGAGTTGATTTCCTTTAAGATTGACTGGTTTGATTCCCTTGCTGTCTAAGGGATTCTCAAGAGTCTTCTCCAGTACCACAATTCGAAAGCATCAGTTCTTTGGTGCTCTGCCTTCTTTACGCCCCAGCTCTTACAATCATACATGACTGCTAGAAAAACCATAGCCTGGAATATATGAGCCTTTGTCAGCAAAGTGATATCTTTGCTTTTTGTCACACTGTCTAGGTTTGTCATAGCTTTCTTGCCACAAAGCAATCATCTTCTGATTTCATGGCTTTGGTCACCATTTGCAGAGATTTTAGAGCCCAAGAAGAACATCTGTCACTGCTTCCACCTTTTCCCCATGAAGTGATGAGGCCATATGCCATGATCTTCATTTTTTTTAACATTTAGTTTTAAGCCAGCTTTTCATTCTGTCCTTCACCCTCATTAGGAGGTTCTTTAGTTCCTCTTCACTTTCTGTCATTACAGTGGTATCATCCACGTATCTGAGGTTGTTGTTTCTCCTGGCAATCTTGATCCCAGCTTGTGACTCATCCAGCCTGGCATTTCTCATGATGTGCTCTGCATATAAGTTAAATAAACAGGGTAACCATAAACAGCCTTGTCGAACTCCTTTCTCAATCCTGAACCAGTCAGTTGTTTCATTCAGGGTTTTAGCTGTTGCTTCTTGACCAGCATATAGGTTTCTCAGGAGACAGGTAAGATGGTCCGGTATTCCTATCTCCTTAAGAGTTTTCCATAATTTGTTATGATCCACACAGTTAAAAGCTTTATCACAGTCAATGAAACAGAGGTAGATGTTTTTTTTGAACTCCCTTGCCTTCTCTATGATCCAGCAAATGTTGGCAATTTGACCTCTGGTTCTTCTGCCTTTTCTAAACCTAGCTTGGACATCTCAGCATCATCGGTTCACCTGATGCTGAAGCCTAGCATGAAGGATTTTGAGCATAACTTTACCAGCATGGGAGATGAGTGCAATTGTCCTATATGTTTACTGGTCATTTGGATTTCTTCTGTGAAATATCTACCTAAGACTTTTGTTCATTTTATATCAGTTTGTCTATCTTTTTCTTCTTGATTTATAGGTATCATTTATTTCTAAATAAAATCTTATTTATCTGCAGATAGTCCTTGATCTAGTCATTTGTCAGTTACATGTATTATAAATTACATCTCCTGGTTTATGACTTATCTTTTCATCATCTTTATGGTATCTGTTGTTGAATAAAACATCTTCATCTTAATGTAAGCATCACCTCAATCTCGGCCTTCATCTTCACATGGCATTTTCCCTGTGTCTGTGTGTCTGTGCCAGTCTTTCCCCTTCTTATAAGAACCCCAGTTATACTGGATTACAACCCATCTTAATTACCTAATTTTAACTTGATTATCTCTGTAAAGACTCTCCCCACAAATAAGGTCACAGTCTGAGGCACTGGGGTTAGGAATCATCTTTTAGATTATAATAGCATGCTGTGGAACTGTCTCTCAACAGAGCCCTCAAGGGGAGATCTAGATAACATCAAAAGATTAAAATCCACACTGAATCTAATAAAATCCTAATAATTAGATATAAATATAGTTTAATCCTTTAAACTAAATCATTGTTTAAACTTTAAATATTTAGATATAAATATAGTTTAGTCAGTGTGTCACTAAAGTAAAAAGATTGCCAACTCTAGATGACCTTGATGTTGTTTCAAATTCTACATTTAGATATTTTCTGTAATTATAAAAGCAATATACAATCATAAAAATTCAAGCCATATAGAAGTGAACAAAGCAAAATACCTGAGACAGCTTCCTCCCCTCCTTGTTTCAAGCCCCATTTTGCAGAAAGGTTCCATTAAGGGTACCTTCTTTCAGACCTTTTTAATTCATGTATATATAAAACATTTTCCCCTTTTTGCCATCTTCCCTCATTTTTTAAAAGATGGGGAAACAATGGAAATAGTGAGAGACTTTATTTTTCTGGGCTCCAAAATCACTGCAGATGGTGACTGCACCATGAAATTAAAAGACACTTGCACCTTGGAAGAAAAGCTATGATCAACCTAGACAGCATATTAAAAAGCAGAGACACTACTTTGCCAACAAAAAGGTCCATCTATTCAAAGCTATGATTTTTCCAGTAGTCACGTATGGATGTGAGAGTTGGACTATAAGCAAAGCTGAGCACCGAAGAACTGATGCTTTTGAACTGTGGTGTTGGAGAAGACTCTTGAGAGTCCCTTGGACTGCAAGGAGATCAAACCAGTCTATCCTAAAGGAAATCTGTCCTGAATATTCATTGGAAAGACTAATGCTGAAGCTGTAATTCCAGCACTTTGGCCACCTGATGCAAAAAAAATGACTCAGTGGAAAAGACCCTGATGCTGGGAAGGATTGAAGGCAGGAGGAGAAAGGGACAACAGAGGATAAGATGCTTGAATGGCATCACCGACTTGATGGACATGAATTTGAGCAAGCTCTGGGAGTTGATTACAGACAGAGAAGCCTGGCATGCTACAGTCCATGGGGCTGCAAAGTGTCAGATACAACTGAGTAACTGAACTGATACCTAAAGATGAAAAAACTAGAACCTTAAAAAAAGGAATGGAAATTTTATTCCAAGATATCTTAGGTGGATCTCTAGAATTGTAACGGGAAAGCAAGATAGAAATGCCCTTAGTTGGAGAGAAAGGCAACATATTTGTTTATATATTGCAATGGAAATACCCTTTAGGTTCATTATCAGTTCAGTTGATATTCAATTGGGAATCAACTAGTGCAATTCCTGGCACATAAGATCTACTCAATAAATACTAATTCATTAATTAATTAGACAATAAAGTAGTCCCCAGGAAACATCTTTTGGGACTGGAGAGTCTAACATAGGAATCTGAGGGGGCACAGGTGGTGTTGCCATTGATTCTTCCAACTAACAGTTGGGAGTTTCAAAGAGAAGGAGACTATGGGAGGTGAAAAGACTGGCTATGCAGATGGTGTCAAAAAAAGAATTTCAGTTTCTGGACTACAGTCTAAAACACCAAAATGATAAGTTTTGGGCTAGAAATGCCGCACACATTAGTAGTAAAAGGAAGCATACGTTTGTCCAGAAATGAACTACCCTTATTAAAAGCAATGAGAAGGAAATCTGGACACTGACTGGTTGAAGCTTGGCCTCAATTAAGCATAATTAATCTGAATCATAGTATCACTTTCATCCTAGTCACTTTTTAAATGACAATGTAATGTCTATGAGCTCATCCAATCTTAAAATTCAATGTATCTATGAAGGGAGAAGGAGATAATGAAAAAGTGAGGTATGTATCCACTTACTAAGGAGACCTAGTAGGCATGACAGAAGGAACTACAATAATACCCAAGGTACCCAGTTGGGTCCACAAGAGTAACTAAGAACAGATTCAGAAAAAATAAGAGTCTCAGATGATTATACACTATTAGGTAGAGTGTGGATAGAGAACAAAGAAATCTTGATACTATAAAAAATATAAAAATAAAAGACAAATGCAACATTATTGTTGTCCTCAGACTTGGTAGGCAGCTGCACACAAAGGGAATACTGTGGTTGATGTGAAGGAAGAGAGGCAGAATTTTACCGAATAAAAAAATTTAGAAAGTGAAGGAGAACTAAAAAGCCTCTTGAGGGTGAAAGAGGAGGGTGAAAAAGCTGGCTTAAAACTCAACATTCAAAAAACTAATATCATGGCATCTGGTCCCATCACTTTGTGGCAAATAGAAGGGGAAAATGTGGAAGCAGTAACAGACTTTATTTTCTTGGGCTCCAAAATCACTGCAGATAGTGACTGCAGCCATAAAATTAAAAGACACTTGCTCCCTGGAGGAAAGCTATGGCAAACCTAGACAACATATTAAAAAGCAAAGACATCACTTTGCTGACAAAAGTCTGTATAGTCAAAAACTATGGTTTTTCTAGTAGTGTTGTATGGATGTGAGAGTTGGACTATAAAGAAAGCTGAGCCCCAAAGAATTTGTGCTTTTGAACTGTGGTGTTGGAGAAGACTCTTGAGAGTCCCTTGGACTGCAAGGAGATCCAACCAGTCCATCCTAAAGGAGATCAGTCCTGGGTGTTCACTGGAAGGACTGATGGTGAAGCTGAAGCTCCAATATTTTGGCTTGATGTAAACAGTTGACTCACTGCAGTCCATGGGGTTGAAGAGTTGAACATGACTAGTGATGGAACAACAATAACAAAAATACATTTATTCAGAGATTCTTAAATGTGAGAGTAAAAATATCCCCAAACAATAGAGAGATAAGGATAAAAGAAGAGATCAACTCTAATAATTCATTAATCCTTTCATTCATTCAACCTGGATGATTTTCAAAACATTTAGCAACTGGTATGGCACAATGGGCTTCCCAGGTGGCACTAGTGGTAAAGAGCCCACCTGCCAATGCAGGAGACTTAAGAGACTCAGGTTTGATCCCTGGGTCAGGAAGATCCCCTAGAGGGGTTGCATGGCAACCCACTCCAGTATTCTTTCCTGGAGAACCCCATGGACAGAGAAGCCTGGTGGGCTAGTCTATAGGGTTGCAAAGAGTCGGACACAACTGAAGTGACTTAGTATGCACATATGAACACATGGTATAATCAGAATGTACAGTCTGGCCAATCAGAAGAGATATAGCTATAAACAAATGGTACAATGCCATGGACACCTGTTACATGTGTGCTAACCACCTACCATGAGAAACACTGGGCTGGAGGAAGCACAGGCTGGAATCAAGATTGCCAGGAGAAATATCAATAACCTCAGATATGCAGATGACACCACCCTTATGGCAGAAAGTGAAGAAGAACTAAAGAGCCTCTTGATGAAAGTGAAAAAGGAGAGTGAAAAAGTTGGCCTAAAGCTCAACATTCAGAAAACTAAGATCATGGCATCTGGTCCCATCACTCTGTGGCAAATAGATGGGGAAACAGTGGAAACAGTGGCTGAGTTTATTTTGGGGGGCTCCAAAATCACTGCAGATGATGACTGCAGCCATGAAATTAAAAGATGCTTACTCCTTGGAAGGAAAGTTATGACCAACCTAGATAGCATATTCAAAAGCAGAGACATTACTTGGTCAACAAATGTCCATCTAGTCAAGGTTATGGTTTTTCAAGTGGTCATGTATGGATGTGAGAGTTGGACTATAAAAAAAGCTGAGCACCAAAGAATTAATGCTTTTGAACTGTGATGTTGGAGAAGACTCTTGAAAGTCCCCTTGGACTGCAAGGAGATCCAACCAGTCCATCCTAAAGGAGATCTGTCCTGGGTGTTCATCAGAAGGACTGATGTTGAAGCTGAAACTCCAATACTTTGGCCACCTGAAGTGAAGAGCTGACTCATTTGAAAAGACCCTGATGCTGGGAAAGATTGAGGGCAGGAGGAGAAGGAGATGACAGAGGATGAGAAGGTTGGATGGCATCACTGACTCAATGGACATGGGTTTGGGTGGACTCTGGGAGTTGGTGATGGACAGGGAGGCCTGGCGTGCTGCAGTTCATGGGGTCACAAAGAGTCGGACACAACTGAGCAACTGAACTGAACTAAACTGAATCACCTACCATTCCTACATTCAGTAACTGAGTCATAAGAACAGTGTGTAAAAAAAAAAATATGGAATACTTCTCACCACATAAACTCTCACTTTACATGACATCTTAGGTCCAAATTACTGTTAATAAAATTGTAAGATTTTATCTTTTCTCTTTTAAGAAAAACTTTGAAATTTGCATTTAATTTTTAAAATGCATTTTACTATAAACATTTGGCTTTATCCTACATCAGATTTGTTTCAAATAACCACAAGTTGTTTATACCAAGCTTCCCCAAGTTTCTTGGGCCATTGGAGTAAAACATCCAATAAGTTTAAGTGTTTCTCAGTGCTTTGCATACATGAGAATGATTTTCTCTTGCCTTTATATGCGAAATATAACAAACAGGTAGTAAATCTGTGAGGTCTCAACAGTTTTTTCATAGAAATTTTAACCCATTGTTCCACTGTTGTCTAGCATTTATCATTCCTCAGGAGAATTCTGAGCCAGCCAAAACTTCATTTCTTTGCAAGTAAACATTATATGCATTGAGATTTCTCTTTTCATCTAAGTCCACTTTCCAGTAAATAAGTAGGTGTGATTCTCTCTTTTTATGCTTTAATTCTCTTTTTCATTTTTATAGATTCCTTTCAGAAAACTTTTCCACTTTATGTCTCTATTATTGCTTCTATTTCTCTGTTCTTTCTTTATGCTATTCCTTTTTCTCTCAAAACACTATAGCTCCTATTAACAAATAGTTTTCTAAAATGCACATGTGTATATATAAATATATATAATTTTTAGCTTCATAATTTACAGATGCACAAAGCCTCGGCTTCCTTTCTTCCTTTTCTTGGCACTGCCACAATTCTTCCATTGGCTTCATGTTGTCATGGCAGATGTTGCTGAGGTGGTGGTGGTGGTGGTTGTTTTCATCATAAAATGAGAAGCAGTCTGTCCACATGGCATGTTTGTCAACAGATAGGTTTGGTTTGTTCTTTTTTTATATCCTTGACTTTGTTCATTATACATATGGACACTGATCAAATCCCCTCTCTGGGATCTAAAATGAAGAGCATGTTGATGTACCCAGTCACAGCCAGTGGATGGTAGATTGGGGATAAGGACACAGATCTTTTGACTCCATTCTTTTTCCTAATGCTACATCATAAAAAGAGTCAAATGTACCAAGATATGACATTGTGATAAAGCAGTGATGCTGATATCACAAATATATTTCCATGTGAGTGCATATGTAAATAAACACATATAATTCATACTGACAGTCTACTCTATGCTCCTATTCTATAACAGAGGAGGATTCAAAATAACACTTAAGCCAAAGATAATACAGTAAAATATATTGTTACCTTGATGGTGTAAGCAAAGGGCTCAGTACAGCTTATCTAAAGAGTAATTCAAACAGCACTCTATACAAAGGAAACTGAAGGACTTCTTTCTTGTTCATAATATATATTTGATAATCCTTATCCCTTTGCCTTTCTTATTTGCCCAAAAAGAGCCTGCAGAATTATGTAACTGCAAAATGAAATGCAGCATGAAGCATGATTTTCCGTTTTACGCCATCCACTGATTAAGTGATCCAGTTTATAGCAATGTCAACAGTCATTAAGAAAAGTCAGATTAGTTTGTATAAAAACAAACTAGGGAAATGAATAAATAGCATTTAGAACCTGCTGATACTTAATAAGGGAATTTTATAATGAAATTAAAAGCTAATTCACCTATAAATAATGATATTAGTAGTAAAGAAAATTCTCGCACTGCAGCATTTTTCCTGAATGTCTTCTCTGGTCCTTCAATGGCATGTATTTTAAAGTATATATATATTTATAATCTTAACTCTTTAGGCATCATTGTCTTATAGGATCACTTTAAATGGTTCAAACTTTATGGGGAAAAGTCTGAAACTCACTCTATGATACCATAGCCCCGCTCCTCAGAGGCTTGCTAAATAATTGATAAGCAATAGATTGTTAAAATGCCAATTAGCATGATCTCACAGTCCCTTTAAAAGTTTAAATGCAAGTTTCTATCATTTAATTGTAGAAAGATTACTAGATTTTTATATCTGATTCTGTTATCTAACAACCCATCAAAAATTTGCTCCTTGATTCTAGGCAGATTATTTAGCTTATGTTTTTTCAGTTTGAATAAACACAAAATAATTCAAAGAAATTTCCCTCAAAATTATGTAGGCAAAAATCTCTTAGATTCAAATCCATTGATTTTTAATTATGTTTTGTTCATTGTT
>SJYQ01002488.1:56107-146447 GCA_006410935.1 Redunca redunca
ATAAAATATTAATAATATAAATTAAAGGAAATTTAGAGCCTTTTTAAAAGTATGAATAAATTATAAACAGTACTTCCATCAGTTAAAAATAATCATGGTTAACACAGACATTTATTTTGGTTGATTATTCAATAAAATTTTACTGTGACTTTGCCATATTCAGAATATTGTGGGACTTCTCTGTAGGTCCAGTGGTAATATTCCATGCTCCAAATGCAGGGGTCCAAGGTTCAATCCCTGGTCAGGGAACTAGATCCCACATGCTGCAACTAAAAATCATGCATACCACAGCAAAGATCCCACATGCTTTACCTAAGACTCAGTGCAGCCAAATTTAAAAAAAGAAAGAAAGAAAGAAAATGGTGCTGAGTGCTAATAAATATGGCAGGGACCAATCCTTGCCCTCACGGAAGCTATTAAGAACAGTGTGCTAGGAAAGAATGACACTGAACAAAGTAGTTGAAAATTTGACCAGTAGTTCCAAGGTAGTGGTTCTAGACACTTTGGGTGCATTCAATCAAAGATTCAGACAGTCTGTGATTTAGACAAGTGTTCCCCAAAGAACTGATGCTCTCTCCTCCCACCCGAAGGTAAGCTCCATACAGGCAAAGATCTGCTCGCCACAATTCCTAGCACGTGGGCGGAAAAATTAGGTGAGAAACAACTCTTCCAATAGGTGGGATGGATGAGAGATAAAAGGGAAAGGAAAATGACAGCTTAACAAGTTCGCTGAAGGGAGGTTTACAGAAGTCTTACTTGAAAACATCTACTTTCTCTGTGAAGTAGGCAGTAACTTAATCTGCTGAAAATTTAAGAAGAATTGGGAAAAGAAAATGTCAGAGGTCTGAAGCAAAGGGAGAAAGTATAAAACGATTGTGGAGGGCTAGAGTTTAAGCTGCTGAGGCAACTGGTAAGCATAGACCAGAGGAGGCTGGTAACCACAAATGTACATTGACATCAATGTGATCAGTTTGTGGCTTTTTGACTCACAGGACTAGAAAGTGAAAGTGAAAGTCACTCAGTCCTGTCCAACTCCTTACAACCCCATGGACTATACAATCCATAGAATTCTCCAAGCCAGAATACTGGAGTGGGCAACATTTCCCTTCTCCAGGGGATCTTGCCAACCCAGGGATTGAACCTAGGTCTCCACAGAGGTGAGTGCAAATAAGGCAAAGGCAGACAGTTGGGCTCATCTAGGGTTTGGGTTTTGCCCAAGAGACACATTATAAGGACAAGGGACAGAATATAATGTTCTTTAGGATCATCTAGGCTGTGGCATGTATCATAGCTTATTTCCTTTTGTTAATATGAGTATTATTCCATTATATGTACATCCAATAGTTTATCTATTCATCAGTTAACAGACATTTGGACTATTTCTATTTTTGAACTATTATTAAAAATGCCACTATGAACATCTTCATACAAGCCTTTCCTTGGATGGGTACATAGGAGTGAAACTTTCAGGACATCTGGAAAATGTATGTTGAATCCATGGAACTGTTTTCCAGAATGGCTACACCATTTTTCATTCCCACCAGTAATTAAGCCCCTTATCTTCCAAGGCTACAGTTTTTCAGTAGTCATGTATGGATGTGAGAGTTGGACTATAAAGAAAGCTGAGCACCAAAGAATTGATGCTTTTGAACTGTTGTATTGGAGAAGATTCTTGAGTCCCTTGGACTACAATAATAATCTGTACTTTTCTAATGACAATTTAACCTGTGTTTTGGGATATCTACATTCTTTGCTTTGCTGGGATGGCTCCATTTTTAATTCAGTTCCTTGTTCCAACATCTCATCAATTAACTCTTCTCCCCAGATCTCATGTTTTCTTTAACTCATAGTAAAACACATCTGTTTCCTGCCAAAAATTATTCTCAAGAGTATTTTTCTTTGCTCCTTTCTATTTTATTTTTCTTATTTTAATCTTTTATAATCATTTCATCATTTGTCAGACTCTGTTCTGTTGTTTTGCTTCGTTTTTATCCTTGAATAAGGATAACTTCAACCTGAACTGTTCTTTACCCTAACATGATCTGGTTAATTTCTCCCTGAGTCCCATCCCTAGACACCATTAAATTTCTCTTAAATCCTAAAATGAAGAAAAGTTCCATAAACTAGTCACCAGAGGAGGAGATCTGGGGCTGTGGGAAACCTCAGCAGTTATCCTGGTAATCACTTCTTTTTTGAGAACCACAGCCACCTCTCCATATCTGCATCTCTGCTCCTGTACTCATTCTTCCTCACATTACTGACCATCATTTTTTGGGTAACATTCTTATTAGTGAGAAGTCAAGCCAAGTAAAGGCCTGATACCTGCTGACTTCCTATTTGGTCTACCGATATTACTATTTGAGCCTCACCAAAGTCACTTCCAAATGGTACTGATGTATAGTAAGAAAAGGAGCTCCAGGTCACATGGCCCTCACTAGTGAGTCTTCCTTTATTCATGAAATTTGTTCATCTTATCCAGGATTGTCACTTTAGGCACAGTGAGTCCCACAAGCTCAGGTGGTTTCTAGTGTGTGAAAAATTCTTAAAGCAACTTATTTTTCAATTGTTCAGATCTTTTTATATGGCAATTATTCATATTTTAATACCTGCTCTGTTTTCCATTCCTATGACTTCTCTGTCATCTTCACATTTCCATATCCTTTTCTCCATATTCCTAAAAAAGCATTTCAAAATTGTCTTCCACGTATCTTACATAACTTTCTAAAATCTCTTTTGCCTTGTGTGTTCCTAATTCCCATTTTAAATCTGAGGTTATGTTTAATTAAATTAAACTCTAACCCAGGTCTTTAATTCTATATGCCTTTCAAGAAGCTCTCTGTTCATCTGAACAGGCTATCTCATCATACTGTCTTTCATCTTTCATCATGAACTTGATGAAACACTACAAATTGAGTTAATCCCATGAACAGATGCTATCAAATACTTTATAAATCCCATAAAAAATCTTCATCAAAAGTTCATTTCCTCTGAATTTCTGACATTTTCATATTTACCATCTTATTTTTTGAAGAATTCAGTATTGGTTTTCCTTTACCTGCTCATACTGAAATGAGAAGGGGTCTGCCAAGGCCCAAGTTTTCCTTCACTGCCCATCTGATTGTTGTTGTCTTCAATCTTAAGCATGAATTCTGTTTTACACAGCCTCACATAACAGTTTTATGTACCCATGGCAGCTGCAGCAAAGAAATTTCATGGGTCTCTTCTTCCTGTGTTTGCTTACACAGCTGTGACAGAGGCCAGCTTTCTTTTAAGAGCTTTACGCTTAGTCTGGCCTGTGTGTCAATTACATGGCTTGACCCTCAAAGGCCTCCCTCCTGGCCTGTTGCTGGGTGCCAAAGCCCTGCTGCGCTGCCTACCCTGTGCTTGATTTAGCTATTGCATGGATCCTAGGGTTGCCTTCAAGTGTTGTTGCTCCAGGACAGCAAGAGAGATTCCAAGCAGTTCATTCCCTTTCAACAACCCAACTCTCATTCCTCCTCACCCCAAAAATGGCATATAAACAAATTTCTACCAGCTGCTACTGTCTTAGAATGTATAGTGGTGAGTCAGCCTTTAGTTTTTCTTCATCTTCTGTCCTTTTTTAACTCCCCAAAGCTGGAACAACTTGTTTGCTCTAAATTTATTCAGTCACTTAAACTGTATTGGTGGTTACTTATCCCACTCCACCAACCAACTAGAGACTCTTAGGACTCCTTTCACATAATAAAATTGACACTGACATACACATACAGCACACACATGCACACATTCAGAGCATACACACAATTGCACATCATTCCATTAGAGTCAAGAACATAATAAGCTAATACAATCACAATTATCAATGTTTGTGACATTCAAAGCAGTTAGGCAGGTAAATAAAATCAGCAGTGCAAGTATTTGCAACGATGAAGGTGAAATTGCTCAGTCATGTCCAACTCTTTGTGACCACGTGGACTGCAGCCTACCAGGCTCCTCTGTCCATGGGATTCTCCAGGCAAGAATACTGGAGTGAGTTGCCATTTCCTTCTCCAGGGGATCTTCCTGACCCAGGGATTGAACCCAGGTCTCCTGCATTGGAGGCAGATGCTTTAACCTCTGAGCCACCAGGGAAGCCCAGTATTTGCAAAACTGAGGTCTAATTACTACCTGTTTGTGGGAGGTCTACCTGACAAATGCAAGAAAGGAAAGGAAAGTGAAGTCGCTCAGTCGTGTCTGACTCTTTGCGACCCCATGGACTGTACCAGACTCCTCTGTCCATGGAATTTTCCAGGCAATAGTACTTGAGTGGATTGCCATTTCCTTCTCCAGGGGATCTTCCCAAGCAGTAAACTATAGGACCTGACACAAGAGTTCATTAAGATCACAATTTAAAACATTTGATGACTATTTTGACTTTGTTTGATCATTTGAAATAGGATCTGTGTGTGTGTGTCTGTGTATGTCCGTGTGTGTCTGCACAACCACACGTAGAACAAGACCATCAAAATGTCAGTAGTGGTTATCTCTAACTGACAGAATTTCAAATGCTTGTTTTTTTCCTTATCTATATTTTCCAAAATTTCTACAGTGAACGTGAATCATTTTCATAATAAAAAGATAAGTTTTTAAATGATGAAATAACATAAAAGTGTCCATCTATGTTTGCTGTACCTTTCCTATGAATCTTCTTAGTGAATATTTAGGAATAGGTTAAGAAATCCATTCTTGGAATTATAATTTATGTAAAAATGATTATGTTTTATGATAAGACCTTTAACAAAGTACATCTGAAGAATAAAACCAGCCAAGCATAAATACAACCTGAAAAATGAAAACAAGAATAAAGAACTAAAATCCTTTACAAGACCATGTAGATTGGTATATAATGAAATTCAGGTTTCAATCATAGAAAACAATTTCAATGCAAGACGTTTCTATTAACACTGAGTTAGGATGAAATGCAAATGAACCCAGCAGCTCTGTAGAGCATCTCTTCTGTCCTCCTGATTTCCTTTCTCACTTGTCCCTGAATAGCCTGGGAAAACACCGCACATCCTGAGTGTTCAACAAATATTGAAGAAGATAAAATAACTTTCCAAAGGTCATTCAGTTATTTTCCAGAAGTTAATACCAGGACAGATACCACCTAGTAGAAAGTTCTCCAAATAAATATTCTAACTTTTAAGTTCACAATTATTTGTCAGACTTTACCGAGTGCTCTTACTATTTATACATACTTCAGCTAATATATTTTTATAGCATCCTAAGAGGTAAATGGGGCTTCCCAGTTGGCATTTGTGGTAAACAGTATACCTGCCAAAACAGGAGATATGAGACATGCGTTGGGGAAGATCCCCTGGAGGAGGACGTGGCAACCCACTCCAATATTTTTGCCTGAAGAATCCTATGGACAGAGGAGCCTGGCAGGTTGTAGTCCATTGGGTTGCAAAGAGTTGGACACGACTGAAGCGACTTAGCATACACGAAAGGTGAATATATTTTCTCAGGTTGGAGATGAAGACTCTTAATGCTCATTAGAGTAAAGGGTTTTCCTCAAGTGAAGAGTGGGGTGGACAAAGCTGTCTAGTCTAACAAGTGAGCAAAATTGGGGCTGGGATAGCTGCTGTCACCAGATAAGAATGATGTTAGAAAGGAAGTGGCAGACAGCATTGCTGAACAAGACCCAAGAGCTATGCTAGATGCCAGGGACATGGTGTTTTTTACAAACCACAAACTCTGGCTTTTACCTTCATGGTGCTTACAGACTAGTTGGAAAAAATAAGCATTAAGTCAACAATCTCTTGGAACTTATTTTAATAGTGAACGGTTCTATAATAGAAAAGCACAGGTGAAGAGGAGTTATCTTGGTAAAAAGTGTAGGTAAGAACATTCCAGGTAGATGGCACAGCAGACCTGAACACTCTGAGATAGAAAAAAGCCAGATAACCAAGAGAACGAACAAATGCCATGGGTGTGAGTAGATGGTGAACAAGAGCAGATAGTCCGAACAGATGAGGCTGGAGAGGTAGGCAGGGCCAAATGGAATCTGTAAGGCATGTTAAGGATTATTTTTATCTTTATCCAAGGAGCAAAATGGGCTTAAATAATGGAGTGACAAAACACAATTTCTCTTTTGAAAAGACTGCACTGCCTACACTGTGGTAAAAAGACTGAAAGTGTGAAAGTATTAGTCACTTAGTCGTGTCCGACTCTTTGTGACCCCATGGACTGCAGCCCACCAGGCTCTGCTGTCCATGGAATTATCCAGGCAAGAATACTGGAGTGCGTTGCCACTTCCTTCTCCAAGGGATCCTCCCCACCAGGGATCAAACCTGGGTCTCCCACAGTGCAGGAAGACTCTTTACCAACTGCATCACCAGGGAAGCCTAGTAAAAAGATTGAGTTCAGTTCAGTTGCTCAGTCGTGTCCGACTCTTTGCGACCCCATGAATTGCAGCACGCCTCCCTGTCCATCACCAACTCCCAGAGTTCACTCAGACTCACGTCCATCGAGGCAGTGATGCCATCCAGCCATCTCATCCTCGGTCACCCCCTTCTAGTCCTGCCCCTAATCCCTCCCAGCATTAAAGTCTTTTCCAATGAGTCAACTCTTCATACCAGGTGGCCAAAGTACTGGAGTTTCAGCTTTAGCATCATTCCTTCCAAAGAAATCCCAGGGTTGATCTCCTTCAGAATGGACTGGTTGGATCTCCTTGTAGTCCAAGGGACTCTCAAGAGTCTTCTCCAACACCACAGTTCAAAAGCATCAATTCTTCAGTGCTCAGCCTTATTCAGAGTCCAAATCTCACATCCATACATGACCACTGGAAAAAACCATAGCTTTGACCAGATGGACCTTAGTCAGCAGAGTAATGTCTCTGTTCTTGAATATTCTATCTAGGTTGCTCATAACTTTTCTTCCAAGGATTAAGCATCTTTTAATTTCATGGCTGCAATCATCATCTGCAGTGATTTTTGAGTCCCCCAAAATAAAGTCTGACACTGTTTCCACTGTTTCCCTATCTATTTCCCATGAAGTGATGGGACCGGATGCCATGATCTTCGTTTTCTGAGTGTTGAGCTTTAAGCCAACTTTTTCACTCTCCTCTTTCACTTTCATCAAGAGGCCTTTTAGTTCCTCTTCACTTTCTGCCATAAGGGTGGTGTCATCTGCATATCTGAGGTTATTGATATTTCTCCCGGTAATCTTGATTCCAGCTTGTGTTTCTTCCAGTCCAGCGTTTCTCATGATGTCCTCTGCATAGAAGTTAAATAAGCAGGGTGACAATATACAGCCTTGACGTACTCCTTTTCCTGTTTGGAACCGTCTGTTGTTCCATGTCCAGTTCTAACTGTTGCTTCCTGACCTGCATACACATTTCTCAAGAGGCAGGTCAGGTGGTCTGGTATGCCCATCTCTCTCAGAATTTTCCACGGTTTACTGTGATCCACACAGTCAAAGGCTTTGGCATAGTCACAAAGCAGAAATAGATGTTTTTCTGGAACTCTCTTGCTTTTTCCATGATCCAGCGGATGTTGCCAATTTGATCTCTGCTTCCTCTGCCTTTTCTAAAACTAGCTTGAACATAAGGAAGTTCACCGTTCACATATTTCTGAAGCCTGGCTTGGAGAATTTTGAGCATTACTTTACTAGCGTGTGAGATGAGTGCAATTGTGCAGTAGTTTAAGCATTCCTTGGCATTGCCTTTCTTTGGGATTAGAATGAAAACTGACCTTTTGCAGTGCTATGGCCACTGCTGAGTTTTCCAAATTTGCTGGCATACTGAGTGCAGCACTTTCACAGCATCATCTTTCAGGATTTGAAAGAGCTCCACTGGAATTCCATCACCTCCACTAGCTTTGTTCATANAATGTCATGAACCTCATTCCATAGTTCATCAGGCACTCTATCTATCAGATCTAGGCCCTTAAATCTATTTCTCACTTCTACTGTATAATCATAAGGGATTTGACTGAGGTCATACCTGAATGGTCTAGCGGTTTTCCCTGTTTTCTATCCCACATTGAAGGTCAGGAAGGACGGCAGAGGAGATACCCCTCATCCAAGGTAAGGAGCAGCAGCTGTGCTTTGCTGGAGCAGCCGTGAAGAGATATCCCACGTCCAAGGTAAGAGAAACCCAAGTAAGATGACAGATGTTGCAAGAGGGCATCAGAGGGCAGACACACTGAAACCATACTCACAGAAATCTAGTCAATCTAATCACACTAGAACCACAGCCTTGCCTAAGTCAATGAAACTAAGCCATGCCCACGGGGCAATCCAAGACGGGTGGGTCATGGTGGAGAGGTCTGACAGATTGTGGTCCACTGGAGAAGGGAATGGCAAACCACTTCAGTATTCTTGCCTTGAGAACACCATGAACAGTATGAAAAGGCAAAATGATAGGATACTGAACGGGGAACTTCCCAGGTCAGTAGGTGCCCGATATGCTACTGGAGGTCAGTGGAGAAATAACTCCAGAAAGAATGAAGGGTTGGAGCCAAAGCAGAAACAATACCCAGCTGTGGATGTGACTGGTGATAGAAGCAAGGTCCGATGCTATAAAGAGCAATATTGCATAGGAACCTGGAATGAATCAGGTCCATGAATCAAGGCAAACTGGAAGTGGTCAAACAAGCGATGGCAAGAGTGAACGTCAACATTCTAGGAATCAGTGAACTAAAATGGACTGGAATGGGTGAATTTAACTCAGATGACCATTATATCTATTACTGCGGGCAGGAATCCCTCAGAAGAAATGGAGTAGCCATCATGGTCAACAGAAGAGTCCGAAATGCAGTACTTGGATGCAATCTCAAAAATGACAGAATGATCTCTGTTCATCTCCAAGGCAAACCATTCAATATCACAGTAATCCAAGTCTATGCCCCAACCAGTAACACTGAAGAAACTGAAGTTGAATGGTTCTATGAAGACCTACAAGACCTTTTAGAACTAACACCCCCAAAAAAGTTATCCCTTAGGTGGGTGAATTCCAGGACAGAGAAACCATTAGCATGGGCTAGGGTTGTAACAGTTGCTGCTGCTGCTGCTGCTGCTGCTGCTGCTGCTCCTGCTAAGTCGCTTCAGTCGTGTCCGACTCTATGCGACCCCATAGACGGCAGCCTACCAGGCTCCCCCATCCCTGGGATTCTCCAGGCAAGAACACTGGAGTGGGTTGCCATTTCCTTCTCCAATGTGTGAAAGTGAAGTCGCTCAGTCATGTCCGACTCTTAGCGACCCCGTGGACTGCAGCCCACCAGGCTCCTCCATCCATGGGATTTTCCAGGTAAGAGTACTGGAGTGGGGTGCCATGCCTTCTCCGGGATTCTAGCAGTAAATGTGAGTAAATGTGATGAATCTGAGATTTATTTAAGAGATGCATTCACCAGAATTTGTAATAAGAGGTTTGAGAAAGAAGTGTTAAGGATGATGCCTAGCTTTCTGGGTAGTGAACAGTGGTGGTATTTCCTAAATTCAGGGCCACTGAGGAGGGAATAGGCTTTGGGCTGGGTTCAGAGTTGAACCCAATGCATGCAAAGGATTGAATCTGAGGATCCTATGAGCTATCCAAATGGAAATGGCATAGGCAGTTTGACAAACAAAGCACATATAAAAGAAATAATAAAATAATACTACACAACAAGTATTTTCTACCTCCATTTTTCACTCTCCTTCGAACAGATGTAAAAGAGTAAGTTTATTTATTCTCCTGTAGTCAGCCTATTCTCAGCCGCAGATATAATAGAGGAGTGAGAAAAAAGAGAGCAAAATATTATTTGCGTAACAGAAGAGGCAAAGGAGAGTCTTTCCCATTTTGTAGAAAATGATAGAAATGCTAAGAAAAGTGGGAATTGGGTGTGAGCTATAACATCTTCAGTTGACAGAGTAGGATTATGAAGGAAAAAGCCAGAGAACATTAGTAAATTGATTATTTAGAATAGTTTCAGCTAGTAACAATGCAAAGAAGTCTTTCCAGTCCATTAAAATATTTTGATGTATGTGAGGTCTGAACATGGCCAGGTAGGGGTAAAAATGTGCTGTGGTGAGCCTTGCTTGTTGAAGAAATGGCTCTGTGAATGCTAGTGAAATAGACTCCATATGAAATGGGGCAGATGGCAGGGGAGGAGGTTAAACACTCCAAACTGACAAACACAGAGCCACTGGTGTCTATGGTTTCTTTTGTTTTTCTTTCTTTTTTTTTTTTTGTATCCGAATCCAAGATATTTTGATGTGGGAAGTAGAAAGGAAGGTACTTGAGTTTTGTTGTCATACAGTCTTCAAAGCAGTATTTCTGGACCCTTTCTCCCTATTAATGCAATTGATTTAAGGAATTAAATAAAATACAAGGAAATTTCTTTCTAAGAAAATGTGCGATGGGAATAAAATGTTTTGAAAATCTTAACTGTATGGAGGAAGGCAAATTCCCCTTGAAAGAAGAAAAGATATCCATTTGAAAAGAACAGTCTGAAATTTTTTTAAAAAATAGGAATAAGATTGCAATGGAAAAGGATATGAAAGCAGCAGAGTGGAACATAGAAATTAAGTTCAGCTCTGGAGGCAGTTAAGAGCAGAATAAATACTTCAGAAAATAGAATCAATGATGCAGAAGACAAACTTGGAAATTTTTCAACAAATGTGGAGGGGAAAAGTGAAGCTAAGAAAATTAAAAATATAAGCACATGAGGAAGGCAAGCCAAAGAAACTGACTGACTAATGTAAGGAAAGGGGAATGATTTCAATGGACTTCTAGGGGCTTCTAGAATCAAGAAAGGGTTGGAAATCCAGGTTCAGAAACAGACAGGACTAAGGGATCTTCAGAGGGTAAAGATGTGAGAACTTTGGTCTACCTGTGGACAGAAGAGGTTCTGGGGCCAGCTGACAAGTGACCACCATCCACTGGCTCTATGCCACTTGCTTAACTTGTAAAGTCCCAGGAGAGGACATCCAACTGTCCAAACTTGGAAAAATGACTTAAGAACAAAGCAATATTTCCTGGATCTTTAAATAAGTTCCACTACAGTGTAAGTTCCTTCAGGGTCAAGACCAAATTATATATAAAATATAAATCATATGCACAGTCCCATTATAATTGAAATAGTGGGTTTTGCCTTTAAAGGAGCTACTCAATAGGAAAACAACAGAATAGGAAAGACTAGAGATCTCTTCAAGAAAATTAGAGATACCAAGGGAACATTTCATGTAAAGAAGGGCTCGATAAAGGACAGAAATGGTATGGACCTAACAGAAACAGAAGATATTAGGAAGAGGTAGCAAGAATACACAAAAGAACTGTACAAAAAAGATCTTCACGACCAAGATAAACCCAATGGTGTGATCACTCACCTAGAGCCAGAAATCCTGGAATACAAAGTAAAGTGGGCCGTAGAAAGTATCACTACGAACAAACCTAGTGGAGGTCATGGAATTCCAGGTGTGCTACTTCAAATCCTGGAAGATGATGCTGTGAAAGTGCTGCACTCAATATGCCAGCAAATTTGGAAAACTCAGCAGTGGCCACAGGACTGGAAAAGGTCAGTTTTCATTCTAATCCCAAAGAAAGGCAATGCCAAAAAATGTTCCATCTACTGCACAATTACACTCATCTCACACACTACGAAAGTAATACTCAAAATTCTCCAAGCCAGGCTTCAGCAATACATGAACCACAAACTTCCAGATGTTCAAGCTGGTTTTAGAAAAGGCAGAGGAAGCAGAGATCAAACTGCCAACATCCACTGGATCATGGAAAAAACAAGAGAGTTTCAGAAAAACATCTATTTCTGCTTTATTGACCATGCCAAAGCCTTTGACTGTGTGGATCACAACAAACTGTGGAAAATTCTGAAAGAGATGGGCATACCAGACCACCTGACCTGCCTCTTGAGAAATGTGTATGCAGGTCAGGAAGCAACAGTTAGAACTGGACATGGAACAACAGACTGGTTCCAAATAGGAAAAGGAGTATGTCAGTTCAGTTCAGTCACTGAGTCATGTCTGACTCTTTGCGACCTCATGAGTCGCAGCACGCCAGGCCTCCCTGTCCATCACCAACACCCGGAGTTCATCAGAATCACGTTCATCGAGTCTGTGATGCCATCCAGCCATCTCATCCTTGGTCGTCCCTTTCTTCCCCTGGCCCCAATCCCTCCCAGCATCAAAGTCTTTTCCAATGAGTCAATTCTTCACATGAGGTGACCAAAGTACTGGAGTTTCAGCTTTAGCATCATTCCTTCCAAAGAACACCCAGGATTGATCTCCTTTAGAATGGACTGGTTGGATCTCCTTGCAGTCCAAGGGACTCTCAAGAGTCTTCTCCAACACCACAGTTCAAAAGCATCAATTCTTCAGCGCTCAGCCCTCTTCACNCTGCATAGAAGTTAAATAAGCAGGGTGACAATATACAGCCTTGACATAACTCCTTTTCCTATTTGGAACCAGTCTGTTGATCCATGTCCAGTTCTAACTGCTGCTTCCTGACCTGCATACACATTTCTCAAGAGGCAGGTCAGGTGGTCTGGTATGCCCATCTCTCTCAGAATTTTCCACGGTTTGTTGTGATCCACACAGTCAAAGGCTTTGGCATAGTCAATAAAGCAGAGATACATATTTTTCTGGAACTCTCTTGCTTTTTCCATAATCCAGCGGATGTTGGCAATTTGATCTCTGATTCCTCTGCCTTTTCTAAAACTAGCTTGAACATAACGAAGTTCACCGTTCACATATTGCTGAAGCCTGTCTTGGAGAATTTCGAGCATTACTTTACTAGCATGTGAGATGAGTGCAATTGTGCAGTAGTTTAAGCATTCCTTGGCATTGCCTTTCTTTGGGATTAGAATGAAAACTGACCTTTTGCAGTGCTGTGGCCACTGCTGAGTTTTCCAAATTTGCTGGCATATTGAGTGCAGCACTTTCACAGCATCATCTTTCAGGATTTGAAAGAGCTCCACTGGAATTCCATCACCTCCACTAGCTTTGTTCATAATGATGCTTTCCAAGGCCCACTTGACTTCACATTCCAGGATGTCTGGCTCTAGGTGAGTGATCACACTGTCATGATTATCCAGGTTGTGAAGATCCTTTTTGTATAGTTCTTCTGTGTATTCTTGCCATGTCTTCTTAATATCTTCTGCTTCTGTTAGGTCCATACCATTTCTGTCCTTTATTGAGCCCATCTTTGCATGAAATGTTCCCTTGGTATCTCTAATTTTCTAGAAGAAATATCTAGTCTTTCCCATTTTGTTGTTTTCCTCTATTTCTTTGCATTGATCGCTGAAGAAGGCTTTCTTATGTCTTCTTGCTTTTCTCTGGAACTCTGCATTCAGATGCTTATATCGTTCCTTTTCTCCTTTGCTTTTAGCCTCTCTTATTTTCACAGCTATTTGTAAGGCCTCCCCAGACAGCCATTTTGCTTTTTTGCATTTCTTTTCCATGGGGATGGTCTTGATCCCTGTCTCCTGTACAATGTCACGAATCTCATTCCATAGTTCATCAGGCACTCTATCAGATCTAGGCCCTTAAATCTATTTCTCACTTCCACTGTATAATCATAAGGGATTTGATTGAGGTCATACCTGAATGGTCTAGCGGTTTTCCCTACTTTCTTCAATATGAGTCTGAATTTGGTAATAAGGAGTTCATGATCTGAGCCAGAGTCAGCTCCTGGTCTTGTTTTTGTTGACTGTATAAAGCTTCTTCATCTCTGGCTGCAAAGAATATAGTCAATCTGATTTCAGTGTTGACCATCTGGTGATGTCCATGTGTAGAGTCTTCTCTTGTGTGGTTGGAAGAGGGTGTTTGCTATGACCAGTGCATTTTCTTGGCAAAACTCTATTAGCCTTTGCCCTGCTTCATTCCGCATTCCAAGGCCAATTTTCCTGTTACTCCAGGTGTTTCTTGACTTCCTACTTTTGCATTCCAGTCCCCTAGAATGAAAAGGACATCTTTTTTGGGTGTTAGTTCTAAAAGGTCTTGTAGGTCTTCATAGAACTATTCAACTTCAGCTTCTTCAGCATTACTGGTTGGGGCATAGACTTGGATAATTGTGATATTGAATGGTTTGCCTTGGAGACGAACAGAGAGTGAAAAAGTTGGCTTAAAGCTCAACATTTAAAAGACGAAGATCATGGCATCCGGTCCCATCATTTCATAGGAAATAGAAGGGGAAACAGTGGAAACAGTGTCAGACTTTATTTTTCTGGGCTCCAGAATCACTGCAGATGGTGACTGCAGCCGTGAAATTAAAGACGCTTTACTCCTTGGAAGGAAAGTTATGACCAACCTAGATAGCATATTCAAAAGCAGAGACATTACTTTGCCAACAAAGGTCGGTCTAGTCAAGGCTATGGTTTTTCCTGTGGTCATGTATGGATGTGAGAGTTGGTCTACAAAGGCTGAGTGCCAAAGAATTGATGCTTTTGAACTGTGGTGTTGGAGAAGACTCTTGAGAGTCCCTTGGACTGCAAGGAGATCCAACCAGTCCATTCTAAAGGAGATCAGTCCTGGGTGTTCATTGGAAGGACCGATGCTGAAGCTGAAACTCCAATACTTTGGCCACCTCATGCAAAGAGTTGACTCACTGGAAAAGACTCTGATGCTGGGAGGGATTGGGGGCAGGAGGAGAAGGGGCGACAGAGGATAAGATGGCTGGAGGTCATCACCGACTCAATGGACATGAGTCTGAGTGTACTCTGGGTGTTGGTGATGGACAGGGAGGCCTGGCATGGTGCAATTCTTGGGGTTGCAAAGAGTCGGACACTCTCAGCAACTGAACTGAACTCAATAAATACTTGTTGAATGAACTTCTAAATTTTATGGACACTAAATAGACTGTACTCATATAGAGTATATTTTCAGAAAATTTAATGATGTAACATTAAAAAAATTCCTTCAACACTGTCTCATTCAATTATTCACAAAGTCACATTATTTCTATGTCTAAGAGATCCCTCAATTTTATGCCCTCTCTCCATTCTCATTTTCACAATCTTAGTCCAGACCCTCAGTCTCACTCACCTTAACTACAGCGATGAATCTAGTAACTGATCCTCAGCTAGGCTGCCACATAGAAACCAAAGGAATGCATTTAAACTTTTTAAATTATTTTATGTTTATGCTTAGAACATTTCATTGACTCTTCCCTGGTGGTTCAGCTGGTAAAGAACCTGCCTGCTAATGCAGGAGATGCAGGAGATGTGGGTTTGATCCCTGGGTCAGGAAGATATCCCCTAGAGAAGGAAATGGCAATCCACTCCAGTATGCTTGCCTGAAAAATTCCATAGACCGAGGAGCCTGGAGGGCTACAGTCCATAGGGTCTCAAACAGTCGGACACAACTGAGCAAGCACCCATACACACACACACAAATGATTTTATCTGTTTCTGCTTAAAACATGTCAATGACTCATATTACCTACATGAACCCACCCACACTTCCTGGCATGGCTGCACAACCTATCACACAAGTGTGTGTGCGCACACACACACAGAGATACAACTTTTCAGCTTCTGTCAGCAAATCCTAAAAATTCTCTTCCTTCTCAAGCTCTGATATCTTTTGTCTGAACTGTACCTCCATTATTCATCAGTATATGAATAGAATCACATATCCTTTATGACCCAGCTGCCCTAAGGTTTATGAATCTGTACTCCACTGGAATCCTGTGAGCTTTGAAAGTGAGAACTGTGTCTAATTCACACTTTTTGATTCTCTCATACATATCACAATTCCTGGCACATAGCAAGCCATCCCCAGAAGATTTTTAACATATTAATTAATTAATTTTTAGTTAACTAGTTATTAATTAATTGCATTTAATTAAATAAATATAATTAATTAATTTTAATATATTAACAAAGGCACAGAGGTAGTTCATGATCAGTGTTTCTATGACTTTTCCCAAAGTGTGAGCAAGCTACAATACTACTAAAATCACCCTTCACTGAGCTTTTGAAATCCATAGAGGTAGATCTTANTTTTACTTATCTCCAGTGTTGAGATTCAATTCAAAAGGTTTGTAGCTGAAAGTGATAGATATGCTCTTAGAGTCACTCATGCATCATTATCAGGCTCTCTGAATAACAATTTTCTAAAAGGAGAAGGTAGTGCTTGGTCTCAATATAAATAAGAATACAACAGTAGATTTATGGCTTTGAACAAACCTAAACAAACATAAAGATGTATTGGAGATAGTTCTGCATTTGGAATGAAACTCCAGAATTCCTGCTTTGATCCTTATTGCTTGTTTGGCTTGGCTGCAAAATAAACTTTTTAAGCTTCAGAGACATCTATTTTATCTATCACACAGGATTATTAGAAAGGAAATCAACCCTGAATATTCATTGAAAGGGCTGATGCTGAAGCTGAAACTCCAATACTTTGGTCACCCGATGAGAGGAGCTGACTCACTGGGAAAGACCCTGATGCTGGAGAGACTGAAGGCAAAAAGAGAAGGAGTTGACAGGGGATGAGATGGTTAAATGGCATCATCAACTAAATGGACATGCTGCTGCTGCTAAGTCACTTCAGTCATGTCCGACTCTGCAACCCCACAGACGGCAGCCTACCAGGCTCTCCCATCCCTGGGATTCTCCAGGCAAAAACACTAGAATGGGTTGCCATTTCCTTCTCCAATGCATTAAAGTGAAAGTGAAGTCACTCAGTCATGTCTGACTCTTAGTGACCCCATGGACTGCAGCCTACCCAGCTCCTCCATCCATGGTATTTTCCAGGCAAGAGTACTGGAGTAGGGTGCCATTGCCTTCTCCCAATGGACATGAGTTTGAGCAAACTCTGGGAGATAGCAAAGGACAGGGAAGCCCAATGTGCTACAATCCATGGGGTTGCAAGAGTAGGACACAACTGAGCGACTGGACAACAACAGGATTATTATAAGATACATACGCTTATTTTCATTTTGAGCCACTGTTTACCAGTTGCTCACCAAATTCCCTTTTGTCACATCCGCATAGGTGTTGGGGACAGTCTTCTCCCAGGCAGTACAGCAGAGTAGGAAGGAGCATGGCTCTGGAATCAGATTCCCTGTCCTGGTTCCCAGGTTTTACTGGGCAAACCTTAGCAACCTTCTTTCCCTCGCCCACTAAGCCTTAGTCCCCTCATCTGTAACATGGCAATCATCCTCTGTATTATTTCTTGTTGCTACCACAATGAATTACTATAAATTTAATGGCTTAAAATGACATAAATTTATTATATTACAATTCTGAAAGTGAAAAGTCTAAAGTGGGTCTCACTGAGCTAAAATCAAGAGGTAGGCAGTTAGATCTTCTGGAGACCTAGAACAGATTTTGGGGAGAATCAATTTCCTTGCCTTTCCCAGCTTCTAGAAGCTCCTTGCATTTTCTTGGCTCATGGCTCCCCTCCCCTCTCCTTCAAAGCCAGAAGTATAATCTCTCTCTGACCCTTCTTCTGTCTTCTCGTATTTTTCTCTGACCATAGCAGGGAAAGGTTTTATATTTTTAAGGATCTACATGACTCTATTGGGCCTGCCTAGATAGTCCAAAATGATCTCCTTGTCTCAAGGTCCTTCGTCTAATCACTTCTGCAAAGTCCCTTTGACCAAGTAAGGTACTGTATTCACAGGCTCCAGAGACTAGGACACAGAAATATTTGAGGGGCATTTTTCAGCCTACCACAATCATCCTCAGAGGATTACAGTAAAGACTAGATAAGTTAGCCTATGTGAGGTATTAGAACAGTGTCTGGCATACAGAAAACATTATATCTGTGTTAGTTATTATTGTTGTGACTATTACTATTATTATCACAATGTCCAGTCCCTTCAAGGCAGTTAGCTAAACAGAGATGTAGACAAGGCAAAGCAGGGAGACAAACACAGTTCCAAAATAAATTGCTACAATAGTGCTGAATTTTGCTCAGAAATAAGCAGGTGAGGCCCACAGCGATGCTTCTCCAGCAGTGAAGTGCGCATGAATCTGGTAATTTTCCAAGTAAATAGAAGAAAGGACATTGATTGCTCACCCAGCCAGACACAGAAGGTTGATGCTGCATAATATCAACTCAAGAACCTAACATGTGGAGGGGAGAACAAGATGACAGAGGAGTAGGTGGACATGGAGTACATCTCTCTCCACAGACACATCAGGAATAAATAAACCTTCAGTCAGAGAAATACATGCAGAACACCAGCTGAGAATGGACAGGAGTACATGACCAGAGGAAAAGAATATACAGAACCATGCAAAAATTGGTAGGATGAAGGAACTAGGAGGGAAAACAGGAGTATTAGTAGGACTGGACTTGCCCTGGGCGGGTGGGGGAACTGAAGCAAGGGTACAATCCCCACATCGGGGCACCTATCTGAGTCAGAGGAGAAACATTTAAGGCTGAGAGTAAAACAGTTGATCTGTGGCAGCCTAAATGGAATGAGAATCAGACAGTCCTTGCCGCAGCCATACGTACCCTGGACAGGGACACAGGGGCCCTGGAATGCACAGCAGCTAGGAGCTGGAGTTAAGGGATTGCAGAGCAATCCCAGGGCGAGGGCTGCAGTTGACCTCGGAGAGATGGATTGAGGGGAGGTGAGGGAGGAGACTGTAGTGGGAAATGCCTGTGGAGGAAAGCCAGGCAGCCTGGAAGAAAGGCGATATTGCTGAGTCAAATGTAGGAGGTGGAGCCATCACCATATCCTTTCTCTCCACACACACCAGCATCAGCAGCTGAACAATAGAGAGGCTGGCCCATCAAACACCAGACGCACTGAACTACAGAGCAGGATCCCATCAAGGGTGATCCTTTAAGTACCTGATGCAACGATCTACAGAGCAGAACCCCAGCCATGAGGGCCCCTCTATGTGCCTGACACATTGAACAACAGAGAAGGACCCCAGGCAAGGGAGTGCCTAAATGGGCAGAGCTACGGAGAAAGAATGGCCAAAGAGGCCTTACGAATGCCAGCTACAAGAGGCTCGAAAGGAAAGACTCTGACATGACCATAACTCCTGCGGTGGAGGTAGTTCATGTCCCTACACACTT
Source organism: Redunca redunca (assembly GCA_006410935.1). NCBI lineage: Eukaryota > Metazoa > Chordata > Mammalia > Artiodactyla > Bovidae > Redunca > Redunca redunca. The sequence continues at coordinate 75,104 of SJYQ01002488.1, forward strand.
GGCACCGCCAGGGTCCCCACAAGCCAAGCAGCAATGCCATCTTCGCACTCAACTCTCACTGGGGCAGAGCTGCCACAGCTGAAAAATAATCTTGCATCATTGCACTTGCAGGGTCGCTTCTGTCACATCCCACTCTTTTCGATCTATACACTGTGGCCTGCCAGGCTTCTCTGTCGGGGGGTTCTCCAGGCAAGAATACTGGAGCATGTTGGCCAACATTGGTTGCCATACCCTTCTAGAGCACTATATTTCCTGCTGCCCTAGCCACCAACTCCCCTGAGTACCTGGTCCTGCCAAAACCCCTGAGACCCAAGTAGCTGTACTACTTCCACACCTGGACCTCACAGGCGAAAACTCAAGTCCTCCAGCGCAGCCTCAGAAGAAAACCCCAGTGGACAACCCACATGCAGAGGTTGAAATAAAACCACAATTGAAACCCAGGGGCAGTGTGGTGAAGGAAGAAGACCCGAAACCTTTTTACAAGCTGCAGATTAAATCCACATGATCAACTAGGCAAATTCTGTGTCTATGGAATATATAAAATTATACTGAGAGCTCCCATAAAAGAAAATTCATTAATTCTGATAGCTGTGGACATTGGAGGCAATACCACACAGGAGTAGGACCAGATTAGACTCAGAGCTTCCCCACAGCAGGTCCAGAGATAAGCACAGTGTTGGAGGGCATCTTAGGGAGGTGAGGTGGACTGTGACTCCCAGCGAGGGAAAGGACTCTGAGAGCAGTGACTCAAGAAAAACATTTATTATTCGTATGTTTGACTTGTCCTGTAGAATCTTTTGGATTTTTTTTCTTTTCCCACACCCCTCTGTTGGTACTATTAAATCTAATTAACCTTTTGAGGTTTTTTTTTCCCTCAGTCACATTTTTTACTGTTGTTATAAACCTCTGCCTCTACTTTGGGCTTTTGCAGTTCTGTGGAGTTTCCATTTTTGTCTCTTTTTCTAATTTTAAATTTTTTTATTTTTTGTTATTTTACCTCCATTTGTTTCTTTGTTTGCTTTTCCTACTTTTCTTTTCCCCTTCCAGTTAAACTTTCATGTGTATAAATTTTTACATCTATTTACTTTGCATATCTATTCTTTCCTTTTTTTTCCTTTCCTTTCCTCTCAACATATTTGTTAGTTTTCTTTCATTGCTTTAGTCCCCAGTTGGCATCTTGCTTTAGTTTTGTTTTCTAGTTTGTGCTTTAGTAAGTTTTGTTCTTACTGGTAGATATAATTTTTGGCTTCCTTTGTTCACCAGATCAATCTAACATATTTTATTTTTGTTGGACTGTTGATTTTGTTTATGGGTATATATGTATATATTCAGCCACACTTTTTATTGTTGTTATAAACCTCTGCCTCTACAGTGGGCTTTTGAAATTTTGTGGAACTTTCCTTTTTTCTCCATTTTTCTTTCTTCTTCCATTTCTTTCTTTCCTTTACACTTTTAATTATTAATACTTTTAAATCCAGTATATTTTTTCTACATTTAATCTTTTGTTTGCCTTTCCTACAGTTCTTTTATCTTTAATGTATATATATCTTCATCTACTTCTATTTAACTTTGGGTATCTGTTCTTTCTTTTTTTTCTTTCCTTTCCTCTCAACATACTTGTCAATTTTCTTTTCATTGCTTTATACCCCACTTGGCACCTTGCTTTAGTTTTATTTTCCAGTTTGTGTTTTACTTAGTTTTTTTCTTAACTGGTAGATATAATTTTTTATTTCCTTTGTTCTCCAGGTCAATCTACTGTACTTTATTTTGGTTGGACTGTTTTGACTTGCTCAATGGTGTATATGTATATCTGTATACTCCATTATTTTACTTATTATTTGCCTGATTTTGTAACTGCCATTTGTCTGGGGTTCATCTTTTGTTTCTCATTTTGGGGTATTTGTTTTATTCTCACTTAATGCCATGACAAATCACTTGTGGAATCTTCGTTTCTGACCAGAGATCAAACCCTGAGCCTTTGGAGTGGGAGAACTGATTCCAAGACCCTAGACTACCAGAAAAGTAACCCTAGGGAGTATCAAATAGTGAGAACTCATACAAAGGAAACCATTTGAATATAAGACCTGGCATCATCCAGCCACAGGAGCACTCTGCCCAGGACACTTCATCTAAACAACAAACAAAACAAAAGTATAAACCCAATCATCAGCAGACAGGATTTACCACCTCACTCAGCCTTGCCCATCAGAGGAAAAACAAACAGAAACTCAGCACAAATATCACCCTATACAAAGCTTACACAAACCACTGGACTAATCTTAGGAGGGCAGAAACCAAAAGGAAGAAAGAATTCAACCTTGAAGCCTGGGAAAAGGAGATCTCAAACAAAATAAGTTTAAAAAGTATAATGAAAAGACAGGGAAATACTATACAAATGAAAGAACAAACTGGAAACACAGAAGTCCAAAAAAATGAGGAGGAAATAAGCAAACTACCTGAAAAAGAATTCAGAATAATGATAGTAAATATGCTTTAAAAAAAAAAAAAAAAAAACCTTGAAAACAGAATGGAGAAAATGCAAGAATCAATTAGCAAAGACCTAGAAGAATTAAAGAATAAACATAAGAGACAAACAACACAATTACTGAAATTAAAAATACTCTAGAAGGAATCAACAGCAGAATATCTGAAGCAGAATGAATCAGTGAGCTGGAAGATAAAATGGTGGAAATGACTTCTGAAGAGCAGAATAAAGTAAAAAGAATGAAAATAAAGGAGCATAGTCTCAGAGACCGCTGGGACAATATCATATGTACCAACATTCAAATGATAGGGGTCCCAGAAAAAGAAGAGGAAAAGAAAAGGTATGAGAAAAATTTTAAAGAGATTATAGTTGAAAATTTCCCCAACATGGAAAAGGAAATTGTCAATAAAGTCCAAGAGGCACAAGGAGTCCCATACAGGGTAAGCCCAAGGAGAAAAATGCCAAAACACATACTAATGATACTAAAAAGACTAAACACAAAGAAAAAAATTTTAAAGTAGCAAGGTAGAAGCAACAAGTAACATACAAGGGGAACCCCGTACACTTAACTGCTGATCTTTCAGCAGAAAACTTGCAGGCCAGGAGGGAATGGCTGGATATATTTAAAGTACTGAAAGTGAATATTCTACAACCAAGATTACAGTACCTGGCAAGGATCTCATTCAAAATTGATGGAGAAAGAAAGAGCTTTTCAGATAAGCAAAAGTTAAGAGAATCCAGTACCACCAAACCAGCTTTACAACAAATGTTAAAGGGACTTATATAGTCAAGAAATACAAGAGAACAAAAAAAGATCTACAAAATCAACCCCAAACAATTAAGAAAATGGCAATAGGAACATATATATCAATAATTACTTTAAATGTAAATGGATTAAATGAGCCAACCAAAAGACACACCCTGGCTGAATGGATACGAAAACAAGACCCATATATATGCTGTCTACAAGAAACCCACTTCAGAACTTAAGACACATACAGACTGAAAGCAAGAGGATGTAAAAATATATTCCATGCAAATGGAAAGCAAAAGAAAGCTGGAGTAGCAATCTTCAATTTAGACAAAATTTACCTTAAAAATAAAGACTACAAGAGATAAGAAAGGATACTACACAATGATCAAGGGATCAATCCAAGAGGAAGACATAATAATTGTAAATATCTATGCACCCAATATAGGAGCACCTCAATACATAAGACAAACACTAACAGACATAAAAGGAGAGATGGACAGTGACAATAATAGTAGGAGACTTTAACACCCCACTCACACTGATGGACAGATCATAAAACATAAAATTAATAAGGAAACACAACTCTTAAATGATACATTAGATGAGATAGATCTCATTGATAGCTTCAGGACATTCCAACCAAACCCACAAGGATACACCTTCTCAAGTGTACATGGAACATTCTCCATGATAGACCATATCTTGTGTCACAGATAGAACCTCAGTAAATTTAAGAAAGTTGAAATCATATCAGGCATCATCTCTAACCACAATGCTATGAGACTAGACTTTAATTACAAGAAAAAAACTGTAAGAAACACAAACACATGGAGATTAAACAACACATTTCTAAATAACCAACAGGTTACTGAAGAAATCAAAAGGGAAATAAAAAAAATTTCTAGAAACAAATGACAATGAAAACACCACAACTCAAATCCTATGGGATGCAGCAAAAGCAGTTCTAAGAGGGCAGTTTATAGCAATACAATCCTACCTCAAGAAACAAGAAAAACACGGAATAGGCAATCTAACTTTACACCTAAAACAACTGGAAAAAGAAGAGCAACAAAACTCCAAGATTAGTAGAAGGAAAGAAATCATAAAGATCTGAGCAGAAATAAATGAAAAAGAAATGAAAGGAACAATAGTAAAGATTAATAAAATGAAAAATTGGTTCTTTGAGAAGATAAAATTGACAAGACTTTAGCCAGACTGATCAAGAAAAAAAGAGAGAAGAATCAAATCAACAATTAGAAATGAAATAGGAGAGGTTACAGCAGACAACGCAGAAACACAAAAGATTATAAGCGAGTATTATGAACAACTACATGGCAATAAAATGGAACCTGGAAAAAATGGACAGAGACTTAGAAAAGTTTAATCTTCCAAGACTGAACGACGAAGAAATAGAAATAATGAACAACCCAATCACAAGTACTGAAATTGAAGCTGTGATCAAAAATCTCCCAAAACACAAAAGCCCAGGACCAGATGGCTTCACAGGAGAATTCTATCAAACATTTTGAGAAGAGCTAATGCCTGTCCTTCTAAAGTGAAGTCACTCAGTCGTGTCCCACTCTTTGCAACCCCATGGACTGTAGCCAACCAGGCTCCTCCATCCATGGGATTTTCCAAGCAAGAGTTCTGGAGTGGGTTGCCACTTCCTTCTCCATTTCCTTCCAAAATGCTTTCAAAAAATTGCAGAGCAAGGAACATTTCCAAACTCACTTTACAAGGCCACCGTCACCCTGATACCAAAACCAGACAAAGACAACACAAAAATAGAAAACTACAAGCCAATATCACGGATGAACAAAGATGCAAAAATCCTCAACCAAACCTTAGCAAACAGAATTCAGCAACACATCAAACAGCTCATACCATGATCAAGTTGGGTTTAATCTAGGAAGGCAAGTATTCTTCAATATATGCAAATCAATGTGATACACCATATTAACAAATTGAAAGATAAAACCCATATGATCATCTCAATAGATGCAGAAAAAGCCTTTGACAAATTTCAGCACCCATTTATGATTAAAACTCTTCAAAAAATGAGCATAGAAGGAACTTACCTCAACATAGTAAAGGCCATATATGATAAGTCCACGGCAAACCTTATTCTCAAGGGTGAAAAACTCAAAGTGTTTCCCCTAAGATCAAGAACAAGACAAGGGTGTCCACTTTCACCACTATTATTCAACGTAGTTTTGGAAGTCCTAGCTACAGCAATCAGAGAAGAAAAAAATTAAAAGGAATCCAGATCGGAAAAGAAGAAAAGCTGTCACTATTTGCAGATGACATGATCTTGTACATAGAAAACCCTAAAGATAGTATCAGAAAATTATTAGAGCTAATCAGAGAATTTAGCAAAGTTGCAGGATACAAAATCAATACACAGAAATCACTTGCATTTTTATACACTAACAATAAAAAACAGAAAGAGAAATTAAGGAATCAATCCCATTCACTACTACAACAAAAACAATTAAATATCTAGGAATAAACTTACCTAAGGAGACAAAAGAACTGTACACAGAAAATTATGATGCTAACGAAAGAAATTAAAGATGGCATAAACAGATGGAGAGATATTCCATGTTCTTGGGTAGGAAGAATCAATAGTGTGAACTACACTACCAAATACAATCTACAGATTCAGTATGATCCCTATCAAATTACCAATGGCATTTTTCACAGAGCTACAACAAAAAAATTTCACAATTCACATGGAAATACAAGAGACCCTGAATAGCCAAAGCATTTCTCATTCTTCTTGAGAAAGAAGAATGGAGCGGGGGATTCCAATCAATCTTCCTGACTTCAGATTATACTACAAAGCTACAGCCATCAAGACAGTATGGTACTGGCACAAAAATAGAAATATAGACCAATGGAACAAGATAGAAAGCCCAGAAATGAACCCATCACTGATGGGTACCTTATTTTTGACAAAGGAGGCAAGAATATACAATGGGGCAAAGACAGCCTCTTCAATAAATATTGCTGGGAAAACTGGACAGCTACATGTAAAAGAATGAAATTAGAGCACTTCTTAACACCACACAAAAAGATAAACTCAAAATGGATTAAAGACCTAAATGTAAGATAAGAAACTATAAAACTCTTAGAGGAAAACTTAGGCAGAACACTCCATGACATAAATCAAGCAAGATCCGCTATGACCCACCTCCCAGAGTAATGTAAATAAAAAAAAAAGTAAACAAGTGGGACCTGATTAAAGTTTTGCACAGTAAAGGAACTATCAGTTCAGTTCACTTCAGTGGCTCAATTCTGTCCGACTCTTTGTGAACCCATGAACCACGGCATGCATGCCACCCTGTCCATCACCCACTCCCAGAGTCCACCCAAACCCATGTACATTGAGTCAGTGATGCCATCCAACCATCTCATCCTCTATCGTCCCCTTCTCCTCCTGCCCTCAATCTTTCCCAGCATCAGCATCTTTTCCAAAGAGTCAACTCTTTGCATCAGGTGCCCAAAGTACTGGAATTTCACCTTCAACATCAGTCTCTCCAATGAACACACAGGACTGATCTCCTTTAGAATGGACTGGTTGGATCTCCTTGCAGTCCAAGGGACTCTCAAGAGTCTTCTCCAACACCACATTTCAAAAGCATCAATTCTTCAGTGCTCAGCTTTCTTTATAGTCCAAACCTCACATCCATACATGACCACTGGAAAAACCATAGTCTTGACTAAATGGACCTTTATTGGCAAAGTAATGTCTCTGATTTTTAATATGCTGTATAGGTCAGTCAAAACTTTCTTTCCAGGGAGTAAGCGTCTTTTAATTTCATGGCTGCAATCACCATCTGCAATGATTCTGGAGCCCAGAAAAACAAAGTCAGAAACTGTTTCCACTGTTTCCCCAACTATTTGCTATGAAGTGATGGGACCAGATGCAATGATCTTAGTTTTCTGAATGTTGAGTTTTAAGCCAACTTTTTCACTCTCCTCTTTCACCTTCATCAAGAGGCTTTTTAGTTCTTCTTCACTTTCTGCCATAAGGGTGGTGTCATCTGCATATCTGAGGTTATTAATATTTCTCCTGGCAATCTTGATTCCAGCTTGTGTTTCTTCCAGTCCAGCATGTCTCATGATGTCCTCTGCATATAAATTAAACAAGCAGGGTGACAATATACAACCTTGACATACTTCTCTTCCTTTTTGGAACCAGTCTGTTGTTCCATGTCCAGTTCTAACTGTTGCTTCTTGATCTGCATACAGATTTCTCAAGAGGCAGGTCAGGTGGTCTGGTATTCCCATCTCTTTCAGAATTTTCCACAGTTTATTGTGATCCACACAGTCAAAGGCTTTGGCATAGTCAATAAAGCAGAAATAGATGTTTCTCTGGAACTCTCTTGCTTTTTCCATGATCCGGTGGATGTTGGCAATTTGATCTCTGGTTCCTCTGCCTTTTCTAAAACCAGCTTGAACATCTGGAAGTTCATGGTTCACGTACTGCTAAAGCCTGGCTTGGAGAATTTTGAGCATTACTTTACTAGCGTGTGAGATGAGTGCAATTGTGTGGTAGATTGAGCATTTTTTGGCATTGCCTTTCTTTGGGAATAGAATGAAAACTGACCTTTTCCAGTCCTGTGGCCACTGCTGAGTTCTCCAAATTTGCCGGCATACTGAATGCAGCACTTTCACAGGATCATCTTTCAGGATTTGAAATAGCTCAACTGGAATTCCATCACCTCCACTAGCTTTGTTCATAGTGATGCTTCCTAAGGCCCACTTGACTTTGTATTCCAGGATTTCTGGTTCTAGGTGAGTGATCACACCATCGTGATTATCTGGGTCATGAAGATCTTTTTTGTACAGTTTTGTGTATTCTTGACACCTCTTCTTAATATCTTCTGCTTCTGTTAGTTCTATACCATTTCTGTTCTTTATCGAGTGCATCTTTGCATGAAACGTTCCCTTGGCATCTCTAATTTTCTTGAAGAGATCTCTAGTCTTTCCCATTCTATTGTTTTCCTCTATTTCTTTGCACTGATCACTGAGGAAGGCTTTCTTATCTCTCCTTGCTGTTCTTTGGAAGTCTGCATTCAGATGGTATATCTTTCCTTTTTTTCTTTGTTTTTGCTTCTCTTCTTTTCACAGCTATTTGTAAGGCCTCCCCAGACAGCCATTTTGTTTTTTGCATTTCTTTTTCTTGGCGATGGTCTTGATCCCTGTCTCCTGTACAAAGTCATGAACCTCCGTCCATAGTTCATCAGGCAGTCATCTATCAGATGTAGGCCCTTAAATCTATTTCTCACTTCCACTGTAAAATTGTAAGGGATTTGATTTAGGTCATACCTGAATGGTCTTATGGTTTTCCCTACTTTCTTCAAGTTAAGTCTGAGTTTGGCCATAAGGAGTTCATGATCTGAGCCACAGTCAGCTCCCAGTCTTGTTTTTTGCTGACTGTATAGAGCTTCTCCATCTGTGGCTGCAAAGAATATAATTAATCTGATTTCAGTGTTGACCATCTGGTGATGTCCATGTGTAAAGTCTTCTCTTGTGTTGTCAGAAGAGGGTGTTTGCTATGACCAGTGCATTTTCTTGGCAAAACTCTATTAGTCTTTGCCCTGCTTCATTCTGTACTCCAAGGCCAAATTTGCCTGTTACTCCAGGTGTCTCTTGACTTCCTACTTTTGCATTCCAGTCCCCTATAGTGAAAAGGACATCTTTTGGGGGTGTTACTTCTACAAGGTCTTGTAGGTCTTCATAGAACTATTCAACTTCAGCTTCTTCAGTGTTACTGGTTGGGGCATAGACTTGGATTACTGTGATATTGAATGGTTTGGCTTGGAAACGAACAGAGATCATTCTGTCATTTTTGAGATTCCATCCAAGTACTGGATTTCAGACTCTTTTGTTGACTGTGATGGCTACTCCATTTCTTGTGAGGGATTCCTGCCTGCAGTAGTAGATATAATGGCCATCTGAGTTAAACTCACCCATTCTAGTCCATCTTAGTTCGCTGATTCTTAGAATGTCAATGTTCACTCTTGTCATCTCCTGTTTCACCATTTCCAATTTGCCTTGATTCATGGACCTAACATTCCAGGTTCCTATGCAATATTGCTCTTTACAACATTGAGCCTTGCTTCTATCACCAGTCCCATCCACAGCTGTGTGTTGCTTTTGCTTTGGCTCCATCCCTTCATTCTTTGTGGAGTTATTTCTCCACTGATCTCCAGTAGCATATTGCACACCTACCAACCTGGGGAGTTCATCTTTCAGTGTCCTATCTTTTTGCCTTTTCATACTATTCTTGTAGTTCTCAATGCAAGAATATTGAAGTGGTTTGCCATTCCCTTCTCCAGTGGGCCACATTCCATCAGACCTCTCCACCATGACCCATCCATCTTGGGTGGCCCTACATGGCATGGCTTAGTTTCATTGAGTTAGACAAGGCTGTGGTCCATGTGATCATAAGCAAGGCAAAAAGACAACCCTCAGAATGGGAGGAAATTATAGCAAATTAAACAACTGACAAAGGATTAATTTCCACAATGTACAAGCAGCTCATACAACCCAATGCCAGAAAAACAAAAAAACCCAATCAAAAAGTGGGTAGAAGACCTAAACAGGCTTTCCTCCAAAGAAGACATACAGATGGCTAACAAACACATGAAAAGATGCTCAATGTCACTCATTAGAGAAATGCAAATCAAAACCACAATGAGACATCATCTCACACCAGTCAGAAAGGCCATCATCAAAAAGTCTGCAAACAATAAATGGTGGAGAAGGTGTGGAGAAAATGGAATGCTCTTGCATGTTGGTGGGAATATAAATTGATACAGCCACTACAGACGATGGTATGGAGATTCCTTAAAATACTAGGAATAAAACCACCATATGACATAACAATCTCATTCCTAGGCATATATCCTGAGGAAACCAAAATTGAAAAAGACACATGCACCCTATTGTTCATTGCAACACTATTTACAATAGCTAGAACATGGAAGCAACCTAGACGTCCATTGACAGATGAATGGATAAAAAAGCTGTGGTACATGTACACAATGGAACAATACTCAGCCATAAGAAAGAACACATCTGAGTCAGTTCTGATGAGGTGGATGAAACTAGAGCCTATTATACAGAGTGAAGTGAGTCAGAAAGAGAAAGATAAATATCGTATTCTAATGTATATATAAGCAATCTAGAAAAATGGTACTGAAGGATTCATTTACAGGGCAGCAGTGGAGAAACAGACATAGAGAATAGACTTATGGACATGGGGAGAGGGGAGGAGAGGATGAGATATATGGAAAGAGTTTTATGGAAACTTACATTACCATATGTAAAATAGATAGCCAATGGGAATTTTCTGTATGGCTTAGGAAACTCAAACAGGGGCTCTGTATTTACCTAGAGGGGTGGGAGGGAGGGAGATGAGAGGGAGGTTCAAAAGGGAGGTGACATATGTATACCTATGGCTGATTCATGTTGAAGTTTGTCAGAAAAACAACAAAATTCTGTAAAGAAATTATCCTCCAACAAAAAAATTAATTTTAAAAAAAGAACCTAACTTGTACCCAGCAGATCACTTCTTCATATGTAATTTATCCCATAATTCCTGAAGTTGATCACTGATGCTCTTCTTCAGAATAAAGTGGAAAGGAATAAACATTTATAAAGTACCTACTTTATAATTGTATTATGCCATGTATTTTACAAACAGTATTTCATTAAGTCTTTATACCACCCTGGGAAGTTGGTATTGCCATTCCCAGTTTTTAGTGAGAAAACCAAATTTAGGAGAGAGCAAATAATTTGCCCACAGCCTCAGAGATTTGTAATTGGCCAAGCTGTGTTCCCAGTGTAGGTATGTGTGTCTGGTCTGTCTTATTTGACTGCAATGCCCATGCTGTTTCCACTGCCCACATCATAGACTGCCCCATCATATGACTGCCTACATCATAGACTGCTGTTTCCACTGCCCACATCTCCTCATAGACACAAATTGTGTGTAGAGACACATCTTCCAGAGTTTTGACAGAAAGAAGACAGCAGTGAGTTCAGCACAATCAGAGCAGTTGGGAGTCACTTTAGTGCCTCCAGGACAAGAAGTGTGACCAGTTTACCTCTGACATCCCTGTAGGGCAGGGCTCCTTAATCTCCATATTATTGACACTAGGGTCCAAATAATCCTTTGTTGTGGAGAAGGAAATGGCAACCCACTCCAGTATTCTTGCCTGGAGAATCCCACGGACAGAGGAGCCTGATGGACTACAGTCCATGGAGTCCAAAATAGTCGGACATGACAACAACAACAATCCTTTGTTGTGAAGGGCCATCCTGTGAATCTCTGGATTTTTATCAGTATCCTTGAACTCCCAGGATCCTTGAACCACTGAGTAGATGAGGGCAGCACCCCACCACACACAAAACACACACCCAGGCATTGTCAACTGTTAGCTCAGGAACAAAATGACCTCCCACCCCCAGAAACAATACTCTAGAGCTAACATCATGCAATTCTGAGAACTGCAACACAAGAAAGGAGTACAACTGCTAAATATACACAGCCTAGGTCACCGTTAGTCTGAGCCCAATTAAGAACTGAACGTAGAGTAAAAATTAAGAGCTTTGATTCTGCTCTCCTGGTCTCTCTATGGACAGTGAGCTGAACACTGAATCCCAAATGGTGATTGTTCCACACAGCAAAACCATGTTTTCTTTCTTTTTATAGCCATATTAATGTCTGTCGAGGAAATTAATTAGAGAACTCATGGATCAGAATTCTTTTTTATAATGTTATTTTACAATGAATATTCTCTTTATAAATGCTCAAAAGTAAAATATCACCTATAATCTTAACAATCATATGTAATGTATCTGCATATGCAGCTTTCAAAGGTTGTCTTTTTAGTCTGCCAGAAGCAGTGTTAGTTGTGGTTAACAGCTCAAGCTGTGGAGCAAAAATTTCCCTGCTGAGTCCCCATTATGCCTAGTAAACTTGAGCACATTGTCTAAGCTTTCTGTGACTATGTCCTCATCTGTAAAATGGGAACAATAAGAGTATCTTACAGAATTTTGTCAAGGATTAATAAACTAACACATTTAAAGCAATCTGGACAGTGCTTGACATCCCAGTATGTACTCAGTAAATATTAACTATTATTATTATACCTGTATTAAACATACTGTTTAGGAATGTATTTTTAATGAAAAGAGTCAATTATTTCTCACCCCAGTTCTTTTACTAAGTAATGTATTATAATCATCTCTTTACCTCTATATCTTTTCCTACAATATGATTCTTAATAGTATAGTGTGTTATTTATTCATTCAGTTGTGTCTGATTCTTTACGATCCCATGCACTATAGCCTGCCAGGTTCCTCTGTCCATGGGATTTTCCAGGCAAAAATACTTGAGCAGGTTGTCATTCCCTCCTCCAGGGGCTGACCCAGGGATCAAGCCCCAGTCTCTTGCGATGAAGGAAGATTCTTTACCATCTTAGCCACTAGGGAAGATTCTCCAGGCAAGAATACTGGAGCGGGTTGTCATTTCCTTCTCCAGGGGATCTTCCTGACCCAGGGATCGAATCCAGGTCTCCCACATTGCAGGCAGACGCTTTAACCTCTGCACCACCAGGGAAGCCCTAATAGTATGGACATACCTCATTTAAAATGAAGAGCCTTCTATTTGAAAATATTTAGGAAAGTTCCAGATACTGGAATCTATAAAGTGTTGCAAATGGGCATGCTTGAACATCTCTCTCACTACTTCTTTATGAAGAAGTAAAATTACTGGAATAAAAGGTATATTCACTTTTGAACCTGTTGATATATTTTAGGTCTCTGTACTTACATGACTCAGAGTTCTTTGCAATATTTAACATTTGGCTTATTTTGAAAGGGGCTAGGAGAGAGTTTCTGAGCAAAGGCAAATTGCCTCAAGTCAGGGTAAAGTGCTCCTTAGCCACTGCGAACAGCAACATGATGTTGAAATAAAGGTAACTTGCTGGTGGATAAGGGCTGGTGACCACACCAGCACCTATCTCCATGCCCAGGCTACTTGAGGTAGCAGCACTCTTCAGATGTAACTAACTCCAGATATGGAAAGCATAATCTGGCCCTGAATGTCAGGAATACTCAGTCTCAAGCTGTGTTGAGTTTGGGGAACTCAGAGCAGCTGCACTGACACACATTTCACAGGCTTTCTCTCTTAATTTATTCCATTCATGGAGAATTCCTCTTGGCAAGGTATTATGGCCTTTGTGTCAGCAAAACCTTGTATAATTTAGAAGTATGTTCCTAAAATAGTGAAACAGCTGAAATGTCTTAGAGGCAGAAAAATTACCTAAAAAAGATTTCACTGGAAGGAACTCTGCCAGAAGGAGCTAATCACACTGAATTGCAGGTGAGGAAGCAACATGACATAGGGGTTTGACCCATTAGCTCAAGACTCATGCTTGCTACTATTCAAGGGAGAGGCCTTAAAATGGATCATTAATAAGTATGTGCTTTAATATTTAGAGAAGGTGGAAATTGTGGATTCACAGAATCTCAAGATTACAGAGGTCTTCAAGGTCATCTATTCTACCCCATGGTCAGCTGTTATTTGAAATCCATTTACAATTGTCCTGGCAAGTGATCATCAGCCTCTGTTTGGACATCTCCCACAGCAGAATTGTCACTTCCTGCAAGCCGTTCTCTCCTTAGGACACCTGTTATAACTACTAAGTTCATCCTTATTAAGATCCTGAAATCCATCAGCCTAAATAAGCAAACAAATAGATGTTTTTCGAGCATTGATGAGTGACAAAGAGTGTTGAAAACATTATATCAAAAAAACAATCTGATTAAACAATGGGCAGAGGACCTGATTTGACGTTTTTTCAGAGATAAATAGATGGCCAATACGTACATGAAAAGATGCTCAATATTGCTAATCATCAGGGAAATGCAAATCAAAATGCAAATGTTGGAGAGGATGTGGAGAAAAGGGAACCCTCTTACACTGGTGGTTAGAACATAAATTGGTGCAGCCATTACGGAAAACATAGAATTACCATATGATCCAGTGCATATCCAGATCCATATGACAATTCCAGCTCGGGATACAAATTCAAAGGATGCAACATGCACCCCAATGTTCACAGCAGCACTATTCACAGCAGCCAAGATATGGAAGGAATCTAAGTGTCCGTCAATAAATGAAGGAGTAAAGAAGATGTGGTATATGTATACAATGGAATATTACTCAGCCATAAAAAGAATGAAATTCTGCCATTTGCAACAACATGAATGGACCTTGAGGGTATTAAGCTTAGTGAAATAAGTCAGAGCAAGACAAATACTATTTTCATTTATATGTGGAACCTAAAAAATAAACAAATGAATATAACACAACAGAAACAGACTCACAGATATAGAGAACAAACTATTGGTTATCAGTGGGGACAGGGAAGAGTGAATGAGCAAGGTAGGGTAAGTAATTATGGGTTACAAACTACCATATATAAAATAAGCTACAAGAACATATTGCACAGCACAGAGAATATAGCCAGTATTTTATTATAACTTCACATGGAGCATAATCAATAAAATAATGAGCCACTATGTTGTACACCTGAAACAATATAATAATGTAAGTCAACCATACCTCTCAATTTTTAAAAATTATCTTCACAGCTGACTTCAGAGCCTTTTACTGAGAGGGAACTAACTTTGTTTAGAAAAATACTTTGATAAGCCATTTTGGGTAACAAAGATGAGATCCTCCCAGGGGCTTAATGTAAGGAAAAAGCAAAATCAAACCATTGTGTCTTAGAAATGAATGGAATGTTGAGGTGAGATGAGCAGTGAAAGGCTGGAAACAGGATTGGAGGAGAGAGAGAGGGAGGTGAATAACATAGCCAGATGCTGACTCCTATGAAAGGAGCTGGGAAAGGCAGCCATTTAGAAATTCCCTGTGCCTGGAAGTCTTAAGAACAATACTCCATCTTAAGTTCATTTCATTTCTACGATACAAAATTCAGATTGGCAATAACACTTTTAGAAAGAAATTTGGCAAATATTAATAAAAATCCAATTTGTTTTCATCTGATAAGCCCAATTCTTGATATCAACCCTGAAAAATTAAACCAAATGTGGAAGCACCAAAAACTGGAAACAACCTAGATCCAAAGACAAAGACTGCTAAATAAATTATGGCACAGCCCCTTGAGGGGGTACTTTGCAACTATTATATATATGGTTATAAGATAATGTAGATTATAAGAAAATGCTAGCAAGGTAATGTTCAAAATTCAAGCTGGGCTTCAGCAGTATGTGAACTGAGAACTTCCAGATGTACAAGCTGGGATTAGAAAAGGCAATGGAACCAGAGATCAAATTGCCAACATTTGTTGGATCATAGAGAAAACAAAGGAGTTCCAGAAAAATATATATTTTTGCTTCATTAACTATGCTAAAGCCTTTGACTATGTAGATCAAAACAAGCTATACAAAATTCTTAAAGAGATGGGAATACCAGACCACTTTACCTGTCTCCTGGGAAACTTGTATGCAGGTCAAGAATCAACAGTTAGAACCAGACATGGAACAATGGACAGGTTCAAACAGAGTTGTATATGGTCATCCTGCTTATTTAACTTATATGCAAAATACATCAAGCAAAATGCTGGGCTAGACAAATCACAAGCTGGAATCAAGATTGCCAGGAGAAATATCAACAACCTCAGTTAAGCAGATAATACCATTCTAATGGCAGAAAGTGATGAGGAATTAAAGAGCCTCTTGATGAAGGTGAAAGAGGTGAAAAACCTGGTTTCAAACTCGACATTAAACAAGTAAGATCATGACATCCAGTCCTATCACTTCATGGCAAAAGAAGAGGGAAAAGTAGAAACAGTGACAGATTTTCTCTTCTTGAACTCCAAAATCACTGTAGATGGTGACTGCAGCCATAAAATTAAAAGACACTTGCTCCTTGGAAGTAAAGCTATGACAAACCTAAGTAGCATATTGAAAAGCAGAGACATTACTTTGCCAACAGTTCAGTTCAGTTCAGTCGCTCAGTCGTGTCCGACTCTTTGCGACTCCCATGAATCGCAGCACGCCAGGCCTCCCTGTCCATCACCATCTCCCAGAGTTCACTCAGACTCACGTCGATCAAGTCGGTGATGCCATCCAGTCATCTCATCCTCTGTCGTCCCCTTCTCCTCCTGCCCCCAACCCCTCCCAGCATCAGAGTCTTTTCCAATGAGTCAACTCTTCCCATGAGGTGGCCAAAGTACTGGAGCTTCAGCTTTAGCATCAGTCCTTCCAAAGAAATCCCAGGGCTGATCTCCTTCAGAATGGACTAGTTGGATCTCCTTGCAGTCCAAGGGACTCTCAAGAGTCTTCTCCAACACCACAGTTCAAACGCATCAATTCTTCGGTGCTCAGCCTTCTTCACAGTCCAACTCTCACATCCATACATGACCACNGAATGTTGAGCTTTAAGCCATCTTTTTTGCTCTCCTCTTTCACTTTCATCAAGAGGCTTTTTAGCTCCTCTTCACTTTCTGCCATAAGGGTGGTGTCATCTGCATATCTGAGGTTATTGATATTTCTCCCAGCAATCTTGATTCCAGCTTGTGCTTCTTCCAGTCCAGCATTTCTCATGATGTACTCTGCATATAAGTTAAATAAGCAGGGTGACAATATACAGCCTTGACGTACTCCATCTGTATAATCAAAGCTATGGTTTTTCCAGTAGTCATGTATGGATCTAAGAGTTGGACCACAAAGAAGGCTGAGTGCCAAATAAATGATGTTTTCAAATTGTGGTGCTGGAGAAGATTCTTGAGTCCCTTGGACTGTAAGGAGATCAAACTAATCAACCCTAAAGGAAATCAACCCTGAACATTCATTGGAAGGACTGATGCTAAAACTCCAATATTTTGGTCTGCTCATGTGAAGAGCCGACCCGTTAGAAAAGACCCTGATGCTCGGAAATGTTGAGGGCAGAAGTGGGTGACAGAGGATGAGATGGTTAGATAGTATCACTGACTCAATAGACATGAATCTGAGCAAATCCCAGGAGATAGTGAAGGTTAGGGTGGCCTGGTGTGCTGCAGTTCATGGGGTCACAAAGAGTCAGACACGACTTGGTGACTGAAAACAACAAAAAGGAAATGTATGAGAAAATGGCTTCCAAAAAAAATTTTTAGGTTATAACTCAACATTAACCTACTAAGTAAACAAATCAAATTGCAAAGAAGTTCTATGCATATAAGATATTTTAAAAGGAATACACTTGGGGAATCCCCTGAGAGTCCACTCCCAAGCACACAGGTCTGATGCCTGGTCATGGAACTAAGATCCTGCAAGCCAAATGACACAGCCGAAAAAGTGAAAGAGAAATAAACCAAACATCTTAACAACAGTCATCTGTAAAGGTAATTTTCTCCCATCTATTTTCCCAAGGTTTTGAAATGCAGTATAGCAAAAATGCTTAATACTTAGATTGGGAAAAATTTTTAAATAATGTGTATTTTTAAATCAATTTTAAACCTCATTTAAAATGTCTTTATTGCTGTGGTTGTTTGGCAATTAGATGAGGGAAACAGTTTCACGGTTATAGAAAAGTAGACAGCTGTCCTTTCTTTTAGACCTAACTCTGAACTTGGTCAGTTCACATAACCTTTCTGAGTGCTATCTGCAGGACAGGAATAAAGACATTTCCCTGCCTCTTTCACAGGATTGTTGAAGGATACAATGCACCAGATAATATGAAAGCCCTCTGAGTTCTACATCCATATAAAACCATAAAGAACTGTCACTGTTAGATGAGAATCTGCTGCTGCTGCTAAGTCACTTCAGTCATGTCCGACTCTCTGCAACCCCATAGATGGCAGCCCACCAGGCTCCCCCATCCCTGGGATTCTCCAGGCAAGAACACTGGAGTGGGTTGCCATTTCCTTCTCCAGTGCGTGAAAGGGAAGTCACTCAGTCATGTCCGACTGTTAGCGACCCCATGGACTGCAGCCTACCAGGCTCCTCCGCCCATGGGATTTTCCAGGCAAGAGTACTGGAGTGGGGTGCCATTGCCTTCTCCAAGATGAGAATCTAGGGGTAGTCAATTCATTCTTCCACCTTACAATCCGTTCTTCTTTTGCATGTGGCCGCTAACTACAATCTAGGAAAACATACTGTATGTAAATCACATTTCTACATGGTACATATTAGGATAAAATTCAGTATACTACTTTGAAAACAAAATACACAAAAGATCCTGAAGCCAGTAGTAGTATAATTCTCTTCGTAGTGTGCATTCCTGTGTGGTACGTGCATGTATTTGAATGTGAGTGTGTGGTGCAACGAGCATGGTAGTTGTCTGTGAGTGTGATATAACTACCGTGTCCACATGTATGGTGTGTGTAATATGTATTTGGTTGAGGATGTGTATGTTCAGGAGACTTTGGGAGCCATGAAAAATTTAGAATCACTGTTGCCTTATAAATTTTGTTTTGTTTTACCTGACTATCCATGATGAGTCTGGATATTAAACAAACTTTTGAAACAAAAAATTATAGATACACGTTCTAGGGATATAAGCCTATCACGTACTGAAGGAGACAGTTCAGTGGTCTGAATGGACCTGACTGCAATACCTTAATCTTTGAATATAACTCAAAGTAAGTGCATTTGGGTTCCTTCAAAAAGTCAGGGAATGAATCATACTCAAAGACCAAAGGCAGTTTCCTCTCCTCCCCTACCCAGACCAGAGAAGGTCATGGCAACCCACTCCAGTATTTTTGCCTGGAGAATCCCATGGCAGAGGAGCCTGGGGCTACAGACCATAGGGTTCCAAAGAGTCAGACACAACTGAAGCAACCTAGCATGCATGTACAGCTACCCTAACCAAAATATATAGGTACAGTGGAAAAATACAAGACTTTAGTCAGAAGCTTGAAATTATATTCATTATATTTGTACTTTCATTACCTATAAGCCATCTCTGGCTCAGCGGGGTGTGACTTCACCCTTCTCCACCTTGTAATTTCCTCAAATTTGCAGGGCCCACCTGATATCCTCTCCCATTGCCAATCCCTCCCAATTCATCACTAATTCTTATGGCTGGACCCCTCAGCTTTTCAGTTCTGACAGCTGTATCCTTTCCCACCCTGGCCTGTACCATTCAAGTGAGATGAAGTTCCCAGCTTAGCCCATCTCCTTGTGATTATCCAGCCACATCAGAGGATGGACACTAGGGAGCCAAGAGAACATTTTCAAGTTATTTAACCTCTCTTGATGCAAGTTTCAAGGCTAGTGGACTAAATTAGCTTTAGCACCTTTTCTTGATCTACATCGTATGATTCTGTCACCTGATGATGTAATAACAAAAAATATAATTATAATTACACCTGAAATCTGTACAGTGGGGCTGGTCTCAATACCTCTTTACTCCCGTTGTCTCCTGACCTACACAATGTGACAATGAAAGTCGCTCAGTCGTGTCTGACTCTTTGTGACCCCATGGACTTCAAATTCTCCAGGCCAGAATACAGGAGTGGTAGCCTTTCCCTTTTCCAGGGGATCTTCCTAACCCAAGGATTGAACCCAGGTGTCCCACATTGCAGGCGGATTCTTTACCAGCTGAGCCACAAGGGAAGATAATCCAAGTATCATCATCTCTATTCTACAGATCCATTTGGGAGATTACATGATGTGTTCTTCCAGGAGAGCAGGATTCATACCCATATTTTCAGACTCTAAGTTCTTTCATCCACAGAATAAGGTATAGCAAAACTCTGCTGCTGCTGCTGCTGCTGCTAAGTCACTTCAGTCGTGTCCGACTCTGTGCGACCCCATAGATGGCAGCCCACCAGGCTACCCCATCCCTGGGATTCTCCAGGCAAGAACACTGGAGTGGGTTGCCATTTCCTTCTCCAGCGAAAGTGAAGTCGCTCAGTCATGTCTGACCCTCAGCGACCCCATGGACTGTAGCCTTCCAGGCTCCTCCGTCCATGGGATTTTCCAGGCAAGAGTACTCTATTGCTTTTTAATTCAGAGGAAACAAGGCATTTGTGCAATTATTGTAATTCCAAGATTCAAATATAAATAACTTTTTCAGACTAGATTCAGCTTTTTAAGGGTATATCTCACTGCAGTTCTTGTGATACAAGCCATGTCATCTGCCCAGAAGAGAAGCTGGTAGGATTTCAAATATTCTTACCAAGCTCACGGAGATGAGAAATTTAGCACATACACCCTAATAGCTTATCCAAATACAGAGATCATAGGCCTCATCCTTTCTTCAGTGGCACGAATCCTTGACATTTCTCTTTAATCATGTGTTAGTTTTCCATTATTGCTATATAAGAATATATATAAGAAATTCTCACAAACTTGGTGGTTTTAGCTATATAAACTTATTTTCTCACAGTTCTGTAGGTCAGAAGTTTGACATGAGTCTCACTGGACTGAAGTACGGTGTTGTGGGGTTGGTTCCTTCTAGAGTGTCTAGGGCAGAAGCTGTTTCCTTGCCTTTTCTAGCTCCTAGAGGCTGCTTGCATTCCTTGGTTCCTGGCCCCCTTTCTTCTTCAAATCATCAATGTAGCAGGCTGCTGACCCTGCTTCTGTTGTCACATTCTCTTCTCTCACCACAAAAGGAAAAAGCTCCTTTTGAGGGTTCAGGTGTTTAGATCAGACCCACCCAGGTGACCCAAGACAAGCTCCTCATCTCAAAGTCCTTAATCATATTCGCAAAGTCCTCCCTTATGCCACGCGTGTGTGCGTGCTAAGTCACTTCAGTCCTGATGGTTCTTTGCAACACTGTGGACTGTAGCCCGCCAGGCTCCTCTGTCCATGGGATTCTCCAGACAAGAATACTGGAGGAGACTGCCATGCCCTCCTCCAGGAGATCTTCCTGA
Organism: Redunca redunca; assembly: GCA_006410935.1. Classification (NCBI taxonomy): domain Eukaryota; kingdom Metazoa; phylum Chordata; class Mammalia; order Artiodactyla; family Bovidae; genus Redunca; species Redunca redunca. Next base: position 96,249 of record SJYQ01002488.1, read on the forward strand.
CCCAAGGATCAAACCCTTGTCTCAGGTACTTCCTGCATTGGCTGACAGGTTCTTTACCACTAGCGCCACCTGGGAAGCCCCTTTTTGCCATGAAAAGTAACATATTCATAGCTTCCAAGGATTAGGATATCTTTGGAGGGTCATTATTCTGCCTATTACAATGATTATTTATTTTTCATTAGTTTCATTAAAAATAACAGCTAAAATATATCAATGTTCCTTCTATATGTCAAATACCAGTATAGGAACTTTGTACATGTTACAGCAAGTTTGTACAGAAATACCACAAGGTTGATATCACTATCCCAATTTTATAGACAATGAAATTGAGACTCCTGGGCTAAGTAACCCTAAGAGGTGACCTAGCTAGTCAGAGGCAGAGCAGACCTCTATAACATTGTAAACCAACTGTGTGCAACAGGAATAGCCACTTTTCAGAGGAAATCATTGGTTCCCAGGCATAAAGCTCTCATGAAGCTGAGCTTAGCTGGAAGCCTCACAAACATCTCTGCATGGGGGACACCCTCCCTATCCACAAATCCAGGTTTGCAGCCTGTGATTCCTTTGCTGTGGCATGTCCCATCCATGGCAAAAGGGGAACCAAGAGATTAAGATGGCAGAAGCTTCCTAAGACAAAAACTCTTCTAAAACCCCTGTAGACTCTATTTGAGATTTCTGGTAACACATGGCAAATGTGACAGGTTTCCTGAGCGTCTGCTAGTACTTGGCATCATCATACTCCACAGTCAATTTCAAAATTGTCATTTTTGGCCCACTAAGGCTTTAAATAGCACCTCCTAACAGCCGGGCCAGCTTTTGTAGTTTTCGCTTTCTATTAAGAGCATGTAAGGGCTCTCAAGCTATTGAAAATAAATGTCACCAAGTAAATGCTTTTTATATACTTTGTTTGTTTAAACTGCTTTGAGGACAGTGAGAATGAAGACACATGGCTCAAAATGAAACCTTTGAGAAACAATGATGTCACATCTCAAAGCACCCAAAATATCTACTGCTACCCAAAGAAGAGACTGGGACAGCAATGCACATGTCACAGTAACGTCAGGGCCAAAAAGGGAGAGAAAAGGAGAAAATTTCTAGAACACTAATGTTTATTGAGCACCTTCTGTTTGCCAGGTGTTTTGGAGAACTAATGTCATTTAACCCATAAAATAGTTAGAAGTAGCCCAATTCTGCTATCGAAGACACAGAGCCTAAGAGAGGTTAAGGAACAGCTCCAAGGTCACCCTGCTCCACAGCAGTGAGACTGGAGTTATCTGGTCACGGAAAGAATCCACTTCATTATATACCCAACCAAAAAGACCAGGCTCAACAGTGTAAGGCAAAAGTCAGCCCTGACGTCTTGGAAGGCAGCCTGACTAGGAAAATATTTCTGTGCTCACAGGCTGTGTAGGAGACCAGGCACACTGAAGCTGTAGATAAAGACAGGCAAGTGCAACTGATTTAATTCCAGCCATGCAATCTCCACTCACCTAACGGGAGCGGTGATAGTAACACCTCATCATTACAAAGCATCCTTCTGGCGGAAGCTCGGAGCTCTTTAGTGGCACATTCACATTCTTCTCCCCATCAGCTCTAGAATGTAGGAGGCAGCACACTCATCTATTTTTAACAGAGGGAGAAGCTTTTGCCCAAGGTCATTCAGGGACACAGACTGGGAGAGGCCATAGCCCCGGGTCTCTCGTCCATGCTGCTCACCCACTGGATCTGGGAAAACAAATTCAACATCCTGTCTCAAAGACCCATGGATGAAACAACCGCTGAGTCAGCCTAGCTGTGTTCTATAAAATCACCATCAAAACAGCCCATCCTACTTAAAACGTGACAGAAAGGGCCCTGCATCCTTCATCCCTACATATATTCACTTCTGATGGAGAGGGGATCCTTTTTTGGCTAAACAGCAGATTTGTGCTGATGAAATAGAATCCATCCTGACCAAAGAAAGGCTTGTTTGTCAAATTATGGTCTATCCCAAAGAACCTCACATTCTTAAGCCAGGAAGATCCTCACCTTTCCAAGGATGGAATTTAGAATTAGTTTCTGGTCTTAACTATGAGGAACACCAGCTGAAGAAAGTAAAATTTCAGAGGAAGACTTGGAGAAAGCTTATGAACAGGTGAAACACCCTGCTGAGATGGGATACCCCACCACCACCCAGCTGGGCATCCACGGCATGGACTGCCTCCAAGGTGAACCACACAGATGATAATGTGCTATTAAGCCAAGCTCTGCACACCCCTGGTTTCTGAAGTTGGCTGCTGATGTGACTGTGGGTTTTTTGAGGATTGTATTTATATGTTCTTCCAGATATCTCAGGACTTAATAGAAAGTATACACAAGATTCAGAATATGTCTCCCAAAGCAAAATAAAAGCACAAAGAATTCTCTTGGTCTTAAACAAAAGTATGCATCTTATTCCAATTATCAGAGTTAACCAAATGTTCTTTTGCACCTGCACAAAAGTCTTCACGATTAAAGGTACTCCTCAAGGCACAAGCTTAGCACTGAAGATGTGCAATGTCAACATCCTCAGGTTTAATCCTGAACCAGCCACTGAGACACTCCCAACTCCTAGGGAAGTGGTTAAGTGCTACTGTCCCCTTCCTGAGGCAGAAACTTTACTATTATGAAATTCTGAAAGTCAATACCAGATTTTTAGAAATTCTTCTCTCTCAAATGTGAACTACATGAAAACACCATGTAATTTTATTTTGCATATTGCTCTGAGATTTGAAGCACAGAACTAGGGGCTTTTGGATTAATAAAATGTGTTTCCTACCCCCTCACTTTCCCAGTGTCTGATGAATAAAATCCAAAGGAAAATAGAAAAGAAAGGAAAAAGAGAAGCAATCTGAATTAGAGGACGTTAGGAGAGAAGACTCAAGAACATTCTACTACACAAACAATAGATGAAGACAAAATAAAGGAAGGGCAAGAACATACCCTGGCTGAGAAGAAAGTAACCAGAACTCAAGGGAAAAGTCACCAGAAGCCCCTCTTCCCCTCAGCTCACAGATGTAGGGACTGGAAGCAAGAAAGACTTGGCCGTGAAGTAATAACTGTGAAGGAAATTCACAGTCTCCTAGGCAATCTCAAGTATAACTATAAATACATCTATCATTAATAAAACATTAGAAAATCAAATCTGTCAGGGTATTTAAAAAGTTACACACCATGACAAAGGAGGATTTATTCCAGAAATGAATGCAATTATAGCCAATATTGGGAAATTTATAATTCATCATATTAATAGCTCAAAGGAGAAAAGCCATCTGACTGCCTCAATAGATGTTTTTTCAAAAGCAATTGATAAACTTTTAAATCTATGACCTAGAAATAAAAGGGTATTCCTTCATGTGATATGGAATATCTACAATCAAGTTAATCGGCAATGTAAAATTTAAAAGAAAATATTATGGACACTTTTATTCATATAAAAATTAGACAAAAATGTCCACCATCAGAACTAGTATTTGAACATCCTTCTGATAGTTCTAAGCAACTGAAAAAGACCACTAGAATTAAAAATGAAGTATAAATATTAGGAAAGAGAAGGAAATATTACCCTTACTTGTATATAACAACATATCTATCTGGAAAAAAAAACCACCCTAACCATTCTAAATTCTAAATATTAGAATTAAAAGAAAAGTTCATTAATACTGCTATTTAAAAAACAAATACATATTTCAAATGATAAACTTTGTATAAAGCAGTTACATCCATTTCCCCCCCTGAGAAAATGGATGTAAATTAGGGTTTACTCATGTTGAATAAACCCAAAGAAAAATAAGGGTAAAAGAAAACAAGACACACAAACATTTCAGGAAACATAAAGATACCAAGAGAACACCGGTTATCTATCATAGAACTTTTCACTACAATGGCAGGGTTCAGAAAATGTGAGAGACATTTCAAGGATCAATACAAATGGTTACATACAAGTGAGAACAGCAGCATTCCCTTCCCTTTTGTTAAAGAACCCTAAGTTTTCATAACAGATTGAGTCTTTACTATAGCGACCCACATATCCATGCATCAACCCGCTTTATGAGAGCACAATTCTATCTACACACCAAGGTCAGAGACACCACACCTACGTCACGCTCCAGACCCCTAGTCACAAGCAGGTAATCTCACTACCAGCCCTTCACAGGTTCCGATGTTAGGCTCCTCTAATCTATGTAGAAATGGTTGTCTTCCTGTCTTCCTAAAACTCTGGACACTTCCCTTCCTCTTTCACAGGATTGTTGAGGGATACAATGCACTGGATGATATGAATGTTGTAGCCACGCGTTCTGGGAAACAAACTCACTCAGAAGGACAATGCAGATAGTGGAGTACAGTTTATTACACCGGCGGGCCCAAGGCAGAGTCTCCTCTTAGCCAAGGACCCCAACTAGCATTTGTGAAAATCTTTTATACCCCATGTGTAGGTGTCTGAACCCACCAGTCCAAATTCCTTGAGACTTACATAAACCAAGGAAAATACAATCCCAATAATCCCATCATTCATGTACTATGTGCTCATGTGCTCAAACAGTCAAACAATTAGCCAATAATCAATAAACCCGAGGTTATACTCTGATAGATACAGAAAAATTTGTGACCTGTCTGGAGGAAGGGGTGATTAATACATGTTTTCTCTTAGGCGATGAGTAACCTAGATAGGATCTTCAAGGTTCCCCTGTCTGGAGGGGGTCCTTCTGTTGTTGTTTTCATAGGCATTAAACACAGAGTTCAGAGTCCATTGGAAAGGTGGCTGAGCATGATCAGCATGAACAGGCCTAAGATGGAGTCCAGGCCCTATGAATTCCTTCTTCATGAATGCCTCCTGAGTTCTACATCCATATAAAACCATAAAGAACTGTCGCTGTTAGATGAGAATCTGGGGGTAGTCAATTCATTCTTCCACCTTACAATCCATTCTTCTTTTGCATGTGGCCACTTACTACAATCTAGGAAAATATACTGTATGTAAATCACATTTCTATGTAGTACATATTGGGATAAAATTCAGTATACTACTTTGAAAACAAAATACACAAAAGATCCTGAAGCCAGTAGTAGTATAATTCTCTTTTGTAGTGTGCATTCGTGTGTGTATGTGCATGTATCTCTTATTTTACTTTGCAAACACTGGTCCCTCATCAATTAATTTAATCCATTAACAAGGAAACCTCTGTCTTATTACTTTTACTTGGCAACTGAAATATGCCTACCCACTCAGGGTCTGCTCTGTGCATTTATTCATTCATAATCCATCCAACAAATGTTTATCGGTCCCCACAATGGGCCAGGCACTACTGCTAGTGACATAATAATAAATAAGCAGGATACATGGGGGCCCTATCAGAGCTTATAACCTAGTGGAAGATTCAAACAGGTTGAGAAGCAATCACAATACAGTCAGTAAATGTGTGTTAGGGGAAGCACACCATGCTAACAGAGTAGAAAGCAGGGTCATCCAACTCACAGGGAGGAGTGGGGTGCAGAGAGACCTGAAGAATGAGTAAGAATTGAAAGGCAAAATACAGGGTAGGATGGGGATAGGAAAGAGCATGGCTCATTTTATCTGTTTCTGGCATAAAAGAGTTATACCTCCAATTAACATTCTCAGAGCCAATAGGTGAGCTTCTAAAAGTTGTAGGTACAGACACTATATTACATGAGGTGTTTTATACCTCCTTGGAGATCTCTGACAGCACTCTAAATAATCCTCTGGAACTAACAGAAGTTCGAAGTAAATACAATGAATTCTGGGCAGAGTGTTTTTGAGAGCTCCTTTATCCTCTGGGGCTGAAACCTCTTTCAAGTCCTGCTTAAGCAATTCTAGTTGTTAGATGACAACCCCGATGGTTACCAAGGGTGAAGACTGTTTTGGTCTTCAGTAAATGTTTGAACTCTGCTGAGTCTGACAGCAAAACCCCAAGGACAAAGATGAGTTTTGTGATGTAGGCTTTTCCCATCAACACTCATAATTAACTAAGTTCTTTTTAGGCTCCAACCAGGTTCTGCTACCATGGTCAGTACTTGAAGTATGTAGCACAGAAAAGAACAGCATTATAGATTTGGAAAATCTTGCTATCTTTTGTCCAGGACAATCTGAATGCTACAGCGCAAAATTTTTTGCTCATCTCCTAAAAACCAACACTATTTATCCAACTCTAGCTGTTGTTCAACTACTACAAATGCCACTTTATGGACATGCTGCTTTAGTCCCTTCAAACACTGTTTAAATTTTAAATTGGAAAGACATTTTAATACTGGAAAGTAGTTACTGACACCATCCTAATCTTAAATATTTACATGTATTCTGTTAGATCCCGAAAGGGAACACACTCCAACATACCGATATAAATTATGGTAAAACAGGTTTAATAGCCAATTTTTTATCAAACAATATATTTGTTGCCTAAATTGTGACATATTGGAGAAGGAAATGGCAACTCACTCCAGTGTTCTTGCCTGGAGAATCCCAGGGGCAGGGGAGCCTGGTGGGCTGCCGTCTATGGGGTTGCACAGAGTCGGACAACTAAGTTGCTGAAGCAATTTAGCAGCAGCAAAGTGTGACATAAATGATGATCTCTAGAAGGAAGCAAACTTTGTAAATTCAATGACAAGGGAAACATCATTACTTTCCTCCTAAAATGAGGAATAAAACAAGGATGTCTGCTCTCACTCCTGGCTATTAACATTATATTAGAGGTTCTGACTAACGTAAAACTGCCTTTATCCAAAGACAACATGATTGTCCACGTAAGAAAGCCTGATGCACTGAAAAAGAGAAAGAAGGGAGGGAGAGAGGGAAGAAGGGGAGGAGAAGAAAGAGAAAAGGGAAGGGTAAAGGAAGGGAAGACAGAGAGAAAGGAGGGGAGGGAGAAGGGAGAGAGAAGGAAAAAAAGAAGGGAAGGGAAGGAGGGACAGAAGGAGTGAGACTAGGAAAACCATGGAAATCCAAGACAATAATAACCAATAATTTCTTGAGTAATTTGCTTAGGATAATTTTAAAGATTGAGGCAGTTTGGCTTTATTAAACCCAATACTGAGACATGCCATGTATTTTCCTCTGAAATGTGTGACTTTTAAAGTGCATAGTTAATTGTATTATCTCAACTCTTAAGAAAATTATATATTTCAAATATGTCAATAATTTCAATTCAGTATAATTGTCAATGTTTTAAAAAGTCACATAAATAGTAGAGTCACATTTTTTTTCAAGAAAATCATTTTTCAAGCATTTTTTAAATATTTCTGGTGATTCCAGTCTTGAAACTGCTGGCTGAATTCATCCCAAAGGTCTTATTTGAACCTTGCTCTAATTTCTTTTTTAATTTGAATACTAAGTAGAGATTCTAGTTAGCCACAAGCCACACAACTACTCTATTCACACAACTACTCTATTCACACAACTACTCTATTATGTTACACAAAATCCATTTCACTCAATTACACAGCTTCAGCCCTATAAGCATTTGAATTGTTGAACTTTGATTTTAAACAAGATAAAAAATTATGAGGTTACAAGTCCATCCAATCTTTTACAGTGAGTCAAAGGAAACTCAACGTAAAGGGTGACTAGATACTGAAACATAACTGAAAGTTACACCCTGTATAAACCATTCAAGTATTCACCATAACCAATGAATATTTATACTCTGTGCATCCTGGATGGGAAGAAGGAAACAAGAAAATCCTAACAGAATGGACTCAGGTTTAAGACACAGAAAACACTAAGCATGCTTGTAACTCTATATCTACTCATCTACACTTACTGCTTCAGTATCTCTTGTCTGCACAGTAGAGATAAGGCTTCCCTTTATTATAGTGGAATTAGAAAAGCTTAGCCTGGAGGAGGATGGGACACTTCTGTGAAAAGGATACATGAAGACTCATTACGTATTAGAGTCCTAATACTAACGTATTTAGGAAAATCCAATTTTAGGTATTAAGACTCTGCTACAGAAAATTCATTTCACTTTTCTTAATCAAAGGACGATTTTCAAAGGAAGATTTCTTTTATTCCTAAATAATTCTTCCAGGCCCCTCTCTGTCTTGTGAGACGTCAGGTCTCAAAACTCTCAATGAGAGTTTCTTTAGGGTAAGAGTTTCTGTCTTTAGGGACATTCTGCAGAGCTCCTCAGATGCCACAGGCAACATGGAGAATTCCTAAGGAAAGCCTTTTTCAAAAATACACTATTGCCACTAGAGCCACAAGCCCACAAAACTGGTGGGGGGGTGGGGGAGGGTGTTGCAGTGGGTGGAAATGTCCTATGGAAGGAATGAGAAGCTTGATACTTTGTAACTACCTGCTAACAGCTTCCTTTCTTCACTCTCAAGTTGCCATGGCAACGAAGAGACTTATCTACCAGTTAATAAATAGGTGAAAAAATACCACCAGGGAGTTATCTATTTCATAGATTTATAGGAACTGAACCCACTGGATATGGCTTCCCTTGTGGCTCAGACTGGTTTCAAATAGGAAAAGGAGTACGTCGAGGCTGTATATTGTCACTCTGCTTATTGAACTTATATGCAGAGTACATCATGAGAAATGCTGGACTGGAAGAAACACAAGCTGGAATCAAGATTGCCGGGAGAAATATCAATAACCTCAGATATGCAGATGACACCACCCTTGTGGCAGAAAGTGAAGAGGAACTAAAAAGCCTCTTGATGAAGGTGAAAGTGGAGAGTGAAAAAGTTGGCTTAAAGTTCAACATTCAGAAAATGAAGATCATAGCATCCAGTCCCATCACTTCATGGGAAATAGATGGGGAAACAGTGGAAACAGTGTCAGACTTTATTTTGGGGGGCTCCAAAATCACTGCAGATGGTGATTGCAGCCATGAAATTAAAAGACGCTTACTCCTTGGAAGAAAAGTTATGACCAACCTAGATAGCATATTGAAAAGCAGAGACATTACTTTGCCAACTAATGTCTGTCTAGTCAAGGCTATAGTTTTTCCAGTGGTCATGTATGGCTGTGAGAATTGGACTGTGAAGAGGGCTGAGCGCCGAAGAATTGATGCTTTTGAACTGTGGTATTGGAGAAGACTCTTGAGAGTCCCTTGGACTGCAAGGAGATCCAACCAGTCCATTCTGAAGGAGATCAGTCCTGGGTGTTCTTTGGAAGGAATGATGCTAAAGCTGAAACTCCAGTACTTTGGCCACCTCATGCAAAGAGTTGACTCATTGGAAAAGACTCTGATGCTGGGAGGGGTTGGGGGCAGGAGGAGAAGGGGATGACAGAGGATGAGACGGCTGGATGGCATCACGGACTCGATGAACGTGAGTCTGAGTGAACTCCAGGAGTTGGTGATGGACAGGGAGGCCTGGCGTGCTGCGATTCTTGGGGTCGCAAAGAGTCAGTGACGACTGAGAGACTGAAATGAACTGAACTGAACTGTGGCTCAGACGGTAAAGCGTCTGCCTACACTGCAGGAGACCTAGGTTTGAGCCCTGGGTCGGGAAGATCTTCTGGAGAAGGAAATGGCAACCCACTCCAGTACTCTTGCCTGCAAAGTCCCATGGACAGAGGAGCCGTTCATGGAGTCGCAAAGAGTTGGACATGACTGAGTGACTTCACTTCACTTCAACCCACTGGATATTTTGGCAGCACTGGCTACTTCTTGCCACTGATTCTACTTCAATAAATACCAAGTAGTTCCCGAATATCTGTGTGTCAGGGAGCTAAAGCCACTTCCTGTCACATTCATTTTTTTTCAAGCCTTTTCCAGCTGTCCCAGATGGGGAGACTCTGGGGAAAAGTCAACTGGAAAAGAAGATATTTAGCTTGCTCAAAGGTTTTCAACATATATAATTATTGGTCAATGCCGGGGTCCAGCCCTGGTGGATCCAGGGTGATTCGAAGGGGAGATGGATAGGCGAGGAAAACTTATGTATTTAGAAACATAAGACTAGATTAGGAAGAAATATTATAGTAGGAAAATTAAGTGGAGAAAAGAGGCTGAATAACTTGGTATACGTGGAGAGCCAATAAAGTTCCAGGCAAGGAGCTTGCACCATCTACATTAGGTCACCAGCGTTCATTTGAATATCGGAGGGTGCTCCGCCGTGGGCTCCCTCTCTCACAGATCTTAGAAGCTGGAGCAAGTAAGTGGACATGGTGAGCTTCCACGTCCCAGATGGGAATTCAGCTGAAAAAGGGGAGAAAAGAACGACATGGGGAAGCCTAACATCAGTACAAGACTCCAAAAACTATTTTTCAAAATCAGCTTATATACCCCAAATTGTACGTAAAGAAATAATGGAATATGCAGAGTAATGCAGGGGCAGCAGTCCTGACTCTCATTGAGACAAACAAGGCTTTCTTTTTGCATACCCTCCCGTATACAAAAGGTCTCAGGTGGTTTACATTATCTTCTGGCCAAGAGGCCTGTTAACATTTTTATGGCTCTCTTCCTGGATAATTGTCCATCAAACCAGAAAACTCCTTTTCCCTAGAAGTGTTTTTTCTTTACTCTGCATCACCCTCAAAGTACAAAATAAAGTTACATTCCTGTAGAACAAAGGTGCAGTGGGTTATAACAAAGAAAGTACTTAACTCAAAGATCTAATGCTGCTCATACCAGGTCTACTGCCTGTTTTTCTATATACCAACTATATCTAAAAATAAAAGATATGAAAATTTGGCAGCAAGTATTGGCTCAACAGATGAAACCTTTAATCAGTCCTATTCTAATGATTTTGACTCCTCAGAAGCCCCTACATTCCTAGGATGTTTTAAGCTTCCTGTGCCTTCCAGAGTTGGGAGGCCTCAAACAATCACATGCGCAGCTGTACGAGTCCTACAGGCAGGCTAGAAAGCCATCAGAGGGGTTTTTGGATTGAAACACTCATATTATGCCCAGGAGATTTATTATCTTAAAGCTCTCATTTTTTCCAGAAAAAGGTGGTGGGGGGACAGCCCCCTGTTAATGATAGAAGAGTAAGTGGAAAGCATAACACAGTAAAGCAGGCAGATTCTGGTCTTGGGGGGTGGATGCTCAGGAATTTCCAGGGGGAACCCCTGAAGCCGATCACGTCCTTGCGTTTTGTCAGGCTTCCTTCCACATGACCTTGTCATGGGCGGGATTCCTCACGCTGGCTCCCGGCAGGTCAAGCAATGGCAAAGCCATCAACCCTTTTCAACTCATACTAAGTGTTAACATAAAGAAATTCATAGAAAAATATAAAAACAGAATCAAAATTCTTGGAATTTTTTTCAATTTAATTCAAACATGGCAATGGATATTTGCACTAAAATCCCTAAGGCTCATATTTTTAAAGCAATCCTAGAGCCTGCACAGAACACTGGAATCCTAAAAAGGTGGAACTCCATTTGACCATGAGGCAAACTGTATAAAACTGATTCAGGGACAGGAAAGAGGATTTCGTCTCTGTACAGCAAGTCTTTAAACGTACTTCCAGTTGAAGGGGAAAATGTGAAGAAAAGAGGTTAATGTCAAGATATCTGGACTTGTAACAAAATTATGCTACAGCTTCCCAGCGTTGTCATTTTTTTAGTTGCTAAGTCCTGTTCAACTCTTTGTGATCCTACGAACTGCAGCATTCCAGGCTTCCCTGTCCTTCACTATCTGCCAGAGTTTGCTCAAACCCATGTCCATGGAATCAGTGATGACATCCAACCATCTCATTCTCTGTTGTCCCCTTCCCCTCCTGCACTCAATCTTTCCCAGCATCAGGATCTTTTCCAATGAATTGTCTCTTCCCATCAAGTGACCAAAGTATTGGAGCTTCATCATCATTCATTCCAATGAATATTTAGGGTTGATTTCATTTAGGATTGACTGACTTGATCTCCTTACTGTCCAAGGGACTCTTAAGGGTCTTCTCCAGTACCACAGTTCAGGGCACTGGGAAAGAATCTGGATAAAAACTTAACTAGTTTTAGAGAGAGTTCCTGTTAATTGCTCCATTTTGGAGGGGAACAAAAATATTTTCTAAGGAATTTATGAAATTAGCAGTCTAATTTGGAGGTACAGATTCTTAATTCTCCTTTTGCACCAATACAGATTATGAGTTTAAGAGTCATATTTACTCATTAATACAGCAATGACTTTTTTCTTTAACTACAGATTGAAGCACTTTTATAAGCCCACAGCAAAAGGAGTCCTCCCACATAGAGAAATCACAAAGCAGAAGGCTGACAGGCTTGGCTCCAGTGTTCTGTGCAGGAAGCCTTCCTGGAGTAGTGAATATTTTTACAAACCAAAGAGATGATGAAGAAAAGTTCCCTGCTAATAATGCAAGAGAAATAATAGAATTTTTTAAATCTCTCTTTATGTAAATCCTAATGAATAAAGGATAAAAGTGAAAATCGCTCAGTCATGTCCAACTCTTCACAACCCCATGGATTCTCCAGGCCAGAATACTGGAGTGGGTAGCCTTTTCCTTCTCCAGCGGATCTTCCCAACCCAGGGATCGAAACCAGATCTCCCACATTGCAGGCGGATTCTTTACCAGCTGAGCCACAAAGGAAGCCCAAGAATGCTGGAGTGGGTAGCCTATCCCTTCTCCAGCAGATCTTCCCAACCCAGGAATCAAACCGGGGTCTCCTACACTGCAGGTGGATTCTTTACCAACTAAGCTATCAGGGAAACCCTGATATGAATGAATAAAGGATCTGGACCTCAGTTACCAAAGGATGCTAAAACCATTATGTGACAGGTTGACAGTGAACATTAAAATACACACTCTGGCTTAAATCACCTGAACCCAATAACCAACCTTAAACTACAGTGAAAAGTGGAAAAGTTAGTCATTGTGTGCTTCACCACCTATGAATTATTCTTGACCAAATAATTGAATCTAAATCTAATTTAGCCTCTAGATCAAGTTACCAGGCTATAAAAAACAAGACTGAGGATGATGTTAAATGACAACATGAGGATACAATCAGCCAACTTCAAAATAAGAAAAACCTTACAGGAAAAATTTCCTGGTTTCCTTAAGAAATAAACAGCATGAAAAAGTGGAGTGGAGGGGTTTTAGAAATTAAGAGATATCAGTAAGGTGGCAAAAAAAATATAATGTGTGAACCTTGTTTGGATCCTAATTCAAACAAAAAAATTGTAAAAGGGTACTTTGGAGACTAAGAAATTTTTCAGAAGTATTGTTTAATCAGATAATGTCAAACCTTTGTTCATGTAGAGATAATAGTTCTTATCTATTATAAGTACTCTGGTGTATCTATGGATGAAATAATATGACATCATGGATTTGTTATAAATATGCTACCAGAAAATAAAGATGTGGGGAAAACAGATGAAATAAGATGAGAGAAATCTGACAACTCTTTAAGCTGGTTAATGGGTACAAGGTACATTTTACTATTCAATGATGAATGTTTGAAATATTCCATAATAAAAAGATCCAAAAGAAGAGAAAACTGCTGTAGCAAGTTGCTCCCTTAGTTTAGTTACCATTAACACAACCCATGGAATGTACAGGAAGTTCACAGAAGGGAAAGTCAACAACATGAGAGGAGAAAGAAGCAAAAAGGGAGAGGATATATATATAGCCATATATATGGCTGAATAATCATAATCAACATGGCTGATTCATGTTGACATTTGACAGAAAACAACACAATTCTGTAAAGCCATTATCCTTCAATTAAAAATAAATTAATTTAAAAAGTAAGGAAAATGCAATAGCTGGTCAAGAAGCTGCAGGTTATTTTGGTCTCTCTGAATTGATGCTTTTCAACTGTGGTGTTGAAGAAGACTCTTGAGAGTCCCTTGGACTGCAAGGAGATCCAACCAGTCCATCCTGAAGGAGATCAGCCCTGGGATTTCTTTGAAAGGAGTGATGCTAAAGCTGAAACTCCAGTACTTTGGCCACCTCATGGGAAGAGTTGACTCATTGGAAAAGACTCTGATGCTGGGACGGATTGGGGACAGGAGGAGAAGGAGACGACCGAGGATGAGATGGCTGGATGGCATCACTGACTCGATGGACGCAAGTCTGAGTGAACTCTGGGAGTTGGTGATGGACAGGGAGGCCTGGCGTGCTGTGATTCATGGGGTCACAAAGAGTCGGACACAACTGAGCGGCTGAACTGAACTGAACTGAGAGAAGACTTACATTCACCTTTGTGATTGTTCTACCTTTTTTCAGGAAAAACGTCATTTGGGATTTCCCTAGTGGTTTAGTGGTAAAGAATCTACCTGCCAATACAGGAGACATGGGTCAGGACTCTTGGGTCAGGAAGATCCCCTAGAGAAGGAAATAGCAACCCACTCCAGTATTCTTGCCTGGAAAATCTCATGGACAGAGGAGCCTGGCCAGTTACTGTTCACAGAATCACAAAAGAGCCGGAAACAACTCAGCAACTAAACAAATAACAACAAAAGTTCAGATGAGCCCCTTGGTTAATCAAATATTCTCATGCATAATTCTTGGGAGTAATGGTAAAATAACACAAATATAGACATTTAGTCTGAGAAAATATCATTACCATTGGTGATACAGGTTACCGTAAAAATGCCTTAGTCAGGATTATGTCTCTAGGGCTTTGCTATTTACTTTTACTCTATACATGGATTTAAATAAAACCATTTTTTTCCCATGGAAATGGGTGGGTTCAGGAATAGAAAAAGGCAAGTGTACTGAGAACTGCTTATGTAGATAAGGATATGAGACTCCCAAGACAGCAGAAAGGCAGTAGGCATGATTTTGAACTGCTTTAAAAGCAAATTAAACTGAACTCAGCACAGCTCCATCTGGAGGACTGCTGCCACCTTCTTTTGATACGCCATGTTATTTAAACCTAAAAACCCCTAAGTGTGCTGATGCTGGACTACTGTATGCATGCTAAGTCGCTTCAGTCGTGTCCGACTCTTCGCAATGCTGTGGACTGAAGCTCCTCTGTCCAGGCTCCTCTGTCCACAGGATTCTCCAGGCAAGAATACTGGAGAGGGTTGCCATTTCCTCTTCCATGGACTATTGTAATATGATATAATTATCCTGGTGGGAGTCACTGATCAAGTCACTGATCACCTGCCTGCAGGATTATTTTAAAGGAATAAATATTGTAGCTTCTAAATGTTCTCAGAAAGAGCAGATCCTGGGGCAAAAAAAAATGAGGTTTGAGAAGTGACACATAGAAAAAGTCCTTTCTCTCTCTGGAAACTGGATCTGACCTCCAAAGTGCCACCAGCCTTGAGGATACCATCAGGAACCCACCACCCTGGATCCAGGCCTTTGGACGTTAAGAAAATCCACAACTAGAAGTAGTTTGAATCACACTCCATGTTAAAAACTTCCCTTCCACTGTCTTTGAGTCATCAATAGTTTTGTCAGTGCTGTGGTCTGGCCTAAGCCTTCTCATGGCAACACACTCCAAGAAAGGCTTCTGTCCAAACTCACACAAAGTTTAAAAAAAAAAAAAAAAAACTGACAGGGGTCTTACGGTGACCTAAAGCAGAGTGTGCAAAGGCCTATGTACAGAGCAACAGAGAGGCCAGAACTCCAAAGCAAGATGGCTTGAAAATAAGACAGATTTCTTTCAATTAATTTTTTTATTGATGGATAATTACTTTACAGAATTTTGTTGTTTTCTGTCAAACCTAAACATGAATGAGCCATAGGTGTATATATATATATCCCCTCCCTTTTGAACCTCCCTCCCATCTCCCTCCCCATCCCATTTCTCTAGGTACAGAGCCGCTGTTTGAGTTTCCTGAGCCATACAGAAAATTCCTGTTGGCTACCTGTTTACATATGATAATATAAGTTTCCATGTAACTCTTTCCACATATCTCACCCTCTCCTTCCTTCTCCTCATGTCCATAAGTCTACTCTCTACGTCTTTTTCCCCACTGATGCCCTGTAAATAAATTCTTCAGTACCATTTTTCTAGATTCTGTATATACATGTTAGAATATGATATTTATCTTTCACTTTCAGACTCACTTCACTCTGTATAATAGGCTCTAGGTTCATCCACCTCATCAGAACTGACTCAAATGTGTTCCTTTTTATGGCTGAGTAATATTCCATTGTGTATATGTACCACAACTTCTTTATCCATTCATCTGTCAATGGACATCTAGGTTGCTTCCATGTTCTACCTATTGTAAATAGTGCTGCAATGAACAATGGGATACATGTCTCTTTTTCAATTTCAGTTTCCTCAGGGTATATGCCTAGGAGTGGGATTGTTCAGTCATATGGTGGCTTTATCCCTAGTATTTTAAGGAATCTCCATACCAACTTCCATAATGGCTGTATCAATTCACATTCCCACAAACAGTGAAAGAGTGTTCCCTTTTCTGCACACCCTCTCCAGCATTTACTGTTTGTCAACATTTTGATGACGGACATTCTGCCTGGTGTGAGGTGATGTCTCATTGTGGTTTTGATTTGCATTTCTCTAATAATGAGTGACGTTGAGCATCTTTTCATGTGTTTGTTAGCCATCTGTATGTATTCTTTGCAGAAAA
This sequence comes from Redunca redunca, assembly GCA_006410935.1. NCBI lineage: Eukaryota > Metazoa > Chordata > Mammalia > Artiodactyla > Bovidae > Redunca > Redunca redunca. The sequence continues at coordinate 112,739 of SJYQ01002488.1, forward strand.
GCCAGTTTAGGTCTTTTACCCACTTTTTGATTGGGTTGTATGAGCTGCTTGTGTATTTTGGAAATTAATCCTTTGTTGGTTGTTTCATTTGCTATTATTTTCTCCCATTCTGGGGGTTGTCTTTTTACCTTGCTTATAGTTCCTTTACTGTGCAAAAGATTTTAAGTTTAATCGGGTCCCACTTGTTTACTTTTGATTTTATTTCCATTACTCTGGTACGTGGGTCATAGAACCTTGCTTTATATGTCATCAAGTGTTCTGCCCATGTTTTCCTCTGAGAGTTTTATATTTTCTTACATTTAGGTCTTACATTTAGGTCTTTAATGAATTTTCAGTTTACCTCTGTGTGTGGTGTTAAGAAGTGTTCTAATTTCACTCTTTTACATGTAGCTGTCCAGTTTTCCTGGCATTGTTTACCAAAGAGGCTGTCTTTCCCCATTGTATATTCTTGACTCTTTCATCATATTTAAGGTACCCATAGGTGCATGGGTTTATTTCTGGGCTTTCTATCTTGTTCCATTGGTCTATATTTCTGTTTTTGTGCCAGTACCATACTGTCTTGATGGCTGTAGCTTTGTAGTGTAATCTGAAGTCAGGAAGATTGATTGGAGTCCTCCAGCTCCATTATTCTTTCCCAAGAAGAATGAGAAATGCTTTAGCTATTCAGGGTCTTCTGTGTTTCCATGTGAATTGTGAAATTTTTTCTTCTAGCTCTGTGAAAATTGCTATTGGTAATTTGATAGGGATCACATTGAATCTGTAGATTGTATTTGGCAGTGTAGTCATGTTTCACACTATTGATTCTTCCCACCCAGCACATGGAATATCTCTCCATCTGTTTATGTCATCTTTGATTTTTTTCATTAGTGTCTTTTAATTTTATGTGTAGAGTTCTTTTGTCTCTTTAGGTAAGTTTATTCCTAGATACTAATTGTTTCTGGTGCAATGGTAAATGAGATTGATTCCTTAATTTCTCTTTCTGATTTTTCATTGTTAGTGTATTAAAATGCAAGGGATTCCTGTGTATTGATTTTGTATCCTGCAACTTTGCTAAATTCACTGATTAGCTCTAGTAATTTTCTGATACTATTTTTAGGGTTTTCTATGTACAAGACCATGTCAATTGCAAACAGCAACAGCTTTTCTTCTTCTTTTCTGATCTGGATTCCTTTTAATTTTTTTCTTCTCTGATTGCTATAGCTAGGACTTCCAGAACTATGTTGAATAATAGTGGTGGATGTGGACACCCATGTCTTGCTCCTGATTTTAGGGGGAATGCTTTCAGTTTTTCAACACTGAGAATAATGTTTGCTGCAGACTTATCATATATGGCCTTTACTATGTTGAGGTAGGTTCCTTCATTTGTTAATATGGTGGGTATATCACATTGATTGATTTGTATATATTGAAGAATCCTTGCATTCCTGGAATAAACCCAATTTGATCATGGTGTATGAGCTGTTTGATGTGTTGCTGAATTCTGTTTGCTTAAGTTTGCTTGAGGATTTTTGCATCTATGTTCATCAGTGATATTGACCTGTGGTTTTCTTTTTGTGTGTGGTCTTTGTCTGCTTTTGGCATCAGGGTGATGGTGGCCTTGTAGAATGAGTTTGGAAATGTTCCTTGCTCTGCAGTTTTTTGAAAGTGTTTTAGAAGAATAGGCATTAGCTCTTCTCAAAATGTTTGATAGAATTCTCCTATGAAGCCATCTGGTCCTGAGCTTTTGTATTTTGGGAGATTTTTGATCACAGCTTCAATTTCAGCACTTATGATTGGGTTGTTCATGATTTCTATTTCTTCCTCATTCAGTCTTGGAAGATTCAACTTTTTTAAGTCTCTGTCCATTTCTTCCAGGTTCCATTTTATTGCCATGTAGTTGTTCATAATACTCTCTTATAATACTTTGTATTTCTGCATTGTCTGTTGTAACCTCTCCTTTTTCATTTCTAATTTTTTTGATTTGATTCTTCTCTCTTTTTTTCCTGGTGAATCTGGCTAAGTATTGTCAAATTTGTTTATCTTCTCAAAGAACCAGCTTTTCACTTTATTAATCTTTACTATTGTTGCTTTCATTTCTTTTTCATTTATTTCTGTTCAGATCTTTATGATTTCTTTCCTTCTACTAATCTTGGAGTTTTGTGGCTCTTCTTTTTCCAGTTGTTTTAGGTGTAAAGTTAGGTTGTCTATTCTGTGTTTTTCTTGTTTCTTGAGGTAGGATTGTATTGTTATAAACTTACCTCTTAGAACTGCTTTTGCTGCATCCCCTAGGTTTTGAGTTGTGGTGTTTTCATTGTCATTTGTTTCTAGAAATTTTTTTCTTTCCCTTTTGATTTCTTCAGTAATCTGTTGGTTATTTAGAAACGTGCTGCTTAATCTCCATGTGTTTGTGTTTCTTACAGTTTTTTCCTTGTAATTGATATCCAGTCTCATAGCAGCATGGTTGGAGAAGATGCTTGATATAGTTTCAACTTTCTTAAATTTCCTGGGGTTCAATTTGTGACACAAGATATGGTCTATCATGGAGAATGTTCCATGTGCACTTGAGAAGAAGGTGTATTCTTGTGCTTTTGGATGGAATGTCCTGAAGCTATCAATAAGATCCATCTCATCTAATGCATCATTTAAGACTTGTGTTTTCTTATTAATTTTGTTTTAATGATCTGCTCATTGGTTTGAGAGGGGTGTTAAAGTCTCCTACTATTATTGTGTTACTGTCCATTTCTCCTTTTATGTCTGTTAGTGTTTGTCTTAAGTATTGAGGTGCTCCTATGTTGAGTGCATAGATATTTAAAATTATTATGTCTTCCTCTTGGATTGATCCCTTGATCATTATGTAGTATCCTTCCTTATCTCTTGTAATCTTTTTTATTTTAAGGTCTATTTTGTCTAAATTGAGGATCGCTACTCCAGCTTTCTTTTGCTTTCCATTTGCATGGAATATATTTTTCCATCCTCTCACTTTCAGTCTATATGTGTCTTGAGGTCTGAAGTGGGTTTCTTGTAGACAGCATATATATGGGTCTTGTCTTTGCATCCATTCAGCCAGTCTTTGTCTTTTGGTTGGCTCATTTAATCCATTAACATTTAAAGTAATTATTGACATATATGTTCCTATTGCCATTTTCTTAATTGTTTGGGGTTGATTTTGTAGATCTTTTTTTTTCTCTTGATTTTCTTGACTATACTAGTCTCTGTAAAGAGACTAGTTTGCTGTAAAGCTGGTTTCAGTTCAGTTCAGTCGCTCAGTCGTGCAACTGAATGCAACTGAAAATCACAATGAGATAACACCTCACACATGTCAGAATAGCTATTACAAAAAGATAAGAAATAACAAGTGTTGGTGAGGATATGGAGAAAACCCTTGTGTACTATTGGTGGTACAAATTGGCTCAAGCATTATGGAAAACAGTATGGAGGTTCCTTAAAAGTAGAACTACCATCAGTTCAATCACTCAGTCGTGTCTGATTCTTTTAGACTCCATGAATTGCAGCACGCCAAGCCTCCCTGTCCATCACCAAGTCCCGGAGTTCACCCAAACTTTGTGGACATTGTTCTTGCCTCCAATGTCCACAGCTATCAGAACGTGTGCCAGTGGATGACCCAAATGCAGAGGTGGAAATAAAACCACAATTGAAACCCAGGGGCAGTGTGGTGAAGGAAGAAGACCCAAAACCTTCCCACCAGCTGTACAAACTGCAGATTAAATCCATGTGATCAACTAGGCAGACTCCATGTCTATGGAATATATAAAAGGTCATTAAGAGCTTCCACAAAAGAAAACGCACAAGTTCTTATGCTGGTGTGTGGGGAGAGAGAGGCTATGGTGATGGCTCCACCCCATACACATGACTCAGCAGTATTGCCTCGCTTCCATGACTGCCTGGCTTTCCTCCACAGGCATTTCCCATCACAGTCTCCTCCTTCACCTCCCCTCGATCCATCTCTCTACAATCAACAGCAGCTCTCACCCTGGGATTGCTCCACAATCCCTAAACTCCAGCTCCCATCTGCCAAACCTTCCAGGAGACATGTGTCCCTGTTTGGGGTATGTATGGCTGTGGCAAGGACTGTCTGATTCTCATTCCATTTAGGCTGCCACACATCAGCTGTTTCACTCTTAGCATTAAATGTTTCTCTTCTGACTCAGCCAGTTGCCCTAATGTGGGGATCGGACCCCTGCTTCAATTCCCCCACCCACTGAGGGCAGGTCCAGTCCTACTAACACCCCTGTTTTTTCCCCCTGGTCTCTTAATCCTACCAAATTTTGTGTGGTTCTATATATTCTTTTCCTCTGGTCAGGTACTCCTGTCCACTCTCAGCTGGTGTTCTTCGTGCACTTCTGTATCTGAAGGTGTACTCCTGATGTATCCGTGGAGAGAGATGTACTCCTCGTCCACCTACTCCTCTGCCACCTTATTCTCTCTACAGTAAGACAGATTTTTAATATGGGACTGAGCATCTGAGATTTCAAAGAACCTAGTGAAGACTGTATTTATTGCTGGAAGCCAGGGTAGAAGTACAAAGACTTGGTAATATAGGATATTAATGCAAATGTCTTCTCACAAATTGAGGCACATAACCAGTTAAAAATATAAAAGGAAATTTTAATTTTAGTTTAGGTTAAAAAAACCCACCCAAAAAAACAAAAAGCAGTGCATTCAATTTCAAAGAAAAACACGCTGCAGCTGAAGCTCCAACAAAAAAGAAGCTAAAAAAAATTAAATTTGCTGGATTTGCATTCATGTGTGTGTGTGAGAGACAGAGAATTTCATCAGCTTTTGATATACCCACATCTATTGACACCAAGGAAATGGAGAAGAATTTTTTTAGACATTAAAATTTGTATCAGATTCTGTTTTTTGCTGGTGACCAACTGCTCTGAATATGAAATTTTGATTCAATTTGAGGTGTCTATCAGTTGATGACTTCAGGCTTCAGGACTCATTAACTTATGATAAACAGTGATAACTGAGCTCTTCCAAAAGAAGATAATGATGTGAGTAAAAGGGACCAACTTCCCCAGCAGACACCAATTAGAATTACTCCAGCCAGATTTGACTCTGTCATTACAACTGAGACCATATTTTGGGGTGTTTTCAGGCATCTGGTCCTGCTCTGCTCTGCATTAGAATCTTTACCCCCACCTTCCCAATAGTCATGTATGGATGTGATTGAGTTTGTTTCTATAAAGAAAGCTGAGCACTGAAGACTTGATGCCTTTAAACTACGGTGTTGGAGAAGACTCTTGAGAGTTTCTTGGTCTGCAAGGAGATCCACCAGTCCTTCTAAAGGAAATCAGTCCTGAATATTCATTGGAAGGACTGATGCTGAAGCTGAAACTCCACTACTTTGGCCACCTGATGTGAAGAACTGACTCACTGGAAAAGACCCTGATGCTGGGAAAGATTGAAGGCAGGAGGAGAAGGGGACAACGGAGGACGAGATGGTTGGATGGCATCACCAACTCAATGGACATGAGTTTAAGTAAATTCTGGGAGTTGGCGATAGACAGGGGGGCCTGGCATGCTGTAGTTCATGGGGTCGCAAAGAATCAGACACGACTGAGCAACTAAACTGACTGAATGACCTCTCCAATGCCAACTAAGAGTCATTTCTGGATAGAATCTAAGATTGAACATTAGCAGGTAGAACTGACAACTTCCCAGTGCTTGACTCTACACCCATCCATCCACCTGTCCTACCAAGAGGGAAATTCAGTCCTCGTCTCTCATTCATTCCAGTATCCCCTACTCTTATCAACATGTGCTCAGCCAAGGATAAATTATCCTTTATCCTATCACCTTCTGATTAGTACCCACTATACTTTTTTCTGGGCCCAAATATATCTAGCAGGTGATTGCGTCTGTCTGGTTGGCTCCTAACAGATCTAATTTCTCAGTGAAATTACCACTATATAGACTTATAGGAATCTTCAGATGAATAATTTACCAAATGTTTATTGTCCATTCTGCGTCCAACACCATGTCAGACCCTAATTACATGTCCCCAAATATACTAACCTTAGGAATAATTTTTGTTTAGTTAATAATTTCATATTTTACTAACCAGTCACAAACATTGCTTATCATGTTCTTGGATTTGTTATAAGTGCTGTTTCATAGACTAACTCATTTAATCCAATTAGCTAATATTTATTGACTGCCTACTGTGTATATAAACATTAGACACTATAATATAAAATCCCAAAAGTTAAAGACCTTAAAATGTCATCAAGGAGATAAGTCTTAAATTCAGAAAACCAAAATACATCAATCACCATATAAGTGGATCACACAGCATGTTTTATTGGAGCTTAGAAGCAGAAGAAAGATATAACTGACACACAGTAAATGTGCAATCAATGTTTGAATTAAATTGAACCAGGGAATCTAATACTGAAAATAAAGACAAGTGGAATAACATGAAAATTTGATAAATCTAAAACTGTACAGAAAGATTCTGAGATTACATGCATGTTCTCTTTTAAGCAAGTTTTTACTTAATGTAAAACATATTAAAAAGGACATACTTTATTGGACAATATCACCACTGCACATGGGAATCCCTACAGGTGACATATCTGATAATGTGCTAAAACTATGATCATAATTTTAATTCACTCTGTTTTTTGACAGAAGATGGTTGGTATATACCCTATAGAGTTTTCCTTAATTTGAGCCTTCTAAAGAAATATGTTGTCATTAGATTAATAAAATTTCTCCCCTACTGCTAAAATGTTCTTATTTTTTTATTTCAAATAGAAGAAAAAAGCAGAACATGATATTATTCTTAAGTTCACAATGAAAATCTTGTGTAGAGGAACACTACATCAGTTCAGTTCAGTTGCTGAGTCGTGTCCGACTCTTTGCAATCCCATGAATTGCAGCACACCAGGCCTCCCTGTCCATCATCAACTCCCGGAATTCACCCAAACTCTTGTCCATCAAGTTGGTGATGCCATCCAGCCATCTCATCCTCTGTCGTCCCTTTCTTCTCCTGCCCCCAATCCCTCCCAGCATCAGAGTCTTTTCCAATGAGTCAACTGTTCGTATGAGGTGGCCAAAGTACTGGACTTTCAGCTTTAGCATCATTCCTTCCAAAGAACACCCAGGACTGATCTCCTTTAGAATGGACTGGTTGGATCTCCTTGCTACCTATACGGTACTATATACATAAAAAAGTAGTGACTAGAATCTATCTCACTCCTTTCCTGTGACACCAATCCATAAGCCAAGAATAGCATGCCTAAACTATCACTTTCAGTTTTAACACACTGGTATGATTTTTCAAGGCAGACTCTCAGAATTAAAATATTAACATTTAAATGGTAGCCCCATAGCTGGCCCAGCCCATCCAACAACATGGGACCTACCCAAGAGAGGACTGGCAGATGGACTTCACCCAGATGTCAGTTTCTCAAGGGTATAAATACCTATTAGTCATGATAGATACATTCACAGGATGGATTGAAGGCTTTCCCACCCGGACTGAGAAGGCTGAGGAGATGGTAAAAAGAAACTGCTTCATGAAATCATTCCAAGATTTGGTCTGCCCAGGTCATTACAAAGTGACAATGAGACATCATTTACTTCCAAGCTCACCCAAGGGGTCTCAAAAGCATTGGGCATTACTTATTATCTCCATTTTGCCTGGAGGCCTCAATCTTCGGGAAAAGCAGAAAGAGCCAATCAATTCTTAAAATCAGCAATAAAAAAGATAACCCAGGAGACCTCCCTGGGATGGAAGGAGGCTTTACCAATAGCTCTCCTCTGCACCCGCATTGCCCCTAAGGAACAGCTTGGTCTCAGTCCTTATGAGATGCTATATGGGAGACCTTTTATTTATGTCAATGACCTCTTCCTAGATCCAGAGGTTCAGACCCTCCAGTCTTATACCATGGCCCTTGGGCAATTCCAACAGGATATACACTTGTGGGGTATAAACCAGGACCCAAAAGATTCTAAGGAATCACCACTGTATGCTCCAGGGACTCAAGTCCTAGTTAAAGTCTGGAAAGATGGGTCCCCAAAAGCTCAACTCCAGCCCACATGGAAGGGCCCCTACCCTGTAATACTTTCTACCCCCACAGCAGTCAAGGTACCAGGACATGACTCCTGGATCCACTACTCACAAGTTAAGCCATGGAAGAAGACAGAAGAGGACACTCGATACACCTGTGAGCCCCTGGGAGATCTCAGATACCTATTCAGGACTACCAATGAGTGCCATTCTTTCTGGGGATAAGATTTCTCAGGATAGCTCTAAAGAGCCAATCCAGCTTGACAGAGATTATATTCCAAAACAGACAAGAGATAGATCTTCTGATCCCTGAACAAGGAGGGACTTGAGCCATCCTGGCAATGTGAATTTAAAATTGACTAATGTCCCCACTAGCTTCCCTGGTGGCTCAGAGGTTAAAGCATCTGCCTCTAATGTGAGAGACCTGGGTTCGATCCCTGGGTTGGGAAGATCCCCTGGAGAAGGAAATGGCAATCCACTTCAGTATTCTTGCCTGGAGAATCGCATGGACGGAGAAGCCTATTAGGTTACAGTCCATGGGGTCACAAAGAGTCGGACACGACTGAGTGACTTCACCTCACCTATAGAGAATCCAAATGCTCCTATTAAAGTGGGAAGCTCGTAAATTAAGGCATCAGCATTACAAATCTGAATTAGGTCTTAGAATTCCCATTTGCAGTCAAGATAGAAAAGATCTCCCAAAAGAAGTAAGAGTGCCTTCTAAAAGAGAAATGAGTAATAACAAAACAAATACACTAAAGCATATTTAGACTACCTGGATGAAGTGTGGGCGACTAAAAGGAGTAGGCAGCATGGAGCGGGGAAAGACCAAGCCAGAGCGCTGCTGCTGCCTGCAATGAATGGACGAGGGGCCCTGGGCAGCTGAGCAGACATGAGGGCTAGACGATACTGCCCACAAAGATCTCACTACACTTCCTGCTGTGGACTGGCCCCCAAGGAGCCTCCAGTTTTACGAGACTTCCCCTGAAGTTGTTGCGCTGACCCAGTGAATGTGGGTAGCTGCTCTTCCTGGTGCAGGGTTTCTCTTTGAAATAATTTGAAATAAATACAATGTAGTCCCCACATTTTCTTCTTGAAATCTGGTTACCCTCTGTCCAGTTCTCCAGGGTGGAATCAGAATGTAGCTGACATTGCTGGGCTGTGTACAATGTGGGACTACTTGAATAATAACAATCACAAAAACTAGTATTTATGGAGTTTCCACCCTATGCCAGACACTGTGCTCACAATGTCTGTGCCTCCCCAGAAGTGAGAAAACAGCTGCACGAGTACTGATTCCAAGCCCCAAACACAGTAAATATTTGTTGAATAGGAGAACAAAGAAACAAACACCTAGGAAATTCCTAGCCCTGCCCTTGGGGAAAGGTGTTCATAGGTGGGGAAAGAGTACTGGTTCCTTAGTGCTTTAAGGTCATTGACAGGTTAATGACAACTCACCGACATTTCTAGACAGCATCTTTACCTTGGTTTTAATTTCAACCACCTCCTTGTCCATTAGTTCTAAAATATGAATAAGAGGAGTCTAATTCTTACTTCTTCATGCATCACATGGAATAGTCAGTGTTCCATGCATGACAAATAAATATAGAATCAAAGTGCCAGTTTTAAAAAAAAGTCAAAGCAAGAACTAAGATTCATACATAAAACAAACTTACAAAACCTAATTGTAAAGGGTCTTAATAACATGACACCACAGCTCCTTTTTCACCAAGTTAATTGAAGAATTGGCATGTGGTTTTAGTTTTACATGTTGAGAAAGCCAAATCAGAGTATTATCACAGAGTCAAATGCCAGCTTTTCCAATAGGCACAAATCTGAATCTGAAACCCTCTTCTGGCCAGAAAATCCATATCAAAAATGATAAAGGATTTCTCTAGATTTAGTTTTCTTTAGGGATTATTCTGAGACAATGACAAGAGTGAGTCAAAAGAATGACTACAGGAAACCCTTTCCCCCCAAAGTCCAATCATTCATATGTTTAGCTACTTAATAGGCATTTATGTACACCTATTATGATACCCTGCAGAGCACAGGACCTTGCAGTCTAGTGGGAAAGACATGGAGGAATAAGGAATACGTGACCCATGCTTCCTGTAGGAAGCTACAAAGCAAAGGCGATCACCTAACCCAGCTGGGGCCCCATGTATGGACTAGATTACCTGCAGAAGTGAGAGTGAAAGTTGCTCAGTCGTGTCTGACTCTTTGTGACCCCATGGACTATATAATCCATGGAATTCTCCAGGCTGGAATACTGAAGTGGGTAGACTTTCCCTTCTCCAGGGGATCTTCCCAACCCAGGGATCGAACCCACGTCTCCCTCATTGCAGGTGGATTCTTTACCAGCTGAGCCACAGGAACCACTCTGCAAATAAATACTTCAGTAGGCTCTCCTAGCAGAGAAGGCAATAGCACCCCACTCCAGTACTCTTGCCTGGAAAATCCCATGGACGGAGGAGCCTGGTAGGCTGCAGTCCATGGGGTTGCTAAGAGTTGGACACAACTGAGCGACTTCACTTTCACTTTTCATTGTCATTCATTGGAGAAGGAAATGGCAACCCAATCCAGTGTTCTTGCCTGGAGAATCCCAGAGACGGGGGAGCCTGATGGGCTGCCGTCTATGGGGTCACACAAAGTCGGACACGACTGAAGTGACTTAGCAGCAGCAGCAGCAGCAAGGTCTCCAAGGCAAGGGTAGCATTTTAAATATCTTCTCAGGCCAATGCTGAAGACCTCTGGCTGAAAATCATTGGCAGGTAGAGAAAACCCTCCCCTGGCCCAGTATAGCTACCTGGAAGTCTGTGCTAAACTAATTCAATGTATTGTAACAGTAAGATAGCCAAGCTATTAAATGCTCCTCACTTTATAGTAATGTGCTTAGTGAAATAATAATGATTTTGACCACCTAAGAAAGATGTACTCCTATGAAAAATTAGCTAACCTAATCTTAAAATAACCTGATAATTTGGGGAAAAGGATCAAATATATCTTTCAGTGTGACCTGAAAAATCTTTCCTGAGAAAAAAATCTCATCAGCTTATTATCTTTCTAATCTCCTATCTTATACTATCTTGAAGACGTTTTTAAATGCAGATATTTCTTTATCCAAAAGTATATTGTGGCTCAGGTGGTAAAGAATCTGCCTGCAGTGTGGGAGGCCCGCATTCAATCCCTGGATCAGGAAGATTCCCTAGAGAAGGAACTGGCAATCTACTCCAGTATTATTGCCTGTAGAATCACATGAATGGAGAAGCCTGGAGGGCTACAGTCCATGGGATCACAAAGAGTCAGATATGACTGAGCAACTAACACACACACATGCCATGAAAAAAAAAATGAATAAAAATACTATAAACACAATTTTGTACACTTATAGGTACCCTTAAGTGCTTTACATACTATTAATGCTATAATACAGATTCTCTCCTACTGGGGAAGAAAAACTGAAAAAGTATATAACAAAGATTTTACGATTGTGTTTTCCCATCAAACCCTGCAGATTTTAATAGTTTAACCAGCATAATGTATGGATTTTCTCTTTGTCACCCAATTAGCCCTATGATTGCATTACGTAGGTTACTAATGCAGTTGATTAAATGAGGTCTTTTGAAGGGAACTGATGATTTTAATGCTCCTGGCTAAATAATAAATATCACAAACAGTAAAGTATGATTGTGTGGCAGAGGAAACAAAAGTTCATCAAGGATTGATCTAGTGGAGAATGGATGACTCTCCATTTGTTAAAAATCATGTGTTAATACTAAAAAAGAAAGAAAAGGAAAGTCAAAATGAAAATAAATGAATATTTAAAAGTCATTGTTGTATAAAGTTCACCCAGAGGGTGGGAAATGCATCTGTTTTTTTTTAATATTATCATGGTTCATAAACAAAGATTATTTCCACAAGTTTCAAATATTCCCATTTAACATTTAAACACCAGAAAAAATCTCACTTTATAGTTACACTGAAGTTTCTTATATCAAAGTGAATGGCAAAAATACAGAGGAAAAAGATTAAAGAGTAAATAAAGATTACTAGAATTTCCATATATGGCACTATGGTGAATGAGAGTGAACAGCCCTCTTGGGGCTGAAACAGTAACATGCTGGATAAAATTATGAAATATTTTTTAAATGCAAGTCAGCTGAGCAAGTAAGATACAAAGCACCAAAATGCAAACAGGCTAGGCAGATAAGCACACCAAGCTGCTTTTATCCTAAGGTTTCTGCTGAACTGTAGGGACTGTAAGTGTCTGCTTTGATGGTCACATGAATCTCAACTGAAAGATCATTCCTAGGATATACTGTTTATGCTGTGATACAAGATCTTATTCTGTTACGGAATGGAATATATGGAAAACCTATTGTCACGGCAATCATTTACTATTCAGTTCAGTTTAAATCAGTTGCTCAGTCATGTCCGACACTTTGCAACTTCATGAATCACAGCACGCAAGGCCTCCCTGTCCATCACCAACTCCCGGAGTTCACTCAAACTCAGGTCCACTGAGTCGGTGATGTCAACCAGCCATCTCATCCTCTGTCGTCCCCTTCTCCTCCTGCCCACAATCCCTCCCAGCATCAGAGTCTTTTCCAATGCGTCAACTTTTCGCAAGAGGTGGCCAAAGTATTGGAGTTTCAGCTTTAGCATCATTTCTTCCAAAGAACACCCAGGACTGATCACCTTTAGAATGGACTGGTTGGATCTCCTTGCTGTCCAAGGGACTCTCAAGAGTCTTCTCCAACATCACAGTTCAAAAGCATCAATTCTTTGGCGCTCAGCTTTCTTCACAGTCCAACTCTCACATCCATACATGACCAATGGAAAAACCATAGCCTTGACTAGATGGACCTTTGTTGGCAAAGTAATGTCTCTGCTTTTCAATATGCTATCTAGGTTGGTCATAACTTTCCTTCCAAGGAGTAAGCGTCTTTTAATTTCATGGCTGCAATCACCATCTGCTGTGATTTTGGAGCCCAAAAAGATAAAGTCTGACACTATTTCCACTGTTTTACAACTTATTAAAACTGAGTAAACAAATAAACGTTGTGAACTGTGGTGTTGGAGAGGATTCTTGAGAGTCCCTTGGACTACAAGGAGGTCAAACCAGCCAATCCCAAAGGAAATCAGTCCTGAATATTCATTGGAAGGAATGATGCTGAAACTGAAGCTCCAAAACTTTGGCCACCTGATGCGAAGTACTGACTCATTAGAAAAGACCCTGATGCTGCAAAAGATTGAAGGCAGGAGAAGGGGAAGACAGAGGACGAGATGGTTGGATGGCATCAATGACTCAACAGACATGAGTCTGAGCAAGCTCTGGGAGTTGGTGATGAACAGGGAGGCGTGGCATGCTGCAGTCCCTGGGGCCACAAAGAGCAACTGAACTGAAACAAATAAAAAACGACACATAGAGCTGGCACACCTCAGTCTCAGCAAAATGAGCCCCACTGCACTAAAGGGTAGAAAATCCTGCCTGCTTTAACTCTAGTACTAGATAGAGGGGGAAAAAATTCCCTGATAATTAATAACAAACTAGCTTTCACATGAGTTTATATATAGTTCCAATTCACACCACCTTTGGGACAAAATCCTCAAGAAGAGAATTTAACTCAAGAGTCCCAATTCGGTAGTTCCACTAAGCAATTGGCAGAAACCAATGCTAATCCTGCCTAAAGGAACTCAGTTTCAATCCAGAGCTCATCTATTTCCCAGATATAAAATTCCAAAGGAAATGAAAAGACCACAGCAGAAAAAGTTACTAAACACACAAGGAAAATAAGGCAATATGAGTGAGAAACATATAACAGATCTGCAAATGGTATTCTTCAGCACCAAAAATAAAACAACCATATTGAATATAATTTAAACAAATAAAAGAGAGGCTTGAAAATACAAGAAACAAGATCCCAGAAAGAGTAATTAAGCATACAGAATTGGAACTAAGTAGAATTCTAGAAATAGATATTAAAATAAATGAAATTAAAACTTCAATTAAGTTTTATCTAGTACCAAAGTTTGACTTTGGTAAAAGGAGTAAAAAAAAAAAAAAAGAGAGAGAGAGAGAAGCAAGACACAGCTAAAAAGAGAATTAATGGACAACAAAATAGATGTTTTTAAATGATCTAAAGTGAAATTCAGAGAGAAAGAGATGAAAATAATGAAAACCAGGTTAATGACATCAAGATGGTGACACAGGTTGTTTTTGACCTCAGTCACTGACACAAGAAGACCAACTGGCCTCTATCCATAGATAGTTCCCCACTGTGAAAATCCAAGAAGATGGGTGGCGGTGGTGGTGGTGGTTTAGTTGCTAAGTCATGTCTGACTCTTGTGACCCCATGGACTGTAGCCTGTCAGGCTCCTCTGTCCATGGGATTCTCCAGGCAAGAATACTGGAGTGGGTTACCATTTCCTTCTCCAGGGGATCTTCCCAACCCAGGAATTGAACCTGGGTCTCCTGCATTGCAGGCAGATGATTCACTAACTGAGCTATGAGGGAAGCCCAAGAAACTGGGGGTAAGGCTGAAACCTGGACCACAGAGACCAAGAAAGACCATTTTAGGAGGAAAAGAGGAGAGGTTTCATTTTAAGCATATTGCTCCTCCATCAGGCTGGCACAGCATTGCACTGGGAGGGCCTACACTTTCTCCAGTTGCTAAAAGAGATCACAAGGTGGATATGTGGCTTCCCCAACTTTGCAGGGCACTCTTCAGGAGGACCACTCAGGTCTTACAAAACAGGAATCACTGGGGAATCTACTCCACCCAACCACTGGGGATCAGACAGATACAGAAAAGAGGACAGGGTTTACAGCAACCAGTGCTCAGGCTGCACGGTAGAAAAACCCCCCAAAGTCAAAGATATTACTGTGGACAATTATATGCCAATAAACCGGACAACCTAGAAGAAATAGAAAACTTCCTAGAAACATATAACCTACTCAGTCATACAAAGACTCAATCATAAGGAAATAGGAACTCTGAACAGATCAAAGATGAGTAAGGGGATGAATCAGTAATCGAAAGCCTGCCAACAACAATAACAGGGCCTAGGATTAGAAAATTTCACTGAAGAATATCACCAAATATTTCAAGAAGAGTAGATGCTAATATTCTTCTCAAACTCTTTAAAAAACATAAAATGGGGAATACACTCAAATTCATTTTACTACCCTGAATGCAAGGACACATAAGGACACTATAAGAAAAGAAAACCATAGACCAATACCCCTGATGAATACTAAAATTCCCAACAAAATACAGCAAACTGAATTCAACAGCACATTAAAAAGATTATACAACATGATCCAGTGGGACTCACCCCTGGGATACAAGAATTCAATACACACAAATCAATAAATGTGCTACATCACATAAATAGAATGAAAGATAAAATCAAATGATCACTTCAATAGATATAGAAAGAGCATTTAATGCAATTCAACATCCTTTCAAGGTAAAAACTCTCAACAAATTGGGTACAGAAGGATGTACTTCACGTAATACATATGATATATGACAAGTCCACAGGTAGTATCATACTAAACAGTGAAAGGTTGAAAACTTTTCCTCTAAGGCCAATGCTATTCAACATAATATTGCATGTTCTAGCCAGAGTAACCAAGAAAGAAAAACAAATGAAAGGCATCCAAATAAGAAAGGAAGAAATAAAATAATCTCTGTTGTCAAAGACTGACAGTCTTTTTAAAACTCTAAAAGATGCACTTCACTGGAAAGGAGACAATCTCAGGTAGAAGAAAGTCTGAGAAGAAGTGTTGATAAAATATATTACCAAGTATGTGGTTATACTTTAAAACATATTTACTATAAAACCTAGTTGAGAATATATTAAATGACAAAATGTCACTTCAAATTAGTGAGGAGAAATGATGCTAGGAAAACTGGCCAGACACTAATCAAAAATAAATAAGCAAATCTTACATATTATATGTTTTAAACTCCAGATTTAATAAAACTTAAATATAAAGCTACAATGACAAAACTAATAAATGTATGAAACATTCTGAAATTTTTTGATTTATAGCAAAGATATTTCTACATGATAGCAAAGTCAGAAATCACAAAGAAAAATACTGATTTAATGCCAATGAAAAACTGGCAAAAAAATATAAGAAAGGTAGAATAAAATAACACATATAAACTGTCTGCAATATAAAAGAATGATGACTCCATTTTTTAAATGAGCATAGGATCTGACATCACATAAAAGAATGAAAATATAATAAATATGTAAAGCAAGCAACATCCTCGTTAATGAAGGCCACAAATATTACAATTATGAGCTATCAATTTTTCTCCTGATACGGTTATGATTAAATTGAGTAACTGTCATTGTCTAAGAGCATGCGTAGGCACATTTGGCAATATGTATCCTATCCTTTGGCTTCATTCCCTAACTTGTGGGAATTTAGCCTAATAAATTGGAAAAGAATATAATGACATATGTATAAGGATGTTCATTATAGGTCTGTTTAAAAGA
The DNA here is from genome assembly GCA_006410935.1 of Redunca redunca. Lineage (NCBI taxonomy): Eukaryota > Metazoa > Chordata > Mammalia > Artiodactyla > Bovidae > Redunca > Redunca redunca. The sequence continues at coordinate 129,279 of SJYQ01002488.1, forward strand.
GCTAAAAAAATTTTTTTTAAGGGCACAGCTTGTTTGGGAGTACAAGACTCCTTAAATACATAAGAGAAAACCTACAATAGACTACTACAGTCTTTATAATGCTGGTTCATAAATTGGCCTCCATACATGAAGGACAAGGAGAGCCTGAAGAAAGAGGCAGACCATTCCAGATTGGCAGCTGGCAGTTTTAACAAGCAAGGGAACTTACAAGGCTTATCTTGGGCAGCTGCAGGACAGTTATCTCCATACCTGCCCACCAGGTATGGACAATCTTAAAAGTTTGTATAGCAGCCCTAACTGGGTTCAGTGCAAGGTCTCCAGGATATCTTATTCTGTCAAGACTACCTCCTAGAAACAGCTCTGGCTATGGTAGAGAACCTGCCTGCCAATGCAAGAGACATAAGAGACCTAGGTTCGATCCTTGGGTCGGGAAGGAGGAGGACACAGCAACTCACTCCAGTATTCTTGCCTGGAGAATCCCATGGACAAAGGAGCCTGGCAGGCCTCAGTCCACAGGGTTGCAAAGAGGCAGACATGACTGAAATGACTTAGCATGCATGAATGCACGGGAATGATAGATAGGATGTACATTCCAAGGACAAGGAAAGAGGTAAGAAGCTTCCAATTGCCCAGATTTAACTTCTGAGTCACACCCTCTTAATGACCTCCTGCACCAACAAATTCTCATGACAAAGAAAGATGCCAATATAACATTGGTAAATGACTGCCATCTTAGCAGGGCCTTCTTGGTGGCTCAGCAGTAGACAATCTGCCTGCCAATGTAAGAGACCCAGGTTCAATCCCTGGGTCAGGAAGATCCCCTGGAAAAGGAAATGGCAATCCACTTCAGTATTCTCACCTGGAAAATCCCATGGACAGAGGGGCCTGGAAGGCTACAGTCCATGGAGTCACAAAGAGATAGACACAACTTAGCAACTAAACAATAACTATCTTGGTTCCAAAATTACTGTGCTTGGTGACTGCAGCCATGAAATTAAAAGATGCTTACTCCTTTGGAGAAGAGAATAGCAAACCACTTCAGCATTCTTGCCTTGAGAATCCCGTGAACAGTATGAAAAGGCAAAAAGATAGGACACTGAAAGACAAACCTAGGTGTTCAGTGTGCTACTGCAGAATAATGGAGAAATAGCTCAAGAAAGAATTAAGAGGCTGAGCCAAAGCAGAAATAAAACCCAGCTGTGGATGATCTGGTGCTGAAAGTAAAGTTCAATGCTGTAAAGAACAATATTGCATAGGAACCTGGAAGGTGAGGTCCATGATTCAGAATAAATTACAAGTGGTCAAACAGGAGATGGTAAGAGTGAACATCAACATTTTAGGAATCAGTGAACTAAAATGGACTGGGATGAACAAATTTAATTTAAATGACCATTGTATCTACTACTGTGGGTAAGAATCCCTTAGAAGAAATGGAGTAGCCCTCCTATTCAACAAAAGAGTCCAAAGCGCAGTACTTGGGTGCAGTCTCAAAAACAACATGATAATCTCTGTTCATTTCCAAGGCAAACCATTCAGTATCACAGTAATCCAAGTCTATGCCCCAACCACTAATGCTGAAGAAACTGAAGTTGAACGGTTCTATGAAGATCTACAGACCATCTAGAACTACCAGCAAAAATAAGTAAATAAATAAATAAAAGGTGTCCTTTTCATTATTGGGGACTGGAATACAAAAGTAGGAAGTCAAGAGATACCAGGAGTAACAGGCAAGTTTGGCCCTGGAGTACAAAATGAAGCAGGGCAAAAGCTAACAGGCCAAAGTATTGGCCACCTGATGCAAAGATCTGACCCATTGGAAAAGACCCTGATGCTGGGAAAGATTGAAGGCAGGAGAAGAAGGGGATGACAGAGGATGAGATGGTTGGATGGCACCGCCAACTTGATGGGCATGAGTTTGAGCAAGCTTCGGGAGATGGTGATGGACAGGAAAGCCTGGTGTGCTGCAGTGCATAGGGTCACAAAGAGTCAGACATGACTGAGTGACTGAACTGAAAAGCTAACAGAGTTTTGCCAAGAGAACACACTGGTCATTGCAAACACTCTCTTCCAACAACACAAGAGATGACTCTACACATGACACACCTAGACAGCACATTAAAGGCAGAGACATCACTTTGCCGACAGAAGTCCAGATAGTCAAAGCTATGGTTTTTCCAGAGGTCATGTATGGATGTGAGAGATGGACCATAAAGAAGGATAAGTGCCAAAGAACTGATGCTTTCAAATTGTGGTGCGGGAGAAGACTCTTGAGAGTCCCTTGGACGGCAAAGAGATCAAACCAGTCGATCAATCCTAAAGGAAATTAATCCTGGATATTCATTGGAAGGACTGATGCTGAAGCTGAAACTCCAATACTTTGGCCACCTGATGCAATGAGATTAATTGGAAAAGACCCTGATTCTGGGAAAGATTGAGGGCAAGAGGAGAAGTGGGCAGCAGAGGATGAGATGGTTGGATATCATTGACACAATGGATATGAGTTTGAGAAAACTCTGGGAGATAGTGAAGGACAGTGAAGCCTGGTATGCAGCAGTCTATGGGGTTGCAGAGTTCAGACACAGCTTAGTGCCTGAACAACAACATCTTGGCAGTGAATAAAAGGCTAAAAAACCTGTAGGAACAATGTGATGTCAACATGCTTATTTGAAAAATAAATACTATGTGTGTGCTCAGTCACGTCTGACTCTGCAACCCCATGGACTATAACCCACCGGGCTTCTCTTATCCATGGAATTTCCCAGTCAAGAATACTGGAGTTGGTTTCCATTTCTTACTCCAGGGGATCTTTCCAACCCAGGGATCAAACCTGTGTCTCTTGCATCTCCTATATTGGCAGGCAGATTCTTTACTACTTGTGCCACATAAATAAATATACATATATCATATGGGGCTTCCCTGGTAGCTCAGCTGGTAAAGAATCTGCCTGCAGTGCAGGAGACCCAGGCTCAATGTCTAAATCAGGAAGATCTGCAAAAGGGATAGGCTCTTGTGTCTCTTGCAATGGCAGGCAGATTCTTTACCACTCAGTTCAGTTCAGTTGCTGAGTCGTGTCCGACTCTTTGCGACCCCATGAATCGCAGCACACCAGGCCTCCCTGTCCATCACCAACTCCCAGAGTTCACTCAGACTCACGTCCATCGAGTCAGTGATGCCATCCAGCCATCTCATCCTCTGTCATCCCCTTTTTCTCCTGCCCCCAATCCATCCCAGCATCAGAGTCTTTTCCAATGAGTCAACTCTCCACGTGAGGTAGCCAAAGTACTGGAGTTTCAGCTTTAGCATCATTCCTTCCAAAAAAATCCCAGGGCTGATCTCCTTCAGAATGGACTGGTTGGATCTCCTTGCAGTCCAAGGGACTCTCAAGAGTCTTCTCCAACACCACAGTTCAAAAGCATCAATTCTTTGGCACTCATACCACTAGTGCAACATAAATAAATACACATATAACAGAATGGGAAAGATTAGAGATCTCTTCAAGAAAATTAGAGATACCAAGTGAACATTTCATGCAAAGATGGGCTCAATAAAGTATGGAAATGGTATGGGCATAACAGAAGCAGAAGATATTAAGAAGAGGTGTCAAGAATACACAAAACTGTACAAAAAAGATCTTCATGACCAGGATGATAATGATGGTATGATCAGCTATTCACATCCTGGAATGTGAAGTCAAGTGGGTCTTAGGAAGCATCACTATGAACAAAACTAGTGGAGGTGATGGAATTCCAGTTGAGCTATTTCAAATCCTAAAAGATGATGCTATGAAAGTGCTGCACTCAATATCTCAGCAAAGTTGGAAAATTCAGCAGTGGCCACAGGACTGGAAAAGGTCTCTTTTCATTCCAATCCCAAAGAAAGGCAATGCCAAAGAATGCTCAAACTATTGCACAATTGCACTCATCTCACACACTAGTAAAGTAATGCTCAAAATTCTCCAAGCCAGGCTTCAGCAATACATCAACCATGAACTTCCAGATATTCAAGCTGGCTTTAGAAACAGCAGAGCAAGGTTTTAGAAAAGGCAGAGACCAAATTGCCAACATCCACTGGATCATGGAAAAAGCAAGAGAGTTCCAAAAAAACATCTATTTCTGCTTTATTGACTATGCCAAAGCCTTTGACGGTGCCAATCACAATAAACTGTGGAAAATTCTGAAAGAGATGGGAATACCAGACCACCTGACCTGCCTCGTGAGAAACCTATATACAGGTCAGGAAGCAAAAGTTAGAACTGGACATGGACTGGTTCCAAACAGGAAAAGGAATACGTCAAGGCTGTATATTGTCACTCTACTTATTTTACTTATATGCAGAGTACATCATGAGAAATGCTGGACTGGAAGAAGCACAAGTTGGAATCAAGATTGCTGGGAGAAATATCAATAACCTCAGATATGCAGATGACACCACCCTTATAGCAGAAAGTGAAGAAGAACTAAAGAGCCTCTTGATGAAAGTGAAAAAGGAGAGTGAAAAACTTGGCTTAAAGCTCAACATTCAGAAAACTATGATCATGGCATCTGGTCCCATCATTTCATGGCAAATAGATGGGGAAACAGTGGCTGACTTTATTTTGGGGGCTCCAAAATCACTGCAGATGGTGATTGCAGCCATGAAATTAAAAGATGCTTACTCCTTGGAAGGAAAGTTATGACCAACCTAGAAAGCACATTAAAAAGCAGAGACATTACTTTATCAACAAAGGTCTGTCTAGTCAAGGCTATGGTTTTTCCAGTAGTCATGTATGGATGTGAGAGTTTGACTATAAAGAAAGCTAAGCACAGAAGAATTGGTACTTTTGAACTGTGGTGTGGAGAAGACTCTTGAGAGTCCCTTGGACAGCAAGGAGATCCAACCAGTCCATCTGAAAGGAGATCAGTCCTGAGTGTTCATTGGAAGGACTGATGTTGAAGCTGAAACTCCAATACTTCGGCTACCTGATGCGAAGAGCTGACTCATTTGAAAAGACTCTGATGCTGGGAAAGATTGAGGGCAGGAGGAGAAGGGGACAACAGAGAATGAGATGGTTGGATGGCATCATCAACTCGATAGACATGAGTTTGAGTAAACTCTGGAAGTTGGTGATGGACAGGAAGGCCTGGCGCACTGCGGTTCATGTGGTCACAAAGAGTCAGACACAACAGAGTGACTAAACTGAATGATAACATATAAATTCATATAATCTGAATAAGTACTGAAGAATATTTTTGTCACTGTGGCTGTGCCATAAGAAGATACTCCTATGCAAAACTTTAACTCCAAGCCACATTTTTGACAATGTAATTATCCATAGTTTTGTACATTTTGGAGTTCATTATGTTTGATGGCAAAAGCTGAAAAAAATATGTTAATTCTTTCTTATCATCATCATGTGTAAATTACACATTTTCTTGATGAATGCAAATGTTACTAAATTCTGCATGTAAGTGATACTTAAGCTTTGATGGTTTCACTGATTCTTCAGACAGTATATTATATTATATTATATACTGCATACTCAGAACTCACAAAATAAAATTCAAAATTTCTAGAATACAATCAAAAATTACCATACTTACAAAAGACAGGAAACTATACTGAGGATTTACACTGAGGAGAAAAATCTATCAGCACTGATACAAATGTTAGCATTAGTAGACAAGGACATTAAAAGAGTTATAACTGTAATCCACAAATTTAAAAAGTCAAATAGAGACACAGAATATACTTTTAGAAACCCACACTGAATTTTTAAAGATTATAACTACAGTGCATAAGATGAAAATACACTGATGCATTTAATGGAAGAAAAGAAATTGCACAATAAATGATTGGTGTCTTGAAGACATACCAATATTCTAAAAGAAAAAAGGAGAATTTTTAAAAATAACATAGCATTTGTTATGTGATGTTCTTCCTAACATAGTGAACTGAAGGACAAATTCAAGCATCCTTAATATATGTTCCTAGGGTACCTGAAAAACGGGAATAAAAAGAGGACAAAAAAATATTTGAAAAACTTGTAGCTAAAATTTCTCCAAGTCTCCAAGTTTGAAAAACTATTGAGCTACCAAGAAACTCAATGAACTCCAAATAATAAAAAGGAGAACAAAATTATACCAAAGTACATCATGATCAAATGACTTTTAAAAAGTTAGAAAAGATAAAGTTTAAGAGTAGTCATTAAAAATTAAAGACAATATTTTAAAAAGAGAGAGATTTACAAATGTCTGCTAGGAAACTCTTGAGGGTGATAGATATGCTCATTATCTTGATTCAAGCTATGGTTTCACATTGTATTATACATATCTAGGTATGATTGCATAGTTGTGCATGCAAGTCAAAACTTATCAAACTGTACACCAGAAATGTGTGCCGTTTGTTGTATGTCAATGATACCTCTATAAATCTGTTTTTAAAGGGAAGCTCAAATACAACAGCATAAGTTTTCATCTTGGTCTCAGATCTGAGGATCCCTTTTCATTTTGTTTGCTAAATCACAATATTTGCTTCTCTGTACTGCTCTACTTATTCACTCAGTTGTGTCTGAGTGACCCCATGGACTATAGCCCACCAGGCTCCTCCATCCATGGAGATTCTTCAGGCAAAAATACTGGAGTGGGTTGCCATGCCCTCCTCCAAGGGATCTTCCCAACCCATGGGATCGAACCCAGGTCTCCCTCATTGCAGGCAGATTCTTTACCGCCTGAGCCACAAGGGAAGCCCTCAAATGATACAGTCCTCTCTGTAACATGGTATTATGGGAAGAATACTGGGTTAGAAATCAGAAACAAATTTTTATCTCATATTAAACACTGTGTGACCCTGAATATATTACTCAAACCTTGGACTGTTTTTTCATCCAAAAAAATAAGGAGGTATAATGGATAATCTCTCAAATATTTTCAGGACCTACAATTTCCTGCAAATCAGATTAGAGGTAACACAGAAAGGTTCCTCCCCTCAAGAGTGATTTCAGAGCAGCATTAGGACTTGCACCTGGGTACAACTAAATCACAATTCAAAGGGATACAAAAGTGCGATGGCAGAAGAAAGAAATATTTGGTACTCCAGAGGTTTCCATCTGCTGTTATGTTGGAGGGTTCCCAGAAAACTGAGGGAAGTCATGAGGGCAACAATAACAAAGCAGACACCTCTGTCCTCTTGTCCTCAATAAGACATGGACATCTTCCATGGGCTGGCACTAGGGGGCCCAATTGAGGGTTCACAAATGAGAAATCACAAATGAGGGTTTTCATCTAAACAATCTGTGAAGGCCTGCCTACTTGCTCCAAAATTCTATGATTTACATTTTTATTATAGAATGAGGATTAAAATGGAAACAGATGAACATTTTTCACACCCAGCCCCAGTTTCACATGAAATGTTTCTGCACAAAAATGTTTAATTGCTTTTCAGAAGTCACAAAGATGATTCAATGCCTCTTTCCTCTACAAATATATATACCTATTAACAACACTTATACAATATAGGAAACATGGTGTTTTGGTATAATCTGGAAATGAACACAGACAATAGTCTCTGAAGTAGCTACCACTTGTATCTAAGTCAGTAGGTCTGACTGTGGAATCTTGATGTGTTTATTTCCCTTTTTGGCTTTGGCCTTTAAGAGTATCTGTGTCTTTTTAGTGTATTTAAACCAAAAAAAAAAAGTGGAGAAATTTTTCTCAAAAAAGTGTTTCTCACATTTACAGGTGGGTGTAGAAGATAAGCCCAACAGCCATTCCTGACTGCCATTCCTCTGCCACCTGCCTTCCTTTGTTTAAGTTTGAATATATTCCCAGGCTACTCTTCAAGCTAGGAGTGGCCATATGACACAATTTCAGCCTTTGGTCAGGGCTTCCCAGGTGGCACTAGTAGTAAAGAACCCGCTGCCAATGCAGGAGATATAACAGATGTGGGTTTGGGGTCAGGGAAGATTCTCTGTTGGAGGGCATGGCAATTCACTCCAGTACTCTTGACTGGAGAAGCCCATGGACAGAGGAGCCTGGTGGGGTACAGTCCATGGGGTCACAAAGAGTCAGATGCTACTTAGTCACTGGGACACAAACAGTGGCTTCTGGGAACTTTTGCTTATTCTAATGAGATTTACACATTCTCCACAACTCATCCCAAACTCATCCCAACCCACCCCCATAGCATCTTCATCAATCCCTGAACACAGGTGTTATGTCTGAACCTTCAGTAGCTATAGTGCAACCATGAAACCAATCAACATACCAACAACTAAGGGGACAAAGATAGGAAAGGCTGAGGTCCCTAAGAAGATAGTTGAGTCAAAAAGATAAATAAAGTAATAAACACCTATTGTTTAAGCCTCTGTTAGCCAGGCTGTTAGTAGTTGCAGCAGAACATATTCCTTATTAATACAGTAGGTCTGGGGGAAAGAATTGTGCTGTGCTGTCCCTAGTCACTCAGTCATGTCCGACTCATTGCGACCCCATGGACCACAACTCACCAGGCTCCTCTGTCCATTGGGGGATTCTCCAGGCAAGAATACTGGAGTGGGTTGCCATGCCCTCCTCCAGGGGATCTTCCCAACTCAGGGATCTAACCCAGCTCTCCCACATTGTAGGCAGATTCTTTACCATCTGAGCCACCAAGGAAGCCCAGGAAAAGCATTAGTTGCCTTTTAGTTTGAGAATAAGTACATCACTAGTAAAACAAATGAAATTAATTCTTGACCATTTTTTAACATTAAGAACACCACCATTCTTTAACAGGGCCTATTACACATTTTCTTGATTTCCATCATTACAAGGAAGAAATATTAGCATCATATCAACCCTCAGATAAACAGCATAAAAATATATATACCATGATCTAGTTTCTATACCATTTCCTATTACCAAAAACCATAATTTAGTATTTAGCATAAGCATGTTATCTGCCTCAAAAGTCACAGTCATCATCAAAAGCACCGAAATCGAAACTGTAATCAAAAATCTTTCAACAAACAAAAGCCCAAGAACAGATGGCTTCACAGGTGAATTCTACCACAAATTTAGAGAATAGCTAATACCTATCCTACTCAAACTCTTCCATAAAATTGAAGAGGAAGATAAACTGCCAAACTCATTCTATGAGGCCACCATCACCCTAATACCAAAATCAGACAAAGATGCCACAAAAAAGAAAACTACAGCCCAATATCACTGATGAACATAGATGCAAAAATCCTCAACAAAATTCTAGCAAACAGAATCCAACAGCATATTAAAAAGATTACACACAACGACCAAGAGGGCTTTATCCCAGGGATGCAAGGATTCTTCAATAATTGCTAATCAATCAATGTGATACACCACATTAACTAACCGAAAGATAAAAACCATATTATTATCTCAATAGATGCAGAGAAAGCCTTTGAAAAAATTCAACACCCATTTATGATTTAAAAAAAAAAAAAAAAAACGCTCCAGAAAGCAGGCAAAGAAGGAACACACCTCAACATAATAAAAGCCATGTATAATAAACCCACAGCAAACATTATCCTCAATGGTGAAAAATTGAAAGCAATTCCCCTAAAGTCAAGAACAAGACAAGGGTGCCCACTCTCACCACTACTATTCAGCATAGTTTTGGAAGTTTTAGCCACAGCAATCAGAGAAGAAAAAGAAATAAAAGGAATCCAGATTAGAAAAGATGAAGCAAAACTCTCACTGTTTGCAGATGACATGTTCCTCTACATAGAAAACCCTAAAGACACCACCAGAAAATTACTAGAGCTAATCAATGAATATAGTAAAGTTGCAGGATATAAAATTAACATACAGAAGTTCCTTGCATTCCTATACACTGAGAAAACAGAAAGAGTAGGAAATAATCCTATTCACCATTGTGACAAAAAGAATAAAATACTTAGGAATAAATCTACCTAAAGAAACAAAAGACCTATTAAAAAAAACTATAAAATACTGATGAAAGAAATCAAAGATGACATAAATAGATGGAGAAATATACCATGTTCATGGATCAAAAGAATCAATATAGTGAAAATGAGTATATCACCCAAAGCAATCTCTAGATTCAATGCAATCCCTACCAAGCTATACCAATGGTATTTTTCACAGAACTAGAAAAAATAATTTCACAATTTGTATGGAAATACAAAATACCTCGAATAACCAAAGCAATCTTGAGGAAGAAGAATGGAACTGGAGGAATCAACCCAACTTCAGACTATACTACAAAGCTACAGTCATCAAGACACTATGGTACTAGCACAAAGACAGAAATATCGATCAATGGAACAAAATAGAAAGCCCAGAGATAAACCCATGCATCAATCAATGGAACAAAATAGAAAGCCCAGAGATAAATCCATGCATCTATGGGTACCTTTGACAAAGGAGGCAAGAATATACAATGAAGAAAAGACAACCTCTCGGTGCTGGAAAAACTGGTCAACCACTTGTAAAAGAATGAAACTAGTACACTTTCTAATACCGTGAAAGTGAAAGTGAAGTCGCTCAGTTGTGTCTGACTCTTTGTGAGCCCATGGATGGTAGCCTACCAGGCTCTGCCGTCCATGGGATTTTCCAGGCAAGAATACTGGAGTGGGCTGCCATTTCCTTCTCCAGGGGATTTTCCCAACCCAGGGATCAAACCCAGGTCTCCTGCATTGCAGACAGATGCTTTACCATCTGAGCCACCACAAAAATAAACTTAAAATGGATTAAAGATCTAAATATAAGACCAAGTATAAAACTCCTAGAGGAAAACATAGGCAAAACACTTTCTGACATAAATCAAAGCAGGATCCTCTATGACCCACCTCCCAGAATAATGGAAATAAAAGCAAAAATAAACAAATGGGACCTAATTAAACTTAAAAGCTTTTGCACAATGAAGGAAACTATAAGCAAGGTGAAAAGAACAGCTCTCAGAATGGAAGAAAGTAATAGCAAATGAAGCAACTGACAAAGAATTAATCTCAAAAATATACAAGCAGCTCATGCAGCTTAATACCAGAAAAATAAATGACCCAATCAAAAAGTGGCCCAAAGAACTAAACAGATATTTCTCCAAAGAAGACATACAGATGGCTAGTAAACACATGAAAAGATGCTCAACATCACTCATTATCAGAGAAATGCAAATCAAAGCCACAATGAGGTACCATCTCACACCAGTCAGAATGGCTGCTATCCAAAAGTCTACAAACAATAAATGCTGGAGAGGGTACAGAGAAAAGGGAACCCTCTTACACTGTTGGTAGGAATGCAAACTAGTACAGCCACTATGGAGAACAGTGTGGAGATTCCTCAAAAAACTGGAAATAGAACTGTCACATGACCCAGCAATCACACTGCTATGCATACACACCAAAGAAACCAGAATTGAAAGAGACACGTGTACCCCAATGTTCATCGCAGCACTGTTTATAACAGCTAGGACATGAAAGCAACCTAGATGTCCATTGGCAAATGAATGGATAAGAAAGCTGTGGTACATATACACAATGGAATATTACTCAGCTATTAAAAAGAACGCATTTGAATCAGTTCTAATGAGGTGGATGAAATTGGAGCCTATTATACAGAGTGACAGAGAAGGCAATGGCACCCCACTCCAGTACTCTTGCCTGGAAAATCCCATGGGTGGAGGGGCCTGGTAGGCTTCAGTCCATGGGGTCGCTAGGAGTCGGACATGACTGAGCAACTTCACTTTCACTTTTCACTTTCATGCATTGGAGAAGGAAATGGCAACCCACTCCAGTGTTCTTGCCTGGAGGATCCCAGGGACGGGAGAGCCTGGTGGGCTGGCGTCTATGGGGTCGCATAGAGTCGGACATGACTGAAGCGACTTAGCATACAGGGTGAAGTAAGTCAGAAAGAAAAACACCAATACAGTACATTAACACATATATATGGAATTTAGAAAGTTGGTAACAAAGACCCTATATGAGAGACATCAAGAGACACAGATGTAAAGAACAGACTTTTGGACTCTGTGGGAGAAGGCAAGAGTGGGATGATTTGACAGAATAGCATTGAAACATGTATATTACCATATGTGAAATAGATTACCAATCCAAGTTTGATGCATGAAACAGGGCACTCAAAGCCAGTGCACAGGGACAACCCTGAGGGATGGGATGGGGAGGGAGGTGGGAGGGGGGTTCAGGATGGGGGCCACATGTATACCCATGGCTGATTCATGTCAATGTATGGCACAAACCACTACAATATTGTAAAGTTATTAGTCTCCAATTAAAAATAATTATTTTTTTAAAGTCATGGCCATGTCATTCATTTAATAATAATAGCCAAAAGAACCACTATGTGTCATATACTGTCATTTCACATTTTCAAGTGCAGATATTTGTCAATTACTGTCATCTAATTCACTTTAAACTCTAAATATCTATATTATCCTTGGGAGACAGCAAAATAGTTATGATTTGTTATGCTATTTAGTTATGCTGAAGTCTTTATCAGGGATCAGCAAACCTGTTCTGTAGAAGGCCAGATAGCAAATATTTTAGGCTTTACAGGCTATAAGGGCTCTGTTACAAATACTCAGCTCTTCTGTCGTAGCACAAAAATAGCCATAAATGACATGAAAATTAATTAATGTGACTGTGTTGCAATAAAAATTTATTTATGGACCCTGAAGTTTGCATATCATATGATTTTCAGGTGTCACAAAATATTCTTATTTTTTTTCCAACCATATAAAAATGTAAAAACAAACTTTAGCTCTTGGACCATACAAAAACAAGCTGCAAGCTGGCCCACAAATCAAACCTGTTGTTTTACCTTGCATGCTTCAGTCAACAGATTATGCCTCACAGGATAAGCAAATGGAAACTTTCAAAACCTCACTTATGTTTCATGAGAAGTTCTTCCTAATAAAGTGTTCAACGGAATCTCCAATTTGTACTGCTCGAGAGTCCCTTGGAGAGCAAGGAGATCAAACCAGTCAAGCCCAAAGAAACTCAGCCCTAAATATTCACTGATGCTGAAGCTGAACCTGATGCAAACAGCTGACTCATTGTAAAAGCTGACTTTCCTGATGCTGGGAAAGACTGTAGGCAGGAGGAGAGGGGGATGAGAGGATGAAATGGTTGGATGGCATCATCAACTCAATGGACAAATTTGAGCAAACTCAGAGACATGGTGAAAGACAGGGAAGCCTGGCATACTGCAGTCCATGGGGTTAAAAAGAGTTGAACACAACTGAGACAAAAATAAGTGATTTGTTGAACAACAACAAAAAATAAGTGATTCTAAAGTTGTTAACTCCAGCTTTCACTTATATGGGGGAAATCAGCCTTGTTCATAACAACAGGCAGCATTACCATGAATGCATTATGACCTGAAGTCACATTTCCAATGACAACTGATAATCCCCATGGACACGGCATCCACAACACAGGCGAGATGCCCTATTCATCTCTGTGCTCATCCCTGTTATCTTCCCCTCAGAGAGTCCCCCATCATGGCTGTTCTTCACCTGTGATATTCGCACTCTAGCAGGGCAATAAAAGAAAACATTCTTTGGCCTGATTTTAAGTGTCTTCCCTGAGTTTAGTCTGGCCACTAGAGATGCACATAGTGTCCTCTTTCATAAAGAAGTTAACAGGACATGAGATTACTACTACTATCAATAATAATAGTATTAAATAGAAAACATTGCTTTATCATTCTTGGCAAAAAGAACAAGACAACATTATATAGAGAGCATAAAAAGTAATGGTTTTCATTCTATGGCTGAGAAATATAACTTCAAAGAATGATGCGACCATTTCTTCATAGTCTTTATCAGGATTATCTCCTATGCACATCCATAAATCATATTAATTATCTTTTTATGATCACCCATTTTCTGATTCCTTCATCTTGGTAGCCAGAACAGAAACCAGTACCTTACAAAAGCCTCGGGCAGTTATGGCCCACCCACCTTTGTTCCATTTATTCCAACCTATCACCCTTTCCATGGCTGAAGACCTGCTTCTAGGACTGGAGCTCTGCCCACATTTCCATTATTTTTAGCTAGGGTCTTATTAAATGAAGGTGACTTTGATTTCCAGGCTCAATAAAAAGACTTGAGGATAGGTAAGTAGTATGGATAGTGGATGATTTAGTGAGAGAATCTACTATGAATAAGGCACCATGCTAAGCTCTTCATATATTTAATAAGGAAGTCCCCTACATACAAACTTTCAACTTGAGAACTTTGCAAACTTTCAAAGATGTGAATGTGTTATAAACCTATTAGAGTACAGTACTATGTAGATGACTGTGTTAGTTGGGTACCTAGGCTAACTTTGTTGTGCTTATGAAAAACTGGACTTTGCATGTACACTCGTGGTGAATTCATGTCAATGTCTGGCAAAACCAATACAGTATTGTAAAGTAAACTAAAGTTAAAATAAAAATTTTTTAAAAAAAGAAAGAAAGAAAAACTGGACTAACTAACATGCTCTAGGAATGGAACTTGTTCGTATGGAGGGGATTTACTGTACATTATCTCATGTTATTCCTTTTAACCTCTCAGCAGCTCCACAGATGAGGTGCTGTTAATATTATCATCTTATTGATATGAAAACTGAGGCTTAGGGAGTTTAAGAAACATACTCAAGTTCACATTGCTGGTAAGATGGTGCTACCGATTCCACTGCACCTTACTGCCTCCTGGATTCTATTTCCTTCCAGCCTCTTCCCCTAGAGTCTGAATTTATCTCCAATTTCTCCACATGGATATGGGAAGATTTCCCAAACCAGTAACTACATGGGAGTGGATACTCTGCATTGATTTTGGATTACCCAGAGCTATGCCAACCTTCTCCTTCCAGAAAGAACTCGAGACTGTCATGTTTGAGCAGCCCAGGTGTTTGCTCCAGGCCACATCTGGACAAAACTGGACAAATTCTTGAGCCCTTAGCTTGTATCTTGGGAAACAAGATACCACTCCTCCCCTGACAGCACAGTATTTCTGAACACCTAGTACCCCCAAACCATGTTTGCTCAAGTCACATTATTTCACTATAAACCTTTGAATGCTTAATCATACCAATGAAAAGGAAGAACACTGCCCCACTATAAACTCTTTAATAATAAATTGTATAATATTAATTTATCCCATTACATTTGAATTTTTCTATGAAATGTAATATTCCTTATTTTTTAAATAATTGTTTTCAAGTACAAGGTTCTGGAAGGTGTGATGGTATGTGCAACAATATACATGGAACTTTTATTATGTATTTAAATAATAAAACCTAGTCCCAATTTCAAAAGTGTGCATAAAGTCTCTAGTAAATTTATATCTACTACAACTGTAAGAGAGTCCTGTGCTGCGGTGCATAATGCGGGCACAGTCAAGTAGAACTCAGTCCAGGCCTACACCAAATCCTGGAACAGGGGGAGCTGTCTTTGCTATCTCTTCACCCTTTCTGTGCTACCATCTCTCTGGACACTCTACTAGTGTCATGTATCACCCAGTCATGCCTGTACACAAACCCCTAAACTTGAGACCTTTCCCATTCCCATTTTTGTCCCTATCAAAATTATCTGTCCAGGGTCTTGTTTTCTCAGGCATATTTTTTATCTCCAACAAAAAAAATCCACAAAATGGTCTAATTGTAAGTACCTTAGCATATCTCCCCTATACTAAAGAAAGAAAGTGCTAAGTTGTGTCCAACTCTTGCTATCCCATGAACTGTAGCCTGCCAGGCCCCTCTGTCCATGAGATTCTCCAAGCAAGAATACTGGAATGGGTTGCCATTTCCTTTTTCAGGTAACAAATTATCAATTTGGCTCTCAAGATTGGAAGCTAGAGGTCACTGGTCAGAACAGGGAGTGAAGATAAAGGATTTCAAATGACCTCAAAAGCAAAGAAGGTTGGACAGCTTGGCAGATGGCCAAAAGATATGGCAGGTACAGATGGCAGCAGTCCAGTACTTAGGGATTCAGATGGCAGTTAATTGACAGGAGAAAATAACCAGGCAGGTGGCTAACGGCACAGGCTCAGCTATTTTAAGTTAGGTCAGGCACAGGGTCAGTAGTATTAAGCCTGAGAAATAAGGAATTAATTTAAAACTGAATAATTTTACCTGAAGGGCCTGGATTGCTGAGCCTTTTCCCTCACCAGCTCTGACATAGTTTTGGCCAGGTTTGGTTAACCCCAAGAGTCTGAGACTGAAAGGGGTGTGACAGATTCAGAGAAGGAATAACTGGACAGCAGAGGGTTAAGGTTAAGAAGACCACTGACTGAGCCTCATGAACAAAGCTTGATTATTCCCCTCCTTCAGGAAAGGGCATATTTAGAATACAGGGAAGACTGCAGTGGCCAAGTCCATTCTAAATGCAATGCTCAAGTCCATTATATTGGGTGTGGGGGGAGGGCCTCGGAATTCATAATATTCTATTTATATTATATAATGTTTATATAGGAAGAAAGACATTCCAAGCAGGAGGTACAGCAAAGGCAAGGAGGCCTAAAAATACACATTATACTTGGGACTTGTGGGTTGTCCAGTATGATTAGCATACAGGCCACATGGTAGGAAATAGCAATACATACACACACAGGCACACACACTCACATATATACAGGTATTGTTAAACTAATTAGATTGTGAATATCTTTAACTATAACCCTTAAGGAAATGAACTTGACCTTGAGGGAACCCATTCAAAGATTTTAATCAAGCAGAGAGGTATAATCAGCTTTGTAAAATCAGTGATAAGAATGCAAAGGATGGATTGGAAGGACAGAATCATAGCACAGAGACCAGATTCACCAGAGGTCAGTTATGACAGTCCATGCAGATAATGAGTGGCTAAAGCTGGGCAGTGGTTATGAGGATGGAGAGGAAACCAAAGCTTCAGGAGTCTCTGAGAGGCAGAATCAACACAAACACAACTCAATAACTGCTTTACATGGAGGAAGAGAAACCCTAAGATTCCTAACTTAAGCAGCCAAGGGTAAATGAGATGGTAGTGGGATAAATGAGATGAAGACAAAGAAATAAGAGAAGATTTAGGGGATAAGATTATGAGTTGGATTTAAATTTGAGAAAAACAAAAGACCTGGAACATCAGAGTGCTATAGAATCTTACATCAAGTGTATTGGTAAGTTTTGAATGCTTGGTAATTCACAAAATCACTAAGGGAAATTTTCAGTGTGGTGGGGGG
>SJYQ01002488.1:148558-209379 GCA_006410935.1 Redunca redunca
GAGAGTTGGACTGTGAAGAAGGCAGAGCTCCGAAGAATTGATGCTTTTGAACTGTGGTGTTGAAGAAGACTCTTGAGAGTCCCTTGGACTGCAAGGAGATCCAACCAGTCCATTCTGAAGGAGATAAGCCCTGGGATTTCTTTGGAAGGAATGATGCTAAAGCTGAAACTCCAGTACTTTGGCCACCTCATGCGAAGAGTTGACTCATTGGAAAAGACTCTGATGCTGGGAGGGATTGCAAGCAGGAAGAGAAGGGGACAACAGAGGATGAGATGACTGGATGGCATCACTGACTCGATGGATGTGAATCCGAGTGAACTCCGGGAGTTGGTGATGGACAGGGAGGTCTGGCGCACTGCAATTCATGGGGTCACAAAGAGTCAGACATGACTGAGCGACTCAACTGAACTGAAGGGGTGAAAAATATATTGATGGTGAAGTCAATTCTCTGTGTCTCCCATGCATTTAAGGATGCCAGGGAATGTTCCTGAAAGACAAGAACTGTCTAAGAAATAATAATTATCTATAAATGAGGGCTGTGAAAAGACAGGAAAAAACAAGCATCATTTTCAGTCTATATGAAAGCTGCAGGTTAGGACAGCAGTGATCTATTGGAGACTGGAGGTCTAATTCTGCCACTCACAGTGCTTCATGTCTGGGAATTTACAATCACTTCCTTCCACAGAGACCCCAGTATGACAACATATGCTGAGTGGGATGGCCACTAACAAGGAAATGTGGGCCCAGATCCAGAATCAATTCAAGCTGTCTCCTGATGTGATCACAAGATATTTTTTAAAGCCCAAATATTTTCTTTGATTCAGTGTTAAGGCAATGGAGCTCGTTTTTCAGTAGCTGAAAATACATGACTATATATTTACCCACATAAGAGGGAAACAGAAAGCCCTATTTCTCAAGAAAAGCAGACTTGGCTTGTGCAGACACTAGATCAAATTAAGTGGGGGCCAGGAAGCAAATGAGCTCAGATTTGGGACAACAAATTTTGTCAATGGATTTGGCTCCATTACACTTGGGTATAAAGCACATCAAAATAATGGGATTTGGTTCCATGGTAGAACAAAATCATGGAGCTAAAAAAAAAAAAAAAGGTCCCATCCTTTTACAATTAACTACTGAAGGATTCTGCAAGGGAAATACACTCAAATGAATTAGTGGTATAACGGTTACTCTTTCATTAAAATGATTTAATAGTTCCATAAATGTCATGGCATTAGCATTTTATACAAAGCTATAAAACAGTAGCAAGTTAAAAAAAAAATCAACTGCCTTTAAAAGTCAGCACCTTTGGACTATGTTTATGAGACTACATGGTCACTTTGTGATACAAAATGGCAGCATTGCTAAGATGAATATTGCTTGCTTGCCAGTCTTATTTTGGGCAGGAGGCCATTAAAGGACAAGGCTACCCAATTTATCTTTCATTTGAACAGGCTTCAACAAAGCATTCACACTGCCTAACTCATCCTAAGATGTCTCTAAGAAAAAGAGCAGCTTTTTGGAGTATTTCCTTAAGAAATTATTTAATTGCACATTTTTATCATGCTTAAACTTCTTTCATGTCAATGTGAAAACATATTTACAGACAGGTGGCTGACAGAGACATCATAGCAAAATCTTAACAAATGAATTGCAGAAAGACAAAGGGCACATATGTAGATGCTAACTCTTGACATTTGTAGATACAATGCTAGCCCATTGTATCTTCAAATAAATATTAGATGTTTTCTATGCTCAATAGAGTATGGAAGGTGATGTTCATATTTTTCATTTGTTGCTGCTTCCAAAACTATTCTTTAAATAAGATTTTTATAAGAATTAGCAACACTAAGAGTTGCATCCTAAGTGGCAGGATAATAATCCACATGGTTGTGTAAATTATTAAGTGGACATTAGATGGCTTAGATGGTAAAGAATCCACAAGAGTCTCCTGTGATGCAGGAGACCCGGATTCAATCCCTGGGTTGGGATTGATCCCCTAGAGAAGTGAATGGCTACCCACTCCAGTATTCTTGTCTGGAGAATTCCATGGATAGAGGAGCCTGGAGGGCTACAGTCCAGGGGTCGCAAAGAGATGGACATGACTGAGCAACTAACACCATTGAAAGTAACTAGCTTTTGGCTAAGGTTTAACGGGAACCAGTACTGAGTGATGATAATCAGCACTCAGATTAAAAATTAAGTTCTGAACTGTTGTAAGTCTGAGTGTAAATGGATAAGATTTAAGATTTAAATGATTAATACACTCAACAACTCTTTAAGAGCTGATGCCACATAAGAGATCGGCTGACATGGGGAGGGAGGTGGAAGGAGGGGTTCAGGATGGGGAACACATGTACACCCATGGCTGATTCATGTCAGTGTATGGCAAAAACCACTACAATACTGTAAAGTAATTAGCTTCCAATTAAAATAATTAATTTTAAAAAAGAGATTGGCTGACAAAAATAAATGGGGAACAAAGTAAGTCTACTTTTGTCTGTGTTACTGATCTTCTTTGGATCTTACCTAAGCTACTCTGACTCACATAGACAGCATGATATAGTAAGGGAAACATTGAATTTGGAATATTAAGGCCTAGGTTGAAATTCTTGACCTTGGGAAACTACATAGTTCAAATCATAGTTTCTCTCTAAAATAAGGAGGCTGGACTGGACAATGCCTTGGACTGGACAGTGGGGGAAGGAGAGCGCCTGTCACCACACAGTAACTAGAGGCCTTTAGTGTTTTGCCCAACAACTATCAGAGGGTGTGCAAAGCTTCCACATGGCCCCCAATGAATGATGTGGAAGTTTTGCCACAATAGGTTAGAAGAGGGTTGTCCTGGCCCCCATATGATCTCACTTCAATAATAAGCTATAATAATTTAATTTACGTCCTTGAATTTCTAAATGGTATGTTAGTCTTATCACTTTTAAAATTCTATATTCTAATTATAATAATTAGCTCCCAACAATGTCTCAGTTCATTATTAAAGCTGCCTCAATGTTAAAGGCAGGCAAGAAATAAAGATGCAGTGAGTCAGTGTCAGAACCTAGAGAAGTACTCATGAAATTGGGGCTAATTCTCTGGGGTCTTTGATTACTACCAGATGCCTTAATGGGAACCAATAAGAGAAGCATCTTCTGAAGTGGAGGGTCTGGTAAAAGTGGGAAATAATAAGTGATGGCACAGACAGGAGAAGGCAATGGAAACCCACTCCAGTACTCTTGCCTGGAAAATCCCATGGACAGAGGAGCCTGGTAGGCTTCGGCCCATGGGGTCGCTAAGAGTTGGACATAACTGAGCAACTTCACTTTCACTTTTCACTTTCATGCATTGGAGAAGGAAATGGCAATCCACTCCAGGGTTCTTGCCTGGAGAATCCCAGGGATGGGGAAGCCTGGTGGGTTGCCGTCTATGGGGTCGCACAGAGTTGGATATGACTAAGCAGCAGCAGACAGTAAAGAGTCCACCAGTGATGCAAAAGACCTGGGTTCAATCCCTGGATCAGGAAGATCCCCTGGAGAAGGGAATGGCTACCCACTCCAGTATTCTTGCCTGGAGAATTCCATAAACAGACGAGCCTGGCGAACTACAGTCCATGGGGTTGCAAAGAGTTAGACATGACTGAGAAACTAACACTTTCACTTTCACATTAGAGACAGATACCACATTAAGAGACAGGATAAGGATGGATAAACAACAAGGTCCTATTGTAAAGCACAGGGAACTATATTCAATATCTTGTGAGGTCTTCCTTGGTGGTCCAGAAACTAAACCTCTGAGCTCCTAACATAGGGGGCCCGGGTTCGACCCCTGGTCAAGGAACTAGATCCCGCATGATGCACCTAAGAGAACACATGTAGCAACTAGAAAGGTCCTGGGTGCTATAGCTAAGACCGCTGCAGCCAAGTAAGTGAAAGTTTTCCAAATTCTGGAAAATAATATGAAAAAGAATATGTATATATATAATTGAATCACCTTGCTGTACAGTAGAAATTAGCACAATATTGTAAACCAACTATACTTCAATAAAACAAATTAAAATAAAAAGACAAGATATTAAAAGATCAATGTATAATAACTCATCTTTTTACAAAAATAATCCTTTATTTACAAAATAACATCACTCAAAATCTTAAGTCACTGGCCATGTTAATGGGTTTAAGACATTTCAATTTACTAAAGATAAATAATTTAATCTTTAAATAAGGAACTATCTCATACTGGAAACCTCAGATTCTCCCTAGAACAAGGCCTGGAATGTGATAATAGCTCTAAAATGAATGGTTGTTCAACTAAAACAAAGTGTTATGACATGAAATGGGATATCCATGAACAAAAGTTTCTTTCCTTTGAGAGCCGTCACATCCATTTATTGTTCATATTCCCAGGTGAGGCTACTGCTTTGAAAATACAACCAAATTTACTATTTCCATTTACACCGAGTGTCCACAACTGTATAACCAGCAACAAATTAAATACCGTACATGCCAATAGTCAAACTGGATAATTGAAAAGCACAGTGAACTCTCAATTGACTTTATAGGTTTCTAAGTAACTTCATTAAATTCATAATTTAACAGTGATGAAAAATACAAAGTGCACTGAAGCACTAGAAGTCTATTTTGGTTCTCTTCTCAAGCCTCTGTTTAACATGAATTCTTAAAGCTTTGCTACTGATTGCTATTTGATGCCCCCAAAAACATGTACATCAAACATTGCTGAACCCCTAGAATGGAAGTCTTCCTAAACTGCTTCCCATTGCCCACAAACTTCTTTCTGCTTTATGATATATCAACTTCTCTGTCTTTATCTTGGGGAAGATAATATTAAAGGAAAAGGTAGGTAAGTTGACTTTTTTCTTTGACTCCTTAAATGATGTCTTAAAAATTAATGAAGTTCATGAGGGTGTACACACTTCGCTCCCAAAGAAGCTATCCATGTCTTGCATTCAGGGCAGCAGTGATTACTGCCTATACAGCACAAATTGTATGCAGATCACAGCCCTAAGTTGCTGAGGAATCAGTAACCTAAGCAAGGGTACCCATCTGCATTGGCTATTATGATCATCATTTCAGTAGAAAAGACATACCTTAAAAGAATCACAGCAGAAAAATAGGAATTTATCTGAAGTGATACTTTTCTATTACTGGGCTCACAAAGTAATTACTACAATGAAAATATCATGCTAATACAATTTTCTATCTTTAATAAACTAGAAAATGCAGTCTTTGCCCCGACTACCACTCACTTCCTGTTTTTGTAAACTGGGAATAAAATGACCAACTTAAGCTTCACTTCACTAATTTGAGTCTGGTCAATGCCCCAAGGGGAGCTATCAGCATGTCTCTTCCAATTGCCTCCTAGGGAACAAGAGAGAAATATTTGGCCTATTAAAAACAATGGACTCATTCACTTTTCTGCTGGTCCGATGGGGACTCCATGCTTCTGTTTACAACTGCCAGGTTCATTCAGCTCTTTGATTACCTTCTATCTGTGTGTTCACCACCAATTCAAGCCAGCACTGGGAGAAAATTAAATCCACTGAAACAGAGCAGTTTTCACAGTCACACCTGCCTAATGTCCCCCAGTCTATTTTCATGCATGTATAATTAATTGTGTTCTTTGCCAGTGACCCAAAGTTTCAGCAACTGACAGTTTGGTGGTAAGAGCTCTGGTTATTTCCGTGGAGTGACCCAGGCCTCAGTTTCCATTCCAGCTTATACATTTGGTAGCCATGTGACCTATGGCATATTATTTAATCTCTCTGAGCCTTGGTTTCTCTAACTATAAGCAAAGATAATAAAACCTCATGAGAACATTGATATAAAAAGTTTAATACACTGCATGTATTCAGCAAGCATTAGTTCATTTATGAACATTGCTCAAAAATATAACAACTATATCATCCCAACTTTGATCACATGGGTCTTAGAGAATTGGGAATGAAAACCAGACAATAATGGGTTCAGAATTGTTGGGTTTTAGTCTTACACAGATTCAATTCAGTTCAGTTCAGTCTCTCAGATGTGTCCGACTCTTTGCGACCCCATGAATCACAGCACACCAGGCCTCCCTGGCAGTCACCAACTCCCGGAGCCTACCCAAACTCATGTCCATCAAGTCGGTGATGTCCTCCAGCCATCTCATCCTCTGCCGTCCCCTTCTCCTCCTGCCCCCAATCCCTCCCAGCATCAGAGTCTTTTCCAATAAGTCAGCTCTTCGCATGAGGTGGCCAAAGTATTGGAGTTTCAGCTTCAGCATCAGTCCTTCCAATGAACACCCAGGACTGATCTCCTTGCAGTCCAAGGGACTCTTAAGAGTCTTCTTCAACACCACAGTTCAAAAGCATCAATTCTTTGGTGCTCAGCTTTCTTCACAGTCCAACTCACACATCCATACATGACCACTGGAAAAACCATAGCCTTGACTAGACGGACCTTTGTTGGCAAAGTAAAGTCTGACACTGTTTCCACTGTTTCCCCATCTATTTCCCATGAAGTGATGGGACCAGATGCCATGATCTTTGTTTTCTGAATGCTAAGCTTTAAGCCAACTTTTTCACTCTCCTCTTTCACTTTCATCAAGAGGCTTTTCAGTTCCTCTTCACTTTCTGCCATAAGGGTGGTGTCATCTGCATATCTGAGGTTATTAATATTTCTCCCGGCAATCTTGATTCCAGCTTGTGCTTCTTTCAGCCCAGCATTTCTCATGATGTACTCTGCATAGAAGTTAAATAAGCAGGGTGACAATATACAGCCTTGACATACTCCTTTTCCTATTTGGAACCAGTCTGTTGTTCCATGTCCAGTTCTAACTGTTGCTTCCTGACTTGCATGTCGGTTTCTCAAGAGGCAGGTCAGGTGGTCTGGTATTCCCATCTCTTTCAGAATTTTCCACAGTTTATTGTGATCCACACAAGTTTATTGTGATTACACAGATTAGGCCATCCCAAAACTCACACAGTAACTACAAGAAATTAGTTCCCCTTAAGTACAAATATGTCCTTATAAACACTGCAGTTGTATGAAGTATCTAAAAATAATCAAACTCATTGAAACAGAGAGTACAGTGTGGTTGTCAGGGGCCGGGTGGAAGTGGAAGTGGGAAGTTACTATTTGAAGGGCATAAAATTTCAGTTAGCCAAAATAATTTCTAAAGCTCTGCTGGACAACAGTGCCTACAGTTAGTAACACTGTGCTGTGCACTTCAAAAAAATCTGCAAACTACAAATAACAAATGCTGGAGAGGCTGTGGAGAAAAAGGGACCCTCCTATGCTGTTGGTGGGAATGTAAACTAGTGTAGCCACTATGGAAAACGGTATACAGGCTCCTTAAAAAACTAAAAATAGAGCTGCCATATGACCCAGCAATCCCACTCCTGAACATATATCTGGAGAAGACAAAAACTCAACAAAAAGACACATACACCCCAATGTTCACAGCAACACTATTTGTAATAGCCAAGACATGGAAGCAATCTAAATGTTCACTGACGCATGAATGGATAAAGATGATCTGGTACATATATACAGAAGAATATATTGCTCAGCCATGAAAAGAAGGAAATAATACCATTTGAAGCAACATGGATGGGCCTAGAGATAGTCATATGAGGTGAAGTAAGTTAGACAAAGACAATATCATGTGATATCACTTACATGTGAAACCTAAAATACGATAAAAATGAACTTTAAATAACAGAAACATACTCAGACACAGAAAACAAACTTATGGTTACCAAAGGGGAAAGCTGAGGGAGGGATAAATTAGGAGTTTGGGACTGACAGATATAAACCACTATATTAAAGAAACAAGAACATACTGTATAGCACAGAGAACTATATTTAATATCTTGTAATAAACCATAATGGAAACATACATGTGTGTACATATAAATATGAGAATAATTTTTCTGTATACCAGAAACTAACATAATATTGTAAATCAATTATACTTCCATTTTTAAAAATCTGTTAAGTGGGAAGATAACATATTAAGTGTTTTTTACTATCAAAAAAAAGTTGAGGTGTGGACACAAGGAAACTTTTGGAAGCGATGGAGTGTTTATTACCTCGCTTATGGTGATGGCTCCAAGAGTGGATGTATATGTTCAAACTCATCAAATTGTATACTTTTATTGGGTACAATAATTATACCTCAGTAAAGTGATTTTAAGAAAAGAAAGAAGAAAGAAATAGAAACCCTTAGAAAGTCTTTACCACAGCAGGTGCTCTGCCTCAAACATGAAGAAGAGTATCTGGTCACTAGAAAGCTCTGTAGTCACCACTTACTGCTTCCTCTAACCCAAAGGAACTTACTTCCTTTCCCTCTTTCTTCTCTTCCCCAGTTCTTCCTGCCAGAGTCAGCTGAGACCTCTCCTTCTCCAGGAAACCATGCCCCAGTGCCCTATCTCACAGGGTCCTACAGCACCCAGTTCATATCTCCAAGGTCCTACTTAACCCCTTCTTGTAGTTTGAGCCCCTCACAAGGACCATGCCTTACTCATCCTGTATCCCCAGCATCTACAAAGCACATGTCTGGTACATGGCAGATGCGCTATGATGACTGCTGATTGACTGACTAGACACTGGCTTTACAGTCAGGAAGAGGAAATCAGATTCTGACTCTTCCACTTATCCAGGGCTTCCCAGGGAGCACTAGTGGTAAAGAACCCACCTGCCAACACAGGAGACACGAGACACCAGTTTGATCCCTGGGTCAGGAAGATCCCTTGGAGAAGGAAATGGCAACCCACTCCAGTATTCTTGCCTGGGCAATCCCATGGACAGAAGAGCCTGGCGGGCTGCAGTCCATAGTGTCAAAGAAAGTTGGACAACTGAAGTGACTTAGCACACATGCACCATTATTTGTTTGCCTTTCCTGATTCTGTAACTCTTTACACCCTCATTAGTCACGCTATCTTACAAAATAAGCAGAATTATGGAAGAATGCCAAGAGAAACATGGATTGCACTGACTTCTGCATTCATAGTCACCTCACTGAAGCACTGTCACAGAAACCCACTGCTTTTCAATATTGGAAGAAGCAAAGCGGCCCTTTGAACCAGACATTTGTTCTTCAAAGAATCATTTGAGTAGCCTCTCTTATGAAGGATGAGCCTGCACCTTTGCTCTGGCAGAAGAATATAACAGAAACATTCATGGTCTACCAAGTCAGACCCATCAAAATACCTGATGACAACTAGGGCTGGTTTCTGGGGGAAAGCTGGACCTGTTTGCATATTGCAAATTCCAAGAGTGGATCCCCAAACCCTGGTCCCCAACTCAAAGTCAGGAAGACTCATGAGGACTGACCAGGGTGGTCCAGAATAAGGCCCACAGGAAAGCAAAACAAGCCCTCTGGAATAAAATTGCCTGTTCAGTTCAGTTCAGTCGTGTCCAGCTCTTTGCGACCCCATGAATTGCAGCACACCAGGCCTCCCTGTCCATCACCAACTCCTGGAGTTCACTGAGACTCGCGTCCATCGAGTCAGTGATGCCATCCAGCCATCTCATCCTCTGTCGTCCCCTTCTCCTAATGCCCCTAATCCCTCCTGCCCCTAATCCCTCCTAGCACCAGAGTCTTTTCCAATGAATCAATTCTTCGCATAAGGTGGCCAAAGTACTGGAGTTTCAGCTTTAGCATCAGTCCTTCCAAAGAACACCAGGACTGATCTCTTTTAGAGTGGACTGGTTGGATCTCCTTGCAGTCCAAGGGACTCTCAAGAGTCTTCTCCAACACCACAGTTCAAACACATCAATTCTTTGGCACTCAGCTTTCTTCACAGAAAACTCTCACATCCATACATGACCACTGGAAAAACCATAGCCTTGACTAGACGGACCTTAGTCGGCAAAGTAATGTCTCTGCTTTTCAATATGCTGTCTAGGTTGGTTATAACTTTTCTTCCAAGGAGTAAGCGTCTTTTAATTTCATGGCTGCAGTCACCATCTGCTGTGATTTTGGAGCCCAAAACAATAAAGTCTGACACTGTTTCCACTGTTTCCCCATCTATTTCCCATGAAGTGATGGGACCAGATGCCATGATCTTTGTTTGCTGAATGTTGAGCTTTACTTTCTTCACTTTCTGCCATAAGGGTGGTGTCATCTGCATACCTATGGGGGGATGGGGTAATCTAGATTAGCAGTCTGGGCTCAATAGGCCTGAAATGTGTAAACCAGGAGGCCTTGTATATGCACAATGTATAGTGATAATGGAAGTCCCTGGGGACCCAGCAATCCTTGCACATGTTGCATTTAGAAGACCTCTGAGTGCAGACTAAGGTAACAGTGATCTTGGAGCCTGATCGTGGGAGATCACAGTGGTTTGTACAGGTATCTGGACCATTATTATACTGCAAAGGGAAACATCAGCATCTGTGGGACACTATAAGACCCAGCTTAACAGCAATACCAAGAGTTAATATCAAATGATTATCAGGCTTCCCTTTTCCCTCTGATTCTGCCATTAGAAGGAGAAATCATCCTTTCCCCAAACTGGACAAAGTGAACCTTCATTCAGAGTTCTCATAAATTTTTAAACAGGGGTATGGGCCTCAAGGGGCTTCCCAGGTGGCTCAGTGGAAGAACCCGCCTGCCAAGCAGGAGATGCAAGTTCTATCCCTAAGCTGGGAAGATCCCCACAGAGAAGGAAATGGCAACCCTGAGCTGGGAAGATCCCTTGGAGGAGGAAATGGCAACCCACTCCAGTATTCTTGCCTGGGAAATCTCATGGACAGAGGAGACTGGTGGGCTACAGTCCACAGGGTTGCAAACAGCTGGACACAAATTAGCAATTTAACAATAACAATAACATGGGCCTCAAGGTAAACACTGGACATCCTCCTATGGAATACTGGGAGTCTTAACTAATTAACTTAACAAAATTAAGGTGATATGACCACATTTGTATCCTGAATTAAAAAGTGAGTTATACTCGTTATGGAGAAGGAAATGGCAACACACTCCAGTATTCTTGCCTGGAAAATTCCATGGACAGAGGAGCCTGGCAGTTTGCAGTCCATGTGGTTGCAAAGAGTCAGACACAACAGAGTGACTAACACAACATACTGGTTATGGTGATACAAAAGCAGGATTCACACAGCCCAGCCTGAAGAAGGGGCAACAGTAGCCTATAGAAGCTATGCTAGTGGAAAACATGCATGTCTTTCAACCAGAATTTCTACCTTCTGAACCCAGACATTTAGTTTATTGTTTTTTATGTTAGATTTCCAGTTAAGGTGAAAAGCCAAGCATGTCTCATTAGTGGTGCCCATTTAGATTATTAAAAGAAAATTAGGGAAGAAGGCTCAAGAGGTAGAGGATATATGTACAGCTGATTCATGTTGTTATACAGCAGAAACCAAAGCAACATTGTAAAGCAATTATTCTCCAATTTAAAAAAATAAATTAAAAAATATTTTTTTTAATTATTGGGGAAAAGTATGGGACATTGTCGCATGAGAAACACTGAGATACTTCAAAAACTACTCTGCTGAGGGAACTAGATAGAAGGAACAGCTGACCATTCCCATGACTTCTCTCAGGTGCTAGACAAATTTACCTATGAAGTGGAAATGATATCAGTAGAACCCGCTGAAAGGGAAAAGCAATCAAGAGAGGCAAAGATGGCCTGTGTGACCATCCTGTGTTGTAATGAACTCCCACCTGAGCCCCTAGAAAAATCATAGATGCTAGAGGCCACATCAGGCAAGGATCCCAGGTCTCAACTAGGAAAGATTGTCATGCTTAACCACAGACAAATAGCAAACTCATTTTGAGAGCAACCCTGATACACCAGGAAAAGTGGCACTGCCCTTGTTGAAGTCTGAGTGCCACTACAAACTCGGAAGTAAACTCTGGTTCTAGTTCCCACTGTCTTCCTACCAGGATGCCTGATCTCTAAACTAGCTGGCAGCTCAAAAATTCAGACCACCTAACTTTTTCCTCTTCTCTTTCTTCTTTACCTGTGGCTGAAATATTCAAACATAGATCCACGTTCTATCAGATCCATTTCAACTACCAGTACAGGACAAGAATTGACATTCATTTGTAAAACATGCAAAAGAAAGGGAGGGTGGAAATCGCCAAACAGGTAAAGCATTAAAGCAAGTCAGATGAAAAGAAGCAACCTGGAGAACCAGAACAAGAGCACCTCTTTGAAACATGTGACCACCAGGAACAGGAAAGGATTTTAGACATTGCCCAACACATGTTCTCAAAAGAAGAGTAGAGGGGGAAAGCACACATAGATGAATCCACAGCAGACTACCAAGAAATCTCAATGGTCTGGCATCATAAGAAAACAGCACGATAGTGAAGACACGTAACGAAACACTACAATGGATAATGAAAATACTCCAACACCTGGGCCACCTGATGTGAGGAGCCAACTCACTGGAAAAGACCCTGATGCTGGGAAAGACTGAAGGCAAGAGAAGAGGGCAGCAGAGGAAGAGATGGTTAGATAGCATCACTGACACAATGCACATGAATTTCAGTGAACTCTGGAAGATAGTGAAGGACAGGGAAGCCACATGCTGCAGTCCATGGGGTCACAAAGAGTTGGACATGACTTAGCAACTGAATACCAGCCACAACAATAGATACAGTGAGCAGCTCACTGGATCTTTCTGAAAATGTAATTAGAATTACACAGAAGTCAAGCTCAAAATATCCTCCCACAAATAGAAAAGAAATTGAGTAATAGGCTAATTTAATGAGAGAAAAGATACATGGAGAGATCAGGATTGTATCTACAGAAATAATGTCAGATATAAAAACTGAGATAAGAGAGAAAAAGAAATAACTCTTTAAAGTTAGAAGCAAATGTCCTTAGATTAAGAACTGATTTTGCAAGTCCCAAAGCCTAAATAGTCCCAGGAAAGTTATTTATACAAAACCTAGATAAAATTTTGAACTTCAAGATTAGCAGGAAAATACACAAGAATACAACCAGAAGTAAAAGTGATATGCAAGGAGCAAATATCAGATTGGTCTCAGTCTTTATTAACTGAACTTTGAGGGAAAAAGGTATATTGCATCTACTCAAGTAGTTCTCTTCAAAGGCAAAAAAAAAGAAATTTAAGACTTTTAAATATTCTGAAATTAAAACATACATGAACTCTTCCTGGAAAAAAATGTCTAGAGTATATACAACTAATAGATATCAAACATTCAAGAAAGGGAAAATTGAGATTATAAAAGAAAATCGTCCATGAAAAATATTCCAAATAGCTAACATATACACAAAAAATTAATGCATATGTCAGACTATCATTGACAGGCTATAAGTTACCCAGCATAAAAACAGTCATTGTCTAATAATCTGAATTTACAACAATTTACAACAAAAAGCAGCAAGTGAGGAGAAAGGGGAAGGCATACAGAGTTCCTCATTTTCCACAAGCAAGAGAGAACTCAGCATGCTGCTCTTACCAACTCCAAGTTCAAAGTCATGTTAGTAGCTTGAAATCAGCCATGGGGAAGCATTTATACCACAGAAGTCAGTGAATGCTACAAATAACTTCTATTTTTCAGAGTCACTACTATCCCACAAGGTACAGTCAGCAAAGTGCTCTTTTTTGTTGTTTGGTGTTGTGGTAAAATGTACATAATATAAAATTTACCATTTTAGCCATTTTTAAGCAAGCAATTTAGTGGCCTTAAGCACACACACAGCGTTATGCAACTATCATCACCACCATGCATCTCCACAACTTTTCTATCATCCTGAACAGCAACTCTGTACTCACTATACAATAGCCTCCCTTCCCCACTCCCCTCAACCCCTGCTGCTGCTGCTGCTAGGTCGCTTCGGTCGTGTCCAACTCTGTGTGACCCCATAGATGGCAGCCCATCAGGCTCCCCATCCCTGGGATTCTCCAGGCAAGAGTACTGGAGTGGGTTGCCATTTCCCTTTCCAATGCATGACAGTGAAAAGTGAAAGTGAAGTCGCTCATTGTGCCTGACTCTTAGCAACCCCATGGACTGCAGCCCACCAGGCTCCTCCATCCATGGGATTCTCCAGGCAAGAGTACTGGAGTGGGGTGCCATTGCCTTCTCCACCCCTCAACCCCTGGAAACCACTATTCTACTTTCTGTCTCTTCTTAATATCTCATGTAACTGGACTTACACACTATTTATCCTTCTGTATCTGGTTCATTTCACTTAGTATAATGTTTTCAAGGTTCATCCATGTTACAGCATGTGCTAGAATTTCCTTCCTTTTTCAGGCTAAATAATATTCCATTATATATGTATCAGATGGCACTAGTGGTAAAGAACCACCCTGTCAATGTAGGAGACATAAGAGACATGAGTTCAATCCCTGGGTCGGGGAGGATCCCTTGGAGAAGGAAATGACAACCCACTCCAATATTCTTGCCTGGAGAATCCCATGGACAGATGAGCCTGGTGGGCTACAGTCCATAAGGTCACAAAGAGTCAGACACAACTAAAGCCACTTAGCACACAGCACGTATATGTACTACTTTAATAGACGGTGACTGCAGCCATGAAATTAAAAGACGCTTACTCCTTGGAAGGAAAGTTATGACCAACCTAGATAGCATATTGAAAAGCAGAGACATTACTTTGCCAACTAAGGTCCGTCTAGTCAAGGCTATGGTTTTTCCTGTGGTCATGTATGGATGCGAGAGTTGGACTGTGAAGAAGGCCGAGTGCCGAAGAATTGATGCTTTTGAACTGTGGTATTGGAGAAGACTCTGGAGAGTCCCTTGGACTGCAAGGAGATCCAACCAGTCCATTCTAAAGGAGATCAGCCCTGGGATTTCTTTGGAAGGACTGATGCTAAAGCTGAAACTCAAGTACTTTGGCCACCTCATGTGAAGAGTTGACTCATTGGAAAAGACTCTGATGCTGGGAGGGATTGGGGTAGGAAGAAAAGGGGACAACAGAGGATGAGATGGCTGGATGGCATCACCGACTCAATGGATGTGAGTCTGAGTGAACTCCGGGAGTTGGTGATGGACAGGGAGGCCTGGTGTGCTGCAATTCATGGGGTCACAAAGAGTCGGACACGACTGAGTGACTGAACTGAACTGAATAGTCATTCATCCATGGATGGAAATGGGTACTTTTAATACTTGCTGATAAATAGAAACATATGTCTAAATAATAACGATCAGTACAAACTCTGAACTTCCTGTTAATAGAGCATATGCCCTCTCAAGCAGTTACCAGGTAAATAAAAGATGAGAACACACTGTAACCCACTATCAGTGAAGTGGGTTGTACTCCCTCACTGACATCTTCAAGGATCCCAGCCTGTTGTGTGGCTGTCGGGCCCACTGAGACTCTAGCACAGGAGCTAATCAATGAATATCACACATGCAATGACACACAACATAATGCTCAACACCAGGCGCTGTGCTGGCCATAGTCACACGCATCATCTCATGAAATAGAGGTTCTCCCTTATTAAAACTCTCTCTGCCAACACAGTGTCCATCAACACTTAAACTTTTTAATGAAACAAATGAACTGGTTTCTTTGTTATCTAGTCTAGACTGAACTAACAATCAAGGGGGTATGTATATCTAAACTGTTCCTAAGCTTTCATAGCAAAGAAACCAGGCTCACAGAGGTCTGCTAATAGGAGTGGAAGATGACAGTTTCAATCAACTTCTGTAAGTTCAGGATATCTGTATTCATTTCACAATACAAGGGAAGAAGGCAATTGTTTCTGCTTTCCAGTTAAGCAAAATGGCTTAAAGTGGTCATGTGACTTATCAACACAGCCAAAAGGACATGCTGCTGCTGCTGCTGCTGCTAAGTCACTTCAGTCCTGTCTGACTCTGTGCAACCCCATAGACGGAGGCCCACCAGGCTCTCCCGTCCCTGGGATTCTCCAGGCAAGAACACTGGAATGGGTTGCCATTTCCTTCTCCAATGAGTGGAAGGCAATTTCACTGGAAACTGAAACTCCAGTGTTTAGGGAATCAGACTACCAGGTGGACCCAAAGCCACGGGCGGGACACAACTACTGCGGAGCCGCATGGTTTACTGTGGCCACGATCAGGAGCTGCAGTGGGATTTTTGCCTCAAGGGGCCCAGATGGGACAGGGGTTGTCCAAGGAAAGATAAGACTTCCAGGGATTCAGGCAGACATTGCACTCCAAATATTCATAGTCCCCTAACTTTGCCCTTTTGTCTTTCAAGTCAAACAAACCAGGAAGGTGTAAGTCAGTGGTTCTCAGCACTTGGTACACATTGGAATTACCTGGTCAGTTACTTGAAAGCACTGACACATAGGCCACTCAGCAAACTGCAGCAGATTCTGTGGGACTGCAGCCAGGATTGAGAGCCACCAGCGCAACGTCACACCTCTCAGCAAGGGACCTCAGACTCAGAGGCATCTACATCAGCTATGAGGAGGCTTCCACCTCTGCTGTAACTTTTTTGGTGACCATCATTCCAGGGAGTAAATGCCAGAGAGAGAATGAACAGGAAATGGAAGAACACACATAAACTGAACATCAGAATGAACTTCAAACTGAAAGGAAAGCAATGCAGGCAACTTTAAGAACAGTAGCCAAGATTAAACTAGGGATTCAAAGCTAAAATGGAAACTGGCTAAATCCTCCACTGGTTTCATTTCTCTCACTCAATTTTTTCTGCTGTTTTTGACTTTGTTTTCTCTCTAGAGGTGATCCCTGTGGATTGTGCCAAACAAGGATTACCCTGCCTCAGTGGGATTATTCAGAGTATTCCCAATCTATTCAGAGGTAGCAAACTAATAAAACTGTTGACTACGTTATCAGGAGGCTGTTGTAACATTAAAGTTGATAATACACTGCTGCTGCTGCTGCTGCTGCTAAGTCGCTTCAGTCGTGTCTGACTCTGTGCGACCCCACAGACGGCAGCCCACCAGGCTCCCCCGTCCCTGGGATTCTCCAGGCAAGAACACTGGAGTGGGTTGCCATTTCCTTCTCCAATGCATGAAAGTGAAAAGTGAAAGTGAAGTCGCTCAGTTGTGTCCGACTCTTAGCGACCCCATGGACTGCAGCCTACCAGGCTCCTCCCTCCATGGGATTCTCCAGGCAAGAGTACTGGAGTGGGGTGCCATTGCCTTCTCCGTTATAATAAACTATCTTCCCTCAAATGGGCTATAAGGACAGAACCCCTGAAGAGCCCAGGATATTACTGAGTTTGATTTCAGCTGGGTGTCAGTGCTGATTAGCCCAGGCAATTTTTTCCACCTCTCAAAATAAATACACAGTTACAGATGCAGAAAACAAATTTATGGTTGCCAGAGAGTAGGAGGGGGAGAGATGAATTGAGAGATTGGGACTGATGTATACATACTACTACAAATAAAACAGATAACTAATAAGGACCTACTGTATAGCACAGGGAACTCTACTCAATACTCTGTAATGATCCATATGAGAAAAGAATCTAAAAGAGTGTATACAGGTACATGGCTAAGTGATTCACTTTGCTGTACATCTGAACCTAACACAATACTATAAATCAATCATATGCCAACAGAAATTTTAAAAATTAAAAAAAAATAAAATAAATGCAAAGCCCAGTTCACTTTAAGAGTGAAAACTAAGAAACAGGTCCTAGTCTGAGCTCTGTGCTCTCCTTGAGAAGGTGGAAAAGGAAAGTGAGCTAGCAACTATGACACAGTGTGCGAACTCCCTCCTGGAAAAGAGAAGCTGCCACGGGAAACTTTGGCCAAACCTAGGCCAGCCGCCTGGCCCCACCCGCCCTCAAGGTGTAGCAGATGAGGCATCTGTTATAGGTGAAAGTGTCTCCCCAAATGACGCTGAAGTCCTAACCTCCACTACCCATAAATGTGACCTCACTGGAAGTCACTGCAGATGATCAGGTTAAGACAAGGACACTGGGGAAGGGAAAGGGCTAATACAATATAACTGTGACGCTAAGTCACTTCAATCGTGTCTGACTGCTTGCAACCCTACGGACTGCAGCCCACCAGGCTCCTCCATCCATGGGATTCTCCAGGCAAGAATACTGGAGTGGTTTTCCATGCCCTCCTCCAGGGGATCTTCCTGACCCAGGGATCGAACCCACATCTCTTATGTCTCCTGCATAGGAAGGCAGGTTCTTTACCACTAGCACCACCTGAGAAGTCATTATGACTGGTGCCCTTCTGAAAACGGGGAATTTGGACACAGAGATTGACATTGACAGAGGAGGAGGATGTGAAGACAGAGAAAACACCATCTACAAACGACAGATGCCTGAGGCTGCTGGAAGTCAGGAGAGCGGTATGGCACACACATTCCCCCTGAGAGCTGTCAGAAGGAACCTACCCTCCTGACTCTCGACTTCTGACTTCTAGCCTCCAGACTGTGAAGTCATAAATTTCTGGTGCTGAAGCCATTGTGCTCACTGTGCTTTCTTAACAGCAGCCCCAGGGAACTAACACAACATCAAAAGAAAGTATTGGTTTAAAACCTGGTGGATCACTGAAATTCAAACTACTAATCCAGAGGCCTAGGGAAAAAAGAGGCACTCAAGCTGTGATGCCAAAGAAGAGCATCACCAGAGCTGATTAGACAAAATTAAAAGGGCAGCAGGAACAGGACCAGGAGCAAAACCAAAGAGGCTCTTGCATTCACTGCATAAGCATGGGCCAAGCACTGTCCCAGGTGCGGGCATACAGAACTGAATAAGAAGTTACGTGCCATGTGTGCCGCTAGGCTATGGTGGATACAGCATGCTGAGGTGGCAGTAAGCAAGGTGCTTCAGGATCAAGGTGGTGGGGGATGCTCACAGAGCAACCTGGGATTCGGGGAAGACTTCCTGGGAAAGAAGAGGTGCATGCCTGCTCAGTTATGTCCAACTCTTTGTAACCACGTGGACTGCAGCTCACCAGGCTCCTCTGTCCATGGGACTTTTCCAGGCAAGAATACTGGAGCGGGTTGCCATTTCCTTCTCCAGGGGAACTTCCCCACCCAGGAATGGAACCACATGTCCTGTCTCTCCTGTATTGGCAGGTGGCTTCTTTACCTCCGAGCTACCTGGGTAGCCCTGAAAAACAGTATATCTAAGCTCAGTCTTAAAGGATAAGAAATTGGCAGGATGGATCAAAAGATGTCTACTTGCATAAAGAATCCAGGGGCCTCTTGGTACCACGTTAACAATGTTGAATAGAATGTGATTTTTTTTCTTAAGAAAGAATGAGGTGTCACTTTCATTTGCACACTTAAACAAGAAAACCAGAGTTTGGCACCTCCAGAGCTGGAGTTCACCCACAGTAATAACCAGCAGGAGCCATGTTACAGATCAGAGGAAACCGTGGCCAGGCCAGTAACTCATCCCAACATATGCAGACATAGGAGCAGAGGAAAAGGGAATAAAACCACACAGGCCACATGGAAATCCGTTATAACTGTTCATGGTACATGTGTGGACATGCCACACCACTACCACCTTTCAGAACTACCAGAAAACACAGAGGACTTTGCCGGGGCTCCTGACAGCAAGTGGGAGCAAGCCAGAGAAACTAAAGTAAAAATAAAAATAATACGGCTCTCATAGGGTTGTTGTAAGAAATGAAGAAAGAAGAATTAATATTTCAGAGCAACTGGGATATACCACCCCACTCCATCTATCAATGTTTGGTCTAATTTGTCTGGTGTTTACTTTATCATCTTGTGTTAATTTATCATCATTATCACTTACCAATATTCATTTCTTGAAAGCAACCTATTTGGGGAAAGATGCCTTCATATCA
Organism: Redunca redunca; assembly: GCA_006410935.1. Lineage (NCBI taxonomy): Eukaryota > Metazoa > Chordata > Mammalia > Artiodactyla > Bovidae > Redunca > Redunca redunca. The sequence goes on from SJYQ01002488.1 coordinate 168,301, forward strand.
CAAATGAGGCTAATTTAATGGCTCCAACAAGCAGTACCCTAATGGGGAAGCCAGCGGCTGCAGGCATGAGCACAGACAGGCCCGGGTCGGGTCTCCTTTGTGCGGCACTGCTCTGCTAATTGGATCTAACGAAGGAGCTGGAGGTATTCTCCTTCTGTTTTCTAATGATGCTAATGTCTTCATGAGGTTAATGAAACTGCTAACACAGGCCAATTATGAATGGCTTTATGTATAATAAAAAACCATCTATTCTGAGTTTTTTGCAAACACTAGGGACAATGATTGCTGAGGTGGTTTTGCCTATTATTGGGTATATCAACGGGGCCTTTTTTACTTCTTTTTTCCTTTAAGGACCAGGCTCAAAGACCACTAAACTTATGTGATTCAGAGATGCCTAGAGTGCTAGGTGGACCTAGTTGGGGCCGGCTTAAGGCTACAGCCCTGGTTTAGTCCTGTCCTTTATGGTCTCTACTGCCCCCTGCTGACTGACAGAGGCAGGAGCGGCTCTCCAGCACCCCCTTGGGAAATAGAAAGCACCAGAAGACAAAATATGAACAGCTATTATTTACTGTCACTTAGTATATGCCTTCTAATTTAATATTCACAACATTCCTGTGGGGTAGCTCCTGCCCTTTTACAGATAAAGAAACCTAGGCTCAAGTAATAAACCAAGTTCCCCAAGGACACAAGGCTTGTGAGTGGCAGATCCAGGACAAGGTATAAATCTGTCTGACTCACAGCTGCTGTTACACTCCCACCAGAGACATGGTAGAGTGAAAAGTACATGTATTTTAAAACAAGATAAACTTGGATCTTGGTTTTCCTTCCCCAATTTAAGAGCCATTTAAGATAAACCTTAAACAAGTTCTTATATTTATTTTCTCACTTCATGGCAAATAGAAGGGGGAAAAGTAGAAACAGTGACAGACTTTATTTTCTTGGGCTCCAAAATCACTGTGGATGGTGATTGAAGCCGTGAAATTAAAAGATGTTTGCTCCTTGGAAGAAAAGCAATGACAAACTCAGACAGTATTAAAAAGCAGAAATATCACTTTGTCAACAAAGGTCTGTATAGTCAAAGCTATTGTTTTTCAAGTAGTCATGTAAGGGTATGACAGTTAGACCAAAAAGAAGGCTGACTTCCAGAGAACTGATGCTTTCAAACTGTAGTGCTGGAAAAGACTCTTGAGAGTCCCTTGGACTGCAAGGAGATCCAACCAGTCCATCCTAAAGGAAATCAATCCTGAATATTCACTGGAAGGACTGATGCTGAAGCTGAAACTCCAATCCTTTGGCCACCTGATGTGAAGAACCGACTTATTGGAAAAGACCTTGATGCTAGGAAAGATTGAAGGCAGGAGAAAAGGAGGACGACAGAGGATGAGATGGTTGGATGGCATCATTGACGCAATGGACATGAGTTTCAGTAAGCTCCAAGAGTTGGCGATGGACAGGGAAGCCTGGTGTGCTGCAGTCAATGGGGCAGCAAAGAGTTGGACATGACTGAGCAACTGAACTGATCACCAACTCAAAGGACATGAGTTTGCACAAACTCTGGGAGATAGAAAAGGACAGGGAAGCCTGGTGTGCTGCAGTTCATGGGGTTGCAAAGAGTCAGACACGATTTGGAGACTGAACAACAACAGAATGTGAATCATCACACCTACGTTGGAGGCTTTTTAGAAGGGTTAGTAATAAAGTAAGTAAAGCAAAGAACCTGAGATATAGTGACTGTATAATAGCTGGCATGTGCTACCTGGGGCCAGAAACAGAAAGCGGACAAGATCACCTTTCCTGTGGCTTAGTGACTGCTTCATTCAAGTTCTGTGAAGGTCTGTAAGTCAAGATCCAGGCTCAGAAAAATAATGCTCAACTAATGATGTCAACACATCTGAATAGCTCCTTAACACATATAAAGCACTTTTGTGTATATTTTATTTGATCTTCACAAATACACACCCATATATCCATAAAAATGCCATAATTACAGAAAACTTACAATATGTCCAGTCATTCACTAAGCCCAGAAAGTACATGGTCAAATTCTGTCTTCATAACAACCCCATACGTTGGTATTACTATTTTCCCCATTGTCTAGATGAGAAAACTAAGGCTCAGAAAAGTTAAGTAATTTTCTCAGAATCACAATGTACTAAGTAGCAGAGCTAAGACTTTAACCCCAGTCCACCTAGCCACAGAGCTCATTTCTCTCAATAAGGGGGCTAATTCAGTTTTCTTCTAAAGTAGGCTGGGCAAGCATGACGTTTTCACTATGTACATGAGAATATTCTGACTCATATAAGGGAAAGCAACCTCTCAAGGACTCACAAGTTCTATTTTGGGAAAACTAAGCCTTAATGGTGGTATCTACAACCATGAGAAAGATCCTTATCTCTGAAGATCATAGTGAGCTGAGATGATCATCGTCCAGTATAATATAAATAACACTTATGAATAAAATAAACTACATTCTTTATTTGCCTCAGATTTCTCTTCAAATCTTTGATTCTGTAACTCCATTCTTAGCACAGACTTAATCTTAAAACTAGAAAATTTTTTTCAATTAAGATAAAGCTACACTGGCACAAGAAGGTTCCAGGTGTATTAGGTTCACAATATAACAGCTGGAGAAGAACTTTGTGAAGCTAGTAATTGTCCAAAAGCATTAACATCCAAAGATAAATTAACAATAATGGGGGAAAGAAATTATTCATTAAAACTAGAATGAGGTTAGGAAAAAAATTATCCCTTTGTAAATCTGGCCCAGCACTTTCACTATAAATTAAAATCTATAATAAATCACAAATAAATTGAATGGACATCTGCAGCAGAAATTAAATTACCAAAAAAAAAAACTGCACATTTGGGGAGCTTTATAAACAGGGAAACCACCAAGAAAGATAGCTTTTCTTGCAGATTTTTTAATGGATTCATTTCTTATTTAACATCTTTTAAGGAACAAATGTGATGCTTCCCACTCATTAGCTCCTTTTGAATATTAAGAATTTTCTAAGAACTGGACTAGGAGGACAGTCAGATACATAAGGACATTGCAACATAGGGACTAGAGGCATAACTACAGTGTTTAAATGTAAATTTATCAAGTTATGGATATAATTCTGAAACTTTTAGCCACAACATATAACATATCTGTTTAATTATAATTACGACAATCATAAAAAAGGAATAGAAAGAAAGGCCTTCATAAACACAAACTTTCTCATCTTTAAAGACAGTTTAGGGGCTTCGCTGGTGGACCAGTGGTTAAGAGTCTGCCTGCCAGTGCAGGGAATACAGGTTCAAACCCTGGCTCAAGAAGATCCCACATGCCACAGAGCAAGTAAGCCCAGGAGCCACGGCTACTGAAGCCTGCACACCCCAGGGCCCATGCTCTGCAACAAGAGACGCCACCGCAATGGGAAGTCCCCACACTGCAGTGAAGAGTGGCCCTTGCTTGTCACAACTAGAGAGAGCCTGCACAAAGCCACAAAGACCCAATGCAGCCAAAAGTAAATAAATCTTTAAAGGTAGCTTAGGTTTCTATATATCTCAAGATCAGCTTTGCATTTAAAATGAACAGTGAAAACAGTGTAAATAATATAGAAATATAAATAAATAACATGGTTTCTTAAAAGTTAACTATGAAGGGAAACAAGTCATTGGAGATCTTCCTATTTAAAATAAACCTATGACTTGTCCCTTTTTATTAAGTGATAAATAATTGACTGTTCCTCAGTTCCTGTTATTTTACTTGTATTGTAAAAATTTATCTTTCTGCAACCAAGACTTTCAAGGTGAGAAAGTGTATTAACTGAGGAGGGTTTGCCTTAAACACAGACTTTCCTGCTTTGCTAGGCAAATTATCCCTTTAGTGACCACAGGCATGAATGAAGACACACCTGGCCATTCAGCAGCACCAGCCCAGGAAGTTGCCAGCATCTCATAAAACACTATGGGTCACCACAACACAGAAGCAAGACAGAGAAATGGCAAGTGTCCAGGAACTAAGAAGGAAATCTCCCATCTATTGTAAAATGCCTTTAATGTAGGGGACAAAGGGTTGTTATCTTGACAAACAATGGACATCCCAATCTCCCAGTCTTTCCTCTCCAAACCTTCACCATCTACTGATCAATTAAGATGCCTTATTTTATCCTACACAGCACACCCTTCACAACTTACTATTTCTGCTCTTTCCCACCCCTCTTGATGGCGTGATATGTAAGACTTTCCTCTATCTCCAACAGTGAGTCTCTTGGCAAAGAAAAGAGAAGAGCCAAAGCATACTCAGGACTCTCCAGACCTTGGGTTGGACAATAACCCCTGAAGTAGGCAAATGGGCCCAGGGTGTTTATGTGTCAGAATAAAGTTTTACCTTTTTCCTATCAAGGCAGCTCTCAGAACTCAGCCAGTACAGTAGCTCTCAACCAGGCCAGTGGAAACATCCAGCCTCAATCAAATCTGTAAAATAAGATCATTGCGAGGATTGTAGATTAGCAAAACCCCTGGACCAATTGCTCCATGTTTCTCAAAAAGTGGAATTTAGTCACCTTTTAATTGGTCACATGTTCTCCAAGCCATCAGAGCCCTGTAACTTTTTTGGTCTCGTACCTGATCCTCCTTCACACATCTGTGATACCAGTCCAGCCTTGAAACCACTTGAGCTTGAAATTAAAGACCCTGAAAGAGTCTTTCCCAGTGTTTAAATGAATCTACAGTGTTTTGACCCAGGCAGCCTCAGCTAATGCTCCCTGGTTGCCTCTCTACTTGGGAATCTCAGCTTGAACTGCATTTTGAAAATGAGGAAACAGATAAAGGCAGCCCAGCAGGAAGAAAGGAAAGCATGCATTAAAGTGTGGCACTGTGAAGCATCACGCCACATTCTAGAAAGGCAAGCAGTTGGGCACAACTAGACAAAGGGTGTCTGGGAGAAGTAGGGGAACAGAAACACTGAGAGGAGAGGAGTAGCAAGAGGCAAATAGTGAAAAGAGCTGTAAGTTAAGCTGAAGACCCTGAACTTCACCCTGAAAACTGAAGGGAAATGGCAGAAAGGGCTGGGGAAGTTGTTGAAGGTTTCTAACTGGTTGGAGTTCTGAAAGAAGTGGATTTGCTCAGTCGCATCTGACTCTTTGCTACCCCATGGACTATAGTCTACCAGGCTCATCAGTCCATGGAGTTTTTCAGGCAAGAGTACTGGAGTGGGTTGCCATTTCCTTCTCCAGGGGATATTTGAGGGATCAAACCCAGGTCTCCCGCATTGCAGGCAGACACTTTACCGTCTGAGCTACCAGGGAAGCCCAAGCATAGGATTATTTGAGAGAACAATTTCAAACTTCTATTTTAGAATTTCACACTGTCAAATCATTTAGATGTGAAAAAAAAACCCAGCACCTCCCAAATAAATGGAAAGCCAATATGAAATAACAGGCAAAACTTATCCACACCTTATAAAGGATTGTTTTTAGTCGATACATTAACAGGATTTTGAAGGCCACAGGAAAGATGGCCTTCAGCAAAAGATGGCCTTCTTCCTACCAGCAAAAATACTTACTTCATCAGTAAAATCAGCTGGTATAAATCAAGGGTTCACATGGCTGGTTGCATCCAAATCACCTGAGATGCTTATAAAACTGCTGCTAACCTAGCCTCACTGCTAAGAGATTATTTAATTGGGTGGGGGGAGGGAGGGAAGGAGGCAGGCAAGGTATTTTGTAAAGCATGAGACGCTCAAGGACTCTTCTGGCTCTGAAATTCCATCATCTGTGTCAAAGAAGGTTCCTACCATTTGAAGTGAAATGTGGTAAAAGCCATTTCTTTTGTATCTTCAGACCCTAAATCTGGAATGAGGGGGTGGGGGAGGTGCTTCGGAAAGCACCTCCAAAGAGTTCACATCACCCTTCTTCTTTAAGTTGGTTTTATTCTTGGGCATATCAAGTTTCTGTCTAAAAAAGCATAGGATTATTTGAGAGAACAATTTCAAACTTCTATTTTAGAATTTCACACTGTCAAATCATTTAGATGTGAAAAAAAAATCCAGCATCTCCCAAATAAATGGAAAGCCAATTGAAATAACAGGCAAAACTTATCCACATCTTATAAAGGATTGTTTTTAATCAATAGGTTAACAGGAATATATACATATAAAATCTTAGTCTGTGTAACATGTTCTAAAATAAGTTATGCCGGCACAGCAAATGAGCAGGCTCCCTACTTATGTTCTGCCTCTCCTCCTCTGCTGCTGTTGCTGCTGCTACTGAGTCACTTCAGTCGTGTCCAATTCTGTGAGACCCCATAGACGGCAGCCCACCAGGCTCCCCGGTACCTGGGATTCTCCAGGCAAGAACACTGGAGTGGCTTGCCATTTCCTTCTCCAGTGCATGAAAGTGAAAAGTGAAAGTGAAGTCACTCAGTCCTGTCCGACTCTTCGCGACCCCATGGACTGCACCCCACCAGGCTCCTCCATCCATGGGATTTTCCAGGCAAGAGCACTGGAGTGGGCTGCCAGTGCCTTCTCTGCTCTCTTCCTCTAGCTGAACCCAAGAACATGTTTGCTTGCTTGCTTCTTTTAAAAGCTATTATTTATTGAACACGTCCTATGAGCCAGGCATTGTGCCAAATACTTATTTCAAATGAGTTAGTATTTATCACCATTTTATTAATGAGGAAACTGCAGGGAGGAAACATAACTGCTCAAAGACAAGGCCAGTAAGAAGCAGCACCGGAATCTGAAATTCTGTCTCCTAAGTCCCTGAGCCACACATCTCCCTACAGTGTAGTGCCATTCCTCCCCACTCTCTAAACCGCGTCTCCCACACCCTCACACTCCCTACCTTGACCCGTGGACCAGGATTCCACCGTGAGTTCACTGAACATATGTGAAGAAGTAAACGAAGTGTAGACCCAGGCGCACACCTGAGATCATCTGGTCCTCACCCAGGAGATGGGTCCCTCAGATTGCTGTCAGTAGAGCGCCCTCTGTTGTTAGGATGCCAAAATGGGTTAAAGACAGAGGACTGGAAGATTCAAGGTGTTTCCTCACACTGAGCTGACCTAATCTTGCGATGAATTTGTCCCTTTTAGACCAACAACCGTACCCACCTCCATCATAAAGAAAACACTCCTGCTCCATCGGTCAATCCCAAAAGGCTTCAATCCAAAAAAGCAAGAAACGTCAATCTCAGTTTTCAAGATTTTGTCCAAAATCAAGTTACAGCATCATTACAAAGGTCCTGAAATTAGCCTTCACCATCCAGTTAGATGTTATTTTCCTGTGTTCTCACTGTTCACACAGGAACTTTAACCTTTACGGCTATTGCCTTGCCACAGTGTGACCGGGAGAAAAAGGAACGTCTCCTATCCGCAGCAGGATAACAATATTGAACCTGCTGCTTAGAGCACGAGGCCCCCAAGGCTTGCTTTATTTACCCAGAAATTATAAAACATTTAGAGACCCCTAGGGCAAGTTAATCATAAAATATTCAGCAACATCTGTGCCATATTATTTAGTGACAGACTAGACGCGGAAAATATGGCTGCTGTACTGTAGGCTGCCCGGCACCACGTCAGCCGTTAGGCTGCGGCTGGGAGGCGCCTTTTCCTGGCCCTTCGTTTCCACCGCCCTCGTTTTCAAGCAGACGTCTCCCACTCCCAGCACTTCACAGTCATGGGGCTACCAGGACAAGCTTAAGAACACGTTTGTGCTCAGAGTCCCCACGAACAAAGCAATTTCTAACAAAGGCTGCCTGGCCCTATGAGGGTTGGGGTTGTGTCCCTCTCAGAAACTTAACTATACAGGTGAGTCCCAGGGAGGCAGGGTCACAGGGTCGAGCGCATTCAGTCGAGCCCAGGGGTCTACGCATGCGCACTGGAAACTGCTTTGTTCCAGAAATTGACCAGACTACAAACCAAGACACCTGAGTCCTATCAGACAGTCAAATATAATCATCACCTTCTTTGTGCAAAGCGCAGTGCTAGCGGCTGGGAGGTGGAACACTGGAGTGGCTTGCCATTTCCTTCTCCAATGCATGAAAGTGAAAAGTGAAAGTGAAGTCACTCAGTCATGTCCGACTCCTAGCAACCCCACAGGCTGCAGCCTATCACGCTCCTCCATCCATGGGATTTGCCCGGCAAGAGTACTGGAGTGGGGTGCCATTGCCTTCTCCCACATACACACTGCTGCTGCTGCTGCTGCTAAGTCGCTTCAGTCATGTCTGACCCTGTGCGACCCCATAGACGGCAGCCCACCAGGCTCCCCCGTCCCCGGGACTCTCCAGGCAAGAACACTGGAGTGGCTTGCCATTTCCTTCTCCAGTGCATGAAAGTGAAAAGTGAAAGTGAAGTCGCTCAGTCGTGTCCGACTCTTAGCGACCCCATGGACTGCAGCCTACCAGGCTCCTCCATCCATGGGATTTTCTAGGCAAGAGTACTGGAGTGGGATGCCATTGCCTTCTCCGATATACACACTACTACATATAAAATAGAAACTCAACAAGGACCTTCTATATAGCACAGGGAACTCTACTCAGTAGTCTGTAATAACCTATCTGGAGCATCTGAAAAAGAATGGACATATGTATAACTGAATCACTTTACCTGAAACTAACAACAATGTAAATCAACTATACTCCAATATTTTTTAATTTAATTTAAAAAAAAGAAAAAAAAAAAACCTTCGTTCTTCAACCTCCTCCAGACCAATCAAATCACAATCTCTAAGGATGGGACCTGGCCACACTGATGTTTTTTTAAAGCCCCCAAATGGTCACAATGATGCTTTTTTAAAGCTCCCAAATGATTTAATGTGCAATCCTTGGTTCTGCACATTTCAAAATTACCAATTGTTCCCTAAATGACAATGGCAAGGTGTTAGAAAGACAGAAATGTTAATAAGCTAATGTACACTACCTTTGGAAGATCTAGAGCACCTTAACACAAGAAAGACTTTATTTTACAAAGGGATTTTTTTGTATGGCTCTCAAATGGATGGAACACTGTGACTAAGTACAGTCTTAAACTTCTAGGTTGTTAAGTGAGTAGGAAAAAACATGGGCTTTCTGAATTTGCTTTCCTATACTGTTTCTGTTTTCAGTTTCACAATAGTTCACCAACAGCAAGTTCCAAGAGTCCTCATTCTTCTAGCTATGTAACCTCAGGTAAGTCACTTAAGCTTGCCTTTCCTTAACTACAGAATGGGAGGGTTCAACTTTTGTCCCTTCCAGCTCTAAATGTATTTTCTTTATGGTTTGCATTTTATAAATCATGACTTCTTATAAACATTTCAAATAGTTTTTTCTCTTCGGCAGTAGCAGTGGGCATTGTGTTAATAGGATCAGGCCCCAAGTGAAAGCAACTGCTCACACAGAAATGTCCTGTATGTAATTTTATTTATGTGCAGCGAATCCTCAGCATCATGCAGCTTGCCAACTTTGTGAACCACTGTCAGAAATCAGAATTATGGCCAGGCCAGTATTAGGTAGAGACTTCAGCTACTGTCCCAAGTTCTCAGCTACTTTGAATAGTGACACTGAGACATGTGAGGAGGAGAAGAGGAGAGTAAATAATCTTAACCATGAACAAAGGCAATAAAAGCAAAGACCTAGGATACAAGAGACTTTAGGTAAAGAATCCGCCTTCCAGTGCAGGAGACGGAAGAGATGTAGGTTTGATCCCTGGGTCAGGAAGATCCTCTGGAGGAAGAAATGGCACCCCACTCCAGTATTCTTTCCTGGAAAAGTCTACGGGCAGAGGAGCCTGCTGGGCTAGGGTCCATGGGGGCGAGAAGAGTCGATCACAACTGAGCACATGCGCACAAGGAAGAAAAGAAGAGACCCGAGAAAAGTCAGCAAAGATAATCCCAGCGTTGGTCTGTGAATACAGGTCAAGGGGACGGGATGGATTCCATTTTGGTAAGCATAGAGTAGGCGCCTTCTATACAGTAAATTATTTCTTCTTCCTCCCTAAAATAAATAAAAATCAATCAGCCAATAACAATTGCTAATACAGTAGAGGAAGGAATAGAGATACTCATATGAACCAGAGGAACGTAGAGTAGATGGAAAAGAAGTAAACATATATAACTGATTTCCTGCACTCATAAACCAGGCAGAAAACAGTTCAAATGCCCTAAGAAAGACCACAAAATTTACAATAATAAGATCAATTCTCATTCATTGGGAGCCCCCAAGGGACAAAGATGCCCCTATTACTGGAGAGACAGACTTGGAAGCTAGGAGTCATAATTTCTATATGAATTTTAAAAGGAAGATGTTTTATTAATTTACTTCACTAGATATTCTTCCTACCTAAGTCTTTTTCTTATTATGCACCCATGGGGACTAGTTTTCCAATAAGATATTTATCTCTTACTACTATCAGTTCAGTTCAGTTCAGTCACTCAGTCGTGTCCGACTCTTTGCGACCCCATGAACTGCAGCACGCCAGGCCTCCCTGTCCATCACCAACTCCCGGAGTTCACTCAGACTCATGTCCATCCAGTCGGTGATGCCATCCAGCCATCTCATCCTCTGTCATCCCCTTTTTATCCTGCCCCCAATCCCTCCCAGCATCAGAGTCTTTTCCAATGAGTCAACTCTTCTCATGAGGTGGCCAAAGTACTGGGGTTTCAGCTTTAGCATCATTCCTTCCAAAGAACACCCAGGGCTGATCTACTTACTACTATGCTGCTGCTGCTGCTGCTGCTGCTGCTGCTGAGTCGCTTCAGTTGTGTCCGACTCCGTGCGACCCCATAGACGGCAGCCCACCAGGCTCCTCTGTCTCTGGGATTCTCCAGGCAAGAATACTGGAGTGGGTTGCCATTTCCTTCTTCAATGCATGAAAGTGAAAAGCAAAAGTGAAGTCGTTCAGTCGTGCCCGACTCTGAGCAACCCCATGGACTGCAGCCTACCAGGCTTCTCCATCCATGGGGTTTTCCAGGCAAGAGTACTGGAGTGGGGTGCCATTGCCTTCTCTGCCTTACTACTATAAATAACCTCAATTTAGAGAGGAACTAATTAAATTGATACAGTGAAAAAGCAAGTGGAATCATCACTAGTAATCTTCCTTACTAGCAGTCTAGTAATTCTATGTAGAAGGCAATGGCACCCCACTCCAGAACTCTTGCCTGGAGAATCCCATGGACAGAGGAGCCTGGTAGGCTGCAGTCCATGGGGTTGCTGGGAGTCAGACATGACTGAGCAACTTCACTTTGACTTTTCACTATCATGCATTGGAGAAGGAAATGGCAACCCACTCCCATGTTCTTGCCTGGAGAATCCCAGGGTCGGGGCTGCCATCTATGGGGTCGCACAGAGTCAGACACGATTGAAGAGGCTTAGCAGCAGCAGCAGCAGTAATTCTATCTTTTATCAACAGAGATAAGAATCAGTATAGGGTAAGCCAATCCCTTTCTTCCTTGGAAGTCCTGTGTGAATTCACCCAAGGGTTATTTTTACCAAAACATCCACTCTCTTGAGAAATTTCCATCAACCATTCTGCCCTCTTACTCTTCTGGAAGAGAGGAGGAGTGTCTTATCAGATTGTTGAAAATGGGATAAAATGCACAGCTCAGACATATATTTGGTTGCCTCTTGAAGACAAAAATGAGACTGTAAAAACTGAAAAGTTATGGAATTTGGTTAGATATTATTACTAACCATGTCTGTTACTCAGTAGGGAGGAACTTTGAAAGAGAAATGAATGTGACAATTATTGTAGAAAGCAGAATTATTACATGCTTATGCTCTAATAAGGTGCATATCTGTATTTGCATTTCTTTTTTTAAAATCTGGAATGGACTAACATGTTCTACATTAGTCTCCAACTTGCTCTTTTCACATAATTATATATCACTGGACTCCCTCTAGGTCAATATATGTAAATCTGATTTACTTTTTAATTTTGGTATAACAGTTGCAGTAAAGATTATTATAATTTATTCTACCAGTCTCCCATTAATGTTCATTCTGATTGTTCTCAGCTTGTTTATTTCCTACTACAAACAACATTAGGCTTCCCTGCTGGCTCAGAGGTTAAAGCGTCTGCCTGCAATGAGGGAGACCTGGGTTTGATCCCTGGGGCGGAAAGATCCCCTGGAGAAGGAAATGGCAATCCACTCCAGTATTCTTGCCTGGAGAATCCCATGGATGGAGGAGCCTGATAGGCTACAGTCCACAGGGTCGAAAAGGGTCAGACACAACTGAGCAACTTAACTAACTAACAAACAACATTAAATATCCTTATTCAAAAAAAAAAATCCTTATTCACATATCCTTAAGTACTTGTGCTTTTGTTCCATAGTAGCTATCAAAAGGGAGTACAAGGGCAAATGACTTAATGTATTTTGTCTTGATAGATATTGCCCAATGCTTTCCTAAAAATTTCAAGCAATTCAAGTTTCAACAAGTGAAGTTTGACTACCCATTTTCCAATTTCACCAACATTAATATTTCCAAAATTTCCCATTCTTACTGCACTAGCAGTTTAATATTTGTTTCCCTGAGTGCAAGTGAAACAGAGTATCTTTTCATGTATTTACTGGCTATTTTCATTCTTCTTTATGTGAATTATCTGTGCATATACTTCACCCATTTTTTTCTATTAAGTCATTTGCCTTATTCTTATCCATTTATAGGAGGTCATTGTTTATTAGGGTTGTTAAATTTTACCCATCATAGGTGTTGAAATATTTGTTTCTCTTTCATCTTGTATTCTTTGCTTTCTTTTATGCTATGTTTACAGAGAAGGCAATGGCACCCCACTCCAGTACTCTTGCCTGGAAAATCCCATGGACAGAGGAGCCTGGGAGGCTGCAGTCCATGGGGTCGCTACGAGTCAGACCCAACTGAGCGACTTCACTTTCACTTTTCACTTTCATGCATTGGAGAAGGAAATGGCAACCCACTCCAGTGTTCCTGTCTGGAGAATCCCAGGGACAGGGGAGCCTGGTAGGCTGCCGTCTATGGGGTCGCTCAAAGTCAGACATGACTGAAGCGACTTAGCAGCAGCAGCAGCAGCATGCTACATTTAAACATAAACATTTTCAGGTTTCTTGAAGTTTAATATATAAGTTTCATTGAAACTGGGTTTCTTGTCTTGCTTAGGAAGTTCACCCCACCCAAAGTTATAAATATATGCTCCTAAATTTCATTATTTTATACTTCTACATTGAAATCTTTAAAATATCAGAAATGGTTTTTCTTTTCATTTGAACAAAATTTCTTTATTTTTGCATTTAAAAAATAAAAATACGTGGACTTCCCTGGCAGTCCAGAAGTTAAGACTTCACCTTCCTGTGCAGGCAGTGTGCACTCAATCCCTGGTTGGGGAGCTAAGAGCCCACACGCCTGGCAGCCAAAACCGAAAAATAAAACAGAAACAGTATTGAAACAAATTCAAAAAGGACACCAAAAAAACTTTAAAACATAAAATAAAAATACAGAAATATATAAAGAACTTTTAAAAACAAAAATCCCTCATCTCCTATTACCCCAAAAAGTTTTGTTAGTTTTTACATATTCATTTTCAGTTGTTTATGATTGCAATCACTAGTATCCATAGACTTTTGAATTCTGGCTTTGAATTTTTTTTAATTGGTGATAATTGCTTTACAATATTGTGCTAGATTCTGCCATAAAACAACTCGAATGAATCATAAGTATATGTGTATGTGTATATATATATATATATATATATATATATATATATGCTCTCTTGAGCTTCCCTCCCAAAATTGATTTTGTTATTGTAAAATTCACATACAGAGAAAAATACAGATTTTTAAGGGTACAGTTTTACAAGCTTTGACAAATGTATACACCCATGTGGGCCTTTCCAGGTGGCTCAGTGGTAAAGAATCTGCCTGCCAATGCAGGAGACCCAGGAGACAGGTTCAATCCCTGGGTCAGAAAGATTTCCTGGAGGAGAAAATTGCAACCCACCCCAGTATTCTTGCCTGGAAAATGCCATGGAGAGAGAGGCCTGGGGGCTTTAGTCCATGTGGTCACAAAGAGTCAGACACAACTCATCAGCTGAGCACGCATACATACATCCACATAAACAAAAACCTGTGGAGATACAGAACATTTCTATCACTCCAAAGAGTTTTCATGTCACTCTTCATCATTAATAGAAGACCTCACTGACAACCACTGCTCTGATTTCTACCACATGTCACTTTTGCCCACCACTGAATTTCCTATTAATGGACTCATAAGGGAACTCTTTCATGTCCATCTTCTTTCACTCAATACAATGTTTCTAAGATTTTTTCCATGTCATTGCTAGCTATATTTCATTGTATAAATATATGAATTTACCTATTCTCTGGTTGAGGGATATTTGGGCTGCTTCCATTTTGGAGATTCTATTAATAAGCTTCCACAATCCACGAACATTCACATACACATCTTTTATTTATTTTTTTTTTTTTGGACAGATAGGATAGATGTTTTCATTTCTCCCTAGGGAAATACCTAGAAGTAGAAATGACACACCTCAGAGAAGGTGAAGATTCAAACATTTTAAGAAACTACCAAAACATTTTCCAGGATGAGTATACCATTTTCTACATCCACAAACAAAATACAGTTCTGTTGCCTCACACCCTTGGCAATATTTGGTGTAGGCTTCCTAATTTTAGCCGCATCAGTGGGTTTGAAATGGTTTCTCTCTGTGATTTAAATTTGCACTTGCCTAATAACTAATGTTCCTGACCTTCAACGTGGGATAGCCCTTGGACTGCAAGGAGATCCAACCAGTCCATTCTGAAGGAGATCAACCCTGGGATTTCTTTGGAAGGAATGATGCTAAAGCTGAAGCTCCAGTACTTTGGCCACTTCATGCGAAGAGTTGACTCATTGGAAAAGACTCTGATGCTGGGAGGGATTGGGGGCAGGAGGAGAAGGGGACGACAGAAGATGAGATGGCTGGATGGCATCATGGACTCGATGGACGTGAGTCTGAGTGAACTCCGGGAGATGGTGATGGACAGGGAGGCCTGGAGTGCTGCAATTCATGGGGGTCGCAGAGTTGGACACGACTGAGCGACTGAACTAAACTGAATAACTAATGATGTTGAATCTCTTTTCATGTCCTTAATACCACTTAAATTGGGTGATTTACCTTTTATTATTGAGTTATAGAAGTTCTTTATAGGTTTTAGCCACAATCCTTTTGTATATGTGCAAATACATATTCATATACAGATGAATACACTTTTACATCTCAGGCTTTTGTTTTCATTTTCTTCACAATGTCTCTTAACAAGAAAACACATAGTTAGTGATTTTCATAAGAAATCTGTGTCTTCCCTGAGTTTACAAAGATATCCTCCTATGTTTTCTTCTAGAAACTTTATAATTTATCATTTAAATATGTCAATTTATTCTTAATTGTTTTGTTTATAGTGTGAAGTAGGCCTTGAAGTTCATTTTTTTCC
This sequence comes from Redunca redunca, assembly GCA_006410935.1. NCBI lineage: Eukaryota > Metazoa > Chordata > Mammalia > Artiodactyla > Bovidae > Redunca > Redunca redunca. The sequence continues at coordinate 183,734 of SJYQ01002488.1, forward strand.
ATGTGTTTAATCAGTTCTCCCAGAACCACTAGAAATCTTTTAGAGGACAAGACTAGTCCAGTCAGAATGGAAAGATAAAAAATAGCTGCAATGCCTAGGGCTGTCAAAGATAAGGAGAATTAGGTATATAACAAACTGGTATATAAAATATAAATCATAAATTTATAATACCTTTCTTCAAAGCAATTTGGCAAAAGATCAAGTTCCTTGAAATATCTACAAACTTTAAACTAGAAATTTAATTTCTAAGAATTTAGGCTAAGGAAATAACTCACACACCCAAAGATTTCTATACAACAGTAGTCACAAGACAGAGGTAATCTAAGTGTCCAAAATCAAAAAATAGGTAAAATAAAGTATGATACTTATAATAGATTTTTAACAGAATTTTATGTAGCTATTAAAATTTGGCTCATAAATGTTTTACTATCTTTTATATATTTGTAAAATATTAAGTGAAAAAGAAGTATAAGACATCAAACATCACTTAACTACATTTTTGCAAAAAGATCAAGTAAAAGATCAGAGGTATATACACCAAAATGTTCTACTCTTAAAAGAATCATTTGCTCCTTGAACCCGTTCATCCTTTAACCCTCTACAAGATTAGGAGTTGGGGTTACAGTTTATGATATTTTTCTGGTCTCTATTTCCTTTTTTTTCTTCTACAATTATCATATGTTGTTTTTGTCCTAAGGAAAAAAAAACAGTAATTTTAAAAGAAAAACTAGGAAGCCTCTAAACCCATTATGTATTTTGGTCATGATTCTTCCCCAATCAACTTCAAAACAGCTGTATTTCAGTTAATTGCTACTTTTCCCTGGTGCAGATATCAATGTGGCTACATGGCAAATTTACAATGACTGGCCCTCTCCTCAGCACATCTATTATTTTCATCACAGCTCTGGTGGGTTTGTGTCATGCAGGCAACCGTGGAGAAACAATGAAGCAGCTCATCATTGCTGCCACAAACAGGAGAAAAGACTAAGTTGAGCAAAGGAGTCATTTATATCAGTTATATCCAGAGTTCCAGCTTTCATCTAAAGAGAAAATTAGGGGAAATTGGAACTGCATTTAGTGTCCATGTGTGATAACAAAGAGAACCTGGCTCCTCACCTATTCCCTTCCACCTCCATACAATTCATGCTATCATTTTATATATTTGATTTGCTTATACAGATAGTAAAGAGGATATACTGATTCTTATTCTGTTTCTTTTTCTATGTCTGTAATTTAATTTTTGTTCTATCAGTGGGCCACATTTGACTGTACCTGGAACTATAGGCTTCTCTTATCCCTTGAGCTAAAAGCACAATTTGTTCGATCTGTTACCCTCTTCTGAAGTCAGTTATTCTACTGGGAAAGGAATAGTTTGCTCCCAGCTCCTATTCACTCTGCTGCTGCTGCTAAGTTACATCAGTCATGTCCGACTCTGTGCCACCCAACAGGTGGCAGCCCACCAGGCTCTTCTGTCCCTGGGATTCTCCAGGCAAGAATACTGGAGTGGGTTGCCATTTCCATCTCTAATTATTCACTCTCTAGTCCTCCATAGAATTGCATGATGTTGAAACCAGGAAGGTCTTAGAGAATAAAAGCCATCACTTGGAGTGCTCTCTGTAGAACAGGATTATTCTAAAAGCCATGCATATCTATTAACACGTTTAATTCTTACAACTTTAGGGTAGTTACTATCATCATTCCAAAGATCAGGGAACTGAGACACAGAGAGGTTAGGTTCAATTGTCCAGTGTCACACAAGAAGCATCCCAGGGTTGGAACAGAGGCAATCTGGCACCAAAATCCCCTCAACCTCCACACTCTGCCTCTCTGTCATCACATGAACATCCTCCATAGACCACCAAGTACCATTCATACTATAGAAAAATTAGAAAACACAGACTACAAAAGCAATGCATTATTCATGCATCTGTCTTTTATTTTTATTTATGGTGTTTCTGACAGAGTACATTTTACTCTTTATGTATCAAATCTTTCTATCTTAAATTTTATGGTTTCTGCCTATGACAGCATTATTAAATTTCCATACCTCCAGATGATATATAGTCTCCTGCATTTGCTTCAGTTCTTCTACATTTGTTTACTTATTCTATACCCAATTTACTTCAGTTCTTTTGAAACATTTATATCTCTCATTTGGGTGGAATTTCTTTTGATGTGTTATGAGGTAACTTTTCCACAAGTTGTTTAGTCTACTGTCTGGAGTGATTTACAATACATTAATCCTTTTCCCACTGATTTTAAATGTGAGCTTTATCACAAGAGTCTGTTTCATTCTGTTTCCTTCTAGTCCATGGATCTGTCTCTTACTAGGACTTTTTTCCTATATTCTGATTTTTAATACATTTTAATATTTTATTGGGAAACATTCTCCTAAAATTTATCAATCTTTTGCAAAGTTTTCATCAATATTTAGAAAATAATTGATATCATTTAATCTAACCTCTCATTCAAGTCCCCTTTTCGTGACCTTCAGAAAGAGCTTCTTTAAAAAAAATCACAGTGTTACAGTATTTTATGGATTATTCAAGTAAAACATTCTCATTATGTTAAAAATCCTATAATATAAAATCTTATAAAAGAAATTGAAAGCCACCCTATTCTCACTATCCATCAATAATCTGCTTTTGGGTGTGTATCTTTCCATTCTTCTTTTTATGTGCTCACACACACTTACATATACTACTGAATTACATATTTTATACTGCATGAAACAACTCTCATTTAATAATACATTGTGCATTTCATTCCATGAAAGTGTTGATTTCTTTTTATGTGCCCCTGCCAGCACCCACCATCTTCTTTCAACTCTGTTGTTTTCCAGTAACCTTTTGTGTAAATGAATATAAAAGATAGGGAAGTAGAATTTTACACTTTCGCCATCTAAAAAATCTTAACTCAGGAAGAAAAGATCAAACACTGGGTCTCTAACACAGGGAAGATGGTGAGTAGAAGGAATCACAGCATTTTTCTTTTTTTTTTAATCTTTTTCTCAAACAGGGTCTGTTTCATAAGGTAAGGCATGAGTGTATATAGTAAGGGAAGATGAAGAGATATTTCTTAACCCACCCTCAGTTAACAAATTTTTTCCCTTTAATCTTTTTATGTGGGATAATTTAGTTTTATGATTTTTTTTTGTTCCCGCATAGACATTTTCATGCAAAGTTGGTAAAGGCTATGTCAGAAACTGCTAGTGAAATTGAAAGGGTTAGTCACTAAGTCGTGCCTCACCCTGCGACCCCATGAATTGTAGCCTGCCAGGCTCCTCTGTGCATGGAATTCTCCAGGAAAGAAAATTGGAGTGGGTAGCCATTCCTTTATTCAGGAGACCTTCCTAACCCAGGGATCAAACCTGACTCTCCCACATTGCAGGTGGATTCTTTACGGTCTGAGCCACCAGAGACTCCTAACCAACTACTGTTTCAAACACTGCCGTTTCCTATCTTTAGACTCAATTAGGGGGTCTTGAAAGCCAGTGAAACATGAAAGCAGGGGAAACTGACCTTTCCACCTCTCTGCTACACTTGAGCCTCTTTCACACAGGTTACAAACACTAACCTGGGAACTCACACAGGTCAAATGGAGATAAATCGCTATAAACAGCCACAATTTTTAAAATACTCCCAGCATTAGGTTGAGGTTAATTAGAAGGATGAGTTTTGTCATAAGGCCAAACACTTCCTCTAACCTGAAGGAAAGATCATTCCGAGCATGTCATTCAAGGTGACAGAGAAGACCTAGTATCACTCAGTTCTCTTCATATTTGTTGGTGTAATTTTTTATATGAGCTTTTAACAATTTTCTACTTGAACTAAGGAATCTGAAGAAAAATAAAATAACTAGTACCCATGTTCAGTATTCCTTTGCACACATGAATATAGTCCCTAGACAATTTGCTTAGAGAAAATATCAGTTCAACAAAAAGGAATGCTGAGAGCACAGAATGTGATCTGGGTTACAAAGTAACAGTTCATACCGGTAAATGATGAGGGTCATTCACTAATGAGCTAAATACGAAGGATCAAAATATGCATTTTACAGTCTTCAAGTCATTTGTTGAAACACTACAGTTTAAGTGTAGCCCGAGGAAGAATATTCTGTAAAATAAAAATGTTTGACTTGATTCTTCAGTAAAATGATGTGCACTACTTAGTTTCCAGGGGTCATAAAAATCTGTCCTTTATGCTCTTGCTATGGCCAGGTTTGGACTTGTAACTACAAGTTACTAAAAATATCGGTGGAATTAGCACAGGGTTCCCTCAGGCGCTCGGAGCTGAAATCCTATGCCTAGAAACTGTTGTCAGTTTTGAAATCACCCCGCCTGGCAGAGTTGATTGCTCGCTCATGCACATATCTATTGGGGAGCAAGGGTCCTGTTGTGCCCGATTTGGAAGGTGTTTTCCCCATATACCAAAAGAGGGAGGGAAACTCTCAAAAATATCTTTCTTCCTTATTCACACAGGCACCGTATTATTCTGGGAATTAATACATTACCATCAATGGGAGGATGTGTAAGTATTCATGGGTCTTTTGCACCCTTCCCTGTTCCCAAAACAGTTTTGTGTTTATGTGATATTTCAGGATGAAGCACCTAACCTGAATCCTGGAACGTAGTACCAAACAGATGATGGAGGAACGAATGATTCGGAAAAGCAACTCAGACACTCTTTTCCAGGAATTATATTGCAAAATACTCAGGGCCCAAAGCAATTCACTTGTTGTTAAGTACCAGTATATTTCTTGTATATACCAGTGCATTTCTGGACTATAAAGAGGCTGAACACCAAAGAATCAGTGCTTTAGGGCTGTGGTGCTAAAGCAGACTCTTGAGAGTCCATTGAACAGCAACGAGATCAAACCAGTTAATCCTAAAGGAAATCAACTCTGAACATTCACTGGATGCTGAAGCTGAAGCTCCAATACTCTGGGCACCTGATGCAAACAGCTGAATCATTGGGAAAGACCCTGATGTTGGAAAGATTGAAGGCAGGGGGAGAAGAAGGCAACAGAGGATGAACAGTTGAATGGCATCATTGATTCAATGGACATGAACTTGCGCAAACTACGAGAGATGGTGAGGGACAAGGAAGCCTGGTATGCTGCAGTCCATGGGATCAGGAAAAGTCAGACACAGCTTGGCGACTGAACAACAACATCAATATTTCTTGTACCTTTCTGTTTGTTTCCATAATGCTCATCCTAATCTAGATGTTGGACAGTAGTTTAGGAAAGCATAACTTTCTTTGCCAACATAGCCTTACCCCTAGCTTCTGTCTTTCTGAAGTTTATCCTAAATGAATCTCCTCAGGATCCTTCTATCTTTGCTCAAGCCATTACTGCCTTCTCAGATGACCTCTTGAAAACTCATCTATAACAATTTGAATGATTTAAGTCACAGCTCAAAACTCATCTCTTGTGAGACTCTTTCCCCAGCAGCCAGCCATCCCTCCCCACCTATCTTCACCCCTCAACACACCCACAGGTAATGTGCTCATTGTCCTGACATTTCTAGTGTTCTTTCTTGATAGTTGTTCTCAAACTACTTATGTTGTGCCTATATTTTATCTCTCCTTAATTATAAATGTCTTCATGAAAGTATCTTTTCCATCTTCTGGACACACTCCCTTCCATGCTGCCCCCACAGGATCAATTTCCCTGTTTTCTATAAAGTAAGAACTCAAGGAATGCTTCACTGTTCAAAGATCTCACTTCACAACATATCAGTTAAAGCACAAAGCAGTTTTTTGTTTGGCAGTTCTCTGGGTAATCTGTATAGCCCTCTGCATCTAACTTCATAAACACACATCTCATAAACTCACAACCCACACTCTGGAGATATCTCCTAAGTGATGATCTTCTATAAGGCCATCTTTATGGGACCTTACAAGTAATTTCAGGTCAAAAAGTGTTTTTCTTTTTGTGTCTAGAGCTTCCTTCTGCTTGTCCAACATAACAACAGACTCTTTTTTGAGAGAAAGGTATCACTTCATAAAACCATCTTTACTCTGGGAGCAAAACAACTTTCATATTTTATTATTGTACAAAGTAAAAAATATCAACCACTGTCCTGCTCCAACTTCTCAAGTGATAATGCTAAAGGAACTCAGGAAAGCTCTGTAAGGCAGGGTAGGGTATTCGGCTTTTCTTCTAGGGCACAGGCAGCCACTGAAACGCTTTAAGAAGAGCAAGCCTTTCTTAAAGATCACTCAGGCTGCAGGGTGAAGAGCAGCTCATAGTGAAAAGGATTACAGAAGAAGGGTATAGAGTAGTCCCCCTAAGGATGACCTGGACCATATCAATCTTTCCTGAGAGCATATTGGAAAATAACTGTGGATAAAATAGGCTGATAATTAGAAATAGGAAATCAAATATATCTCTTTGCAGTACAGTCTGTGAAAAGATAATAGAAGTGGAGACAAGAAGCACAGAACCCTGAGCATCCTGGGTTACTGTCGGGGGAGAGAGCTGAGAGGGGTGCATAGGCAACCAACAGAGATGATAAGATGGTGAGGCTATGCCCTGATGCTTCCCCTAGGTCTCTGTTCTGCATGGGGTTCAGGAGAGCCCCCCATATATTGGGAGAAGTGCTCTTGGCTGTACATTAGGATTTCTCCCAGAGCTATACCAAGCTGAGAAGGCTAATTAGAGTCTACCTAAGGTACATGAGTTGCAGGTACCTGCTGATAACGCAGGAGCTGAGCGCTAACGAGAACAAGTTCATCTGTGGCCATGAAACTGGGCTCTCAGCACTCTTCAACCACTTAAGTAAAAGATCCAAGATTTAACCCAACATATGTGGGAAAACTATTTTACAAAGGTTAGGGCATGGGAAATAATGTTTATTGATCTACTCTGTCAAGCTGTAGCAGTTATTTTATATTTTATTTTCATTGTTTCCTTTATTTTTTTCCATCAGGCCCTAGCAGAGTAGTTATGACCATTCTCAATTTATAGGAAAGTAAACTAAAGCCCAGAAAAGGCAGTGCCATATAACCAACGAGTGATAAGGCTGTTTTTTTTATTTCAAAGCTTATATTTTAAGAACTCCATACTCATAATATAGCTTTGACGTCTCTAAAAGAACAGGGAAAAGTTGATATCTTAAAAAGCAAACAATTGTGCAAAATAACATAGCTTTATTTTGAGTTTTATAGGAGAAATACATGCTTACTTAGGATAATGTAGAACTTTTAAATAATACAGATGTGCTAACTACCACTTCCGGGCAATGTTCTGCTCAAATGGAAATCCCTAAGCTTTAGACCCACTTACTTATTTCTTACACCTACTACTCTCAGAGCACTCTATTCTCTCTGGCCAGCATTCCTATCTAGGCCCATCCATGCTCCCTTCCCTTCCTGATAACTTCATCATCATCTATAGTTCTTGGTCCACATTTCCTTTAAAGCTTCTCTTGCATCCTTTACCTTACCCACCACCTTCTCAACACCAGACAAGAGTCACTCCCTCCTCCACCTCCCGCAAACTGTCACTGGGGCCTCTAAAAGCAATCCTACTGAACTCCCCCACTGAATTCTGACCTCCAAAAATGTGGGGACCAAATCTCATTTGTCTCTATTCCATGAGCATAAATGCCATGGCACAACTTGAAGCACAACCTGGCTACAGGGAAGAGCATATCATCTCTAGCATTAAGTGGAAAGCACAGTGCGGCACTTAGCAGCAATGACTCGGAGCCAGGCTGCCTGGCTTCAAACCATGGCCTTGCCCTTACTATTTGTAACTTTGGACAAGCTAATTAACCTCTCAATTTTCTCATCTGTCAAATGGGGATAATGATAACCCCTATCTCATAGTGAGAACATATGAATTCAATGAGACAGTACCTGTAAAGAACTTCAAAGAGTACCTGGCACTAACTAAAGATTTGTTATAAAAAAATTTTTTTTAAATTATATGAATTAACTTATTCACAAGACAGAAATAGACTCACAGAATTAGAGAACAAACTTACGGTTACCAGGGGGAAGAGTGCAGGGGAGGGAAAGATTGGGAGTTTGGCATTGACATGTACACATTGCTATATTTAAATAGGATAACCAACAAGAATGTACTGTATAGGCATAAGGAACTCTGCTCATTGTTCTGTAATAACTTAAATGTGAAAAGAATTTGAAAAAGAATAGAATATGTACATGTTCTGAAATATACGGAATCATTTTTCTGTACACCTGAAACTAACACAACATTGTTAATCAACTATACTCCAAAATAAACTGAAACTTTTTAATAAATAAAAATATTTTTTTGAAAAACAGAAATAGACTAACAAACATAAAAAACAAATTTATGATTACCAAAGAGGAAAGGGGTAGGGAAGGATAAATTAGGAGCTTGGGACAAACAGATACACACTGCTCTATATAAAATAAACAACCAGGACCTACTGTATAGCACAGGAAACTGTATTCAATATCTTGTAATAATCAGGGAGAGATAAAGATGATGGAGGAGAAGGTGGCCGTGGAGTACATCTCTCTCCACAGATACATCAGGAATACACCTTCAGACAGAGAAGGGCGTGCAGAGCACCAGCTAAGAGTGGACAGGAGTACCTGACCAGTGGAAAAGAATATATAGAACCACGCCAAACTCAATAGGACAAAGGAACTAGGGGAAAAAACAGGAGTGTTAGTTGGACTGGACCTGCCCTCAGTGGGTGGGGGAACTGAAGCAGGGGGTCCAATCCCCACATCAGGGCAATTGTCTGAAGTAAAGGAGAAACATTTAAGACTGAGAGTGAAACAGCTGATCTTTGGCAGCCTAAATGGAAAGAGAATCAGACAGTCCTTGCTGCAGCCATACATAGGAACACTGGTCCCCTGGAAGGCTCAGAGGCTGAGAGCGGGGGGGTTAGGGATTGTGGCACAATCCCAGAGTGAGGGCTGCTATTGACTCCAGAAAGATGGATTGAGGGGTTGTGAGGGATGAAATTGTGGTGGGAAATGCCTGTGGAGGAAAGCTGGGCAACCACAGAAACAAGGCAATACTGCTGAGTCACGCATAGGGAGTGGAGCCATCCCCATAGCCTCTCTCTCCCCACATGCCAGCATCAGCAGCTGAACAATAGAGAGGCTGACCCATCAAATGCCTGACCCACTGAACTATAGAGTAGGACACCACTCAGGGTATCCATTTAAGAGCCTGATGTGCCAATCTACAAGGTAGGACCCACCTAGGGGGGGCCCTCTATGTGCCTGATGTGCTGAACAACAGAGAAGGACCCCAGGCAAGGGAACCCTCTAAGTGCCTGAACGGGTGGCGCTATAGAGAAAGACCGCCAAAGAAGCCTTCTGATCACCAGCTACAAGAGGCTCAAAAAAACACTCTGATAGGGCCATAACTCCTGTGATGGAAGCAGTCCCTGCCTCCCTGCACACTTGGCACCACGAGGGTCCCCACAAGCCAAACAGCTGCATCACCTTCACACTCAACTCTCACTGGGGCAGAGCTGTCACAGGCAAAAAAAGTCTTGCATCTATGCACGCAGGGTTGCTTTGGTCGTATCCAAAAGCAACCCTGTGGCCTGCCAGGCTTCTCTGTCAGAGAGGGGTGTTCTCCAGGCAAGAATACTAGAGCGTATTGCCCAATACTGGTTGCCATACACTTCTAGAGCACTTTATTTCCTGCTACTCTAGCCACCAAACCCCCTGAGTACCTGGTGCTGCCAGAACCCCTGCAACCCAAGCAGCTGTACCACCTCCACACCTGGCCCTCACAGGGGCAAACCCAAGTCCTCCAGGGCAGCCTCAGGAACAAACCCCAGTGGATGACCCACATGCAGAGGTGGAAATAAAACCACAATTGAAACCCAGGGGCAGTGTGGCTAGGAAGAAGACCCAAAACCTTCCCACCAGCTGTACAAGCTGCAGATTAAATCCACACAATCAACTAGGCAGACTCTGTGGAATATCTAAAAGTTTACTGAGAGCTCCCACAAAAGAAAATGCACTAGTTCTGATAGCTGTGGACTTTGGAGTAAAGAATACACAGGAATAGGACCAGATTAGAATCTGAGCTGTCCCCACAGCAGGTCCAGAGATCAGCGAAGTGTTGGAGGACATCCTAGGGAGGTGAGGTGGACTGTGACTGCCAGAAATGGAAAGGACTCTGACAGCAGTGACTGAAGAACATCATTGATTATTCGTATGTTTTGACGTGTTCTGTGGAAGCTTTTGGATTGTTTTTTTCTTTTTTCCCCCTCTGCTATTGTTGTCAATTTTTATTGGCACTATGAAATCCAATTAAGTTTTTGAGCATTTTTTTTCTCAGTCACATTTTTTATTATTGTTATAAACCACTGCATTTACATTGGGCTTTTGCAGTTATATGGAGTTTTCCTTTTATATTTTTCTTTCCTCTTTTTCTAATTTTAATTCTTAATTTTTAAAACCTATAATTATTTTTTCTACTTGTATTCCTTTGTTTGCTATTCTTACTGTTCTTTTCCCCTTGCAGTTAATCTTTAACATATATAAATCTTCTTTATCTACCTCTATTTAACTTTGCATATCTATTCTTTTTTCTTTTCTTCCTCTGTTTTCCTCTCAACATATTTTTTAGTTTACTTTCATTGCTTTATTCCCCAACACGCACCTTGCTTTAGTTTTGTTTTCCAGTTTGTGCTTTAGTTAGTTCTGTTCTTAACTGGTAGACATAATTTTTTATTTCATTTGTTCACTGGGTCAATGTACTTTATTTTTGTTGGACTGTTGATTTTGCTTATGGTTATAAATATATATGTGTGTATTGAGTGACACTTTTTACTATTGTTATAAACCTCTGCCTCTACGTTGGACTTTTGCAGTTCTGTGGAATTGTACCTTTTTTTTTTTTCCTTTTTTCTTTCTTTCTTCCATTTTTTTTCTATTTTTCATATTTTTAATTTTTAACAATTTTAACCCATTATATTTTTTCTAAATTTAATCCTTTGTTTGCGTTTCCTCAGAGAAGGCAATGGCACCCCACTCCAGTACTTTTGCCTGGAAAATCCCATGGATGGAGGAGCCTGGTAGGCTGCAGTCCATGGGGTCGCTAGAGTCGGACGTGACTGAGCGAACTCATTTTCTCTTTTCACTTTCATGCAATGGAGAAGGAAATGGCAAGCCACTCCAGTGTTCTTGCCTGGAGAATCCCAGGGATCGGGAAGCCTAGTGGGTTGCCGTCTATGGGGTTGCACAGAGTCGGACACAACTGAAGCAACTTAGCAGTAGCAGTTGCCTTTCCTACTGTTCTCTTTCCCTTGAAGTTTATCTTTAATGTATATAAATCTTCTTCATATATCTCTATTTAACTTTGCATATCTGTTCTTTCCTTCTTTTTTTTCTTTCCTTTCCTCTCACCATAATAGTTTTGGTTTCATTTCTTGATTCCCTCCTTGGCACCTTGCTTTAGTTTTGTTTTCCAGTTTGTGCTTTAGCTGGTTTTATTCTTAACTGGTAGATATAATTTTTTATTTCCTTTGTTCTCTGGGTCAATCTACTGTACTTTGTTTTGGTTGAACTGTTCTGACTTGCTCATGGGTGTATATGTATATGTGTATATTCCATTATTTTACTTATTATTTGCGTGATTTTGTAACAGGCATTTGTCTGGGGTTCAATTTTGGTTTCTCATTTCTGGGTATTTGTTTTAATCTCACTTAATGCCATAACAAACCACTTGGGGAATCTTTGTTCCTGACCAGAGATCAAGACCTGAGCCTTTGGAGTGGGAGCACTGACTCCAAGACCCTAGACTACCAGAGAACTAACCCTAGGGAGTATCAGATAGTGAGAACTCACACAAAGGAAACCACTTGAATACAAGACTCGCTTCACCCAACCACCAGTAGCACCCTGTGCAGGAAGCCTCATCTAAACAACAAACAAAACAAAAATACAAACCCAATCATCAGCAGACAAGATTACACCTCACTCAGCCTTGCTCATCAGAGGAAAAACAAACAAACAAATAGAAACTCAGCAAAAATCTCACCCTGTACGAAGCTTACACAAACCACTGAACCAACCTTGAAAATGAAAGTGAAGTCGCTCAGTCATGCCCGACTCTTTATGGCCCCATGAACTGCAGCCCACCATGCTCCTCTATCCATGGGGATTCTCCAAGCAAGAATACTGGAGTGGGGGGCAGAAACCAAAAGGAAGAAAGAATTCAATCTTCTTCAAGGAAAGAAATCAACTTTCCTTAAAGCCTGGAAAAAGGAGACCTCAAACACAATAAGTTAAAAAGAACAATGAAAAGGCAGAGAAATACTACACAAATGAAGGAACAAATGACAAATGCAGAAGTCCAAATAAATGAAGAGGAAATAGGCCAACTACTTGAAAAAGAATTCAGAACAATGATAGCAAAGATGATCAAAAACCTTGAAAACAAAATGGAGAAAATGCAAGAATCAATTAACAAAGACCTAGAAGAATTAAAGAATAAACACACAGAAACAAACAACACAATTACTGAAATTAAAAGTACTCCAGAAAGAATCAATAGCAGAATATCTGAAGCAGAAGAACGAAACACTGAGCTGGAAGATAAAAGGGTAGAAATAACATCTGAAGCACAGAATAAAGTAAAAAAAAAAAAATGAAAAGAACTGAGGATAGTCTCAGAGACCTCTGGGACAATATCAAACACACCAATATTCAAGTTACAGAGGTCCAAAAAGAAGAAAAGGAAAAGAAAGGGTATGAGAAAATTTTTGAAGAGACTATAATTGAAAATTTCCCCAACTTGGAAAAATAAATAGTCAATCAAGTTCAAGAGGCACAAAGAGTCCCATATGGAATAAGCCCAAGGAGAAACAGGCCAAGACACATACTAACCAAACTAACAAAGACTAAACACAGAAAGAATATTAAAAGCAGAAAAGGAGAAGCAACAAGAAGCAACAAGGGAGAAGTAACATACAAGGGGAACCCCATACACTACTCTGCAGGCCAGAAGGGAATGGCTGGATATATTTAAAGTACTGATAGGGAAAAATCTACAACCAAGAGTACAGTACCGGCAAGGATCTCATTCAAAACCAATGGAGGAAAAAATATCTTTTCAGACAAACAAAAGTTAAGAGAATTCAGTACAACAAAAACAGCTTTACAACAAATGTTAAAGGGACTTAAATAGTCAAGAAATAAAAGAGAAGAAAAAAGATCTACAAAATCAACCCCCGAAAATTAAGAAAATGGCCATAGGAACATATATATCAATAATTACTTTAAATGTAAATGGATCAAATGTTCCAAACAAAAGACACAGACTGGCTGAATGGATACAAAAACAAGACCCATATATATGCTGTCTACAAGAAACCCACTTCAGACCTCAAGACACATAGAGACTGAAAGTGAGAGGATGGAAAAATATATTCCATGCAAATGGAAAGCAAAAGAAAGCTGGAGTAGCAATCCACATATCAGATGAAATAGACTTTAAAATAAAGAAGATTAAAAGAGATAAGGAAGGACACTGCATAATGATCAAGGGATCAATCCAAGAGGAAGACATAATAATTGTAAAATCTATGCACCCAACATAGGAGCACCTCAATACATAAGACAAACACTAACAGACATAAATGGAGAAATGGACAGTAAAACAACAATAGTTGGAGACTTTAACACCCTATTCATACCAATGGACAGATCATCAAAACAGAAAATTAATAAAGAAACACAAGTCTTAAATGATACATTAGATGAGATGGATCTCATTGATATCTTCAGGACATTCCATCCAAATGCCCAAGAATACACCTTCTTCTCAAGTGCATATGGAACATTCTCCAGGATACACCACATCTTGAGTCACAAATCAAGCCTCAGTAAATTTAAGAAAACTGAAATTGTATCAGGCATCTTCTCCAACCATGTCGCTATGAGACTAGACATCAATTACAAGGAAAAAACTGTAAGAAACACAAACACATGGGGATTAAACAACACATTTCTAAATAACCAACAGGTTACTGAAGAAATCAAAAAGGAAATCAACAAAATTCTGGAAACAAATGACAGTGAAAACATGACAACTCAAAACCTATGGGATGCAGCAAAAGCAGTTCTAAGCAACATAATAAGTTTATAGCAATATAATCCTACCTCAGGAAACAAGAAAAACATTGAATAGACAACCTAACTTTACACCTAAAACAACTGGAAAATAAAGAAACAGAAAACCCCAAAATTATTAGAAGGAAAGAAATCATAAAGATCTGAGCAGAAATAAATGAAAAAGAAATGAAAGGAACAATAGTAAAGATTAATAAAACTAAAAACTGGTTCTTTGAGAAGATAAACAAAATTAACAAGCCTTTAGCCAGACTCATCAAGAAAAAAGGAGAGAAGAATCAAATCAACACAATTAGATATGAAAAAGGAGAGGTTACAACAGACAATGCAGAAATACAAAGGATTATAAGAGAGTATTATGAACGACTACATGGCAATAAAATGAATAACCTGGAAAAAATGAACAGATTCTTAGAAAATTCAATCTTCCAAGACTAAACCAGGAAGAAATAGAAATTATGAACAACCCAATCTCAAGCACTGAAATTGAAATTGTGATCAAAAATCTCCCAAAATACAAAAGTCTAGGACCAGATGGCTTCACAGAATTCTATCAAACATTTAGAGAAAAGCTAATGCCTATCCTTCTAAAACACTTTCCAAAAATTGCAGAGGAAGAAGCACTTCCAAACTCATTCTACAAGGCCACTATTGCCCTGATACCAAAATCAGACAAAGACAACACAAAAATAGAAAACTGCAGGCCAATATCACTAATGAGCATAGATGTAATAGTCAAGAAAACTTTAGCAAACAGAATTCAGCAATACATCAAACAGCTCATACACTATGATCAAGTTGGATTTATTCCAGGAATGCAAGGATTCTTTAATAAATGCAATTCAATCAGTGTGATGCACTATATTAACTAATTGAAAGATAAAATCCATATGATCATCTCAATAGATGCAGAAAAAGCCTTTGACAAAATTCAGCCCCCATTTATGATTAAAATTCTTCAAAAAATGCACATAGAAGGAACCTATCTGAACATAGTAAAGGCCATTTATGATAAGCCTACAGCAAATATTATTCTCAATGGTGAAAAACTGAAAGCATTCCCCCTAAGATCAGGAACAAGACAAGGGTGTTCACTTTCAGCACTATTATTCAACATAATTCTGGAAGTCCTAGCTACAGTAATCAGAGAAAAAAAAGAAATCAAAGGAATCCAGATTGGAAAAGAAGTAAAGCTCTCACTATTTGTAGATGACATGATACATGAGAGAAAACCCTAGAGAGTATCAGAAAATTCCTAGAGCTAATCATTGAATTCAGCAAAGTTGCAGGATGCAAAATCAATACACAAAAATCACTTGAATTTCTATATACTGACAATGAAAAATCAGAAAGAGAAATTAAGGAATCAATCCCATCACCACTGCAACAAAAACAACTAAATATCTAGGAATAAACTTACCTAAGGAGACAAAAAAAACTATATAAAGTAAATTATAAGACAGTAATGAAAGAAATCAAAGATGACATAAACAGATGGAGAGATATTCTATGTTCCTGGGAAGTAAGAATCAATAGTGTGAAAATGACTATACTACCAAACACTATCTACAGATTCAATGTGATCCCTATCTAATTGCCAATGGAATCTTTCACAGAACTAGAACAAAATATTTCACAATTCGTATGGAAACACAAAAGACTCTGAATAGCCAAAGCAGGCTTGAGAAAGAAAAATGGAACTAGTGGAATCAATCTTCATGACTTAAGATTATACTACAAAGCTACAGTCATCACGACAGTATGGTACTGGCACAAAAACAGAACTATGGACCAATGGAACAAGATAAAAAGCCCAGAAATAAACCCATGCACCTATGGGTACCTTATTTTTGACAAAGGAGGCAAGAATATACAATGGGGCAAAGACAGCCTCTTCCATAAGTAGTGCTAGGAAAACTGGACAGCTACATGTAAAAGAGTGAAATTTGAACACTTCCTATACTCAAAATAGATTAAAGACCTAAATGTAAGACCAGAAACTATAAAATTCTTAGAGGAAAACATAGACAGAACACTCAGTGACATAAATCAAAGCTAGATACTCTATGACCTGACCTCCTAGAGTAATGGAAATAAGAACAAAAGTAAACAAGTAAGACCTGATTAAACTTAAAAGTTTTTGCACAGCAAAGGAAACTATAAGTAAGGTAAAAAGACAACCATCAGAATGGGAGAAAATAATAGCAAAAGAAACAACTGACAAAGAATTAATTTCCAAAATATACAAGCAGCTCACATAACTCAATGCCAGAAAAACAAACAACCCAATCAAAATTGGGGAAAAGATCTAAACAGACTTTTCTCCAAAACAGACATACAGATGGCTAACAAAGAGAGAGGGAGAGGGTGGGATGAGATGGGAGAATGGCATTGAAACATGTAAAAATAAATAAATAAATAAGAAAAGAAAAAAAAATTAAAAAAAAGAAAAGATACTCAACATCACTCATTATTAGAGAAATGCAAATCAAAACTATAATAAGATATCACCTCATACCAGTCAGAATGGCCATCATCAAAAAGTCTACAAGCAATAAATGCTGGAGAGGGTGTGGAGAAAAGGGAACACTCTTGCACTGTTGGTGGGAAAGTAAATTGATACAGCCACTATGGAAGATCCTATGGAGATTCCTTAAAATACTAGAAATAAAACCCTAAAATATGACCCAGCAATCCTACTCCTAAGCATATACACTGAGGAAACTGAAATTGAAAAAGACACATGTACCCCATTGTTAATTGCAGCACTATTTACAATAGCTGGAACATGGAAGTAATCTAGATGTCCATCGACAGGTGAAGGGATAAAAAAGTTGTGGTACATATAATGGAACATTACTCAGCCGTAAGAAGGAACGACATTACTTTGCCAACTAAGATCCATCTAGTCAAGGCTATGGTTTTTCCCGCGGTCATGTATGGATGTGAGAGTTGGACTGTAAAGAAGGCTGAGCGCCGAAGCATTGATGCTTTTGAGCTGTGGTGTTGGAGAAGACTCTTGAGAGTCCCTTGGACTGCAAGGAGATCCAACCAGTCCATTCTGAAGGAGATCAGCCCTGGGATTTCTTTGGAAGGAATGATGCTAAAGCTGAAACTCCAGTACTTTGGACACCTCATGCGAAGAGTTGACTCATTGGAAAAGACTCTGATGCTGGGAGGGATTGGGGGCAGGAAGAGAAAGGGACGACAGAGGATTAGATGGCTGGATGGCATCACTGACTCAATGGACCTGAGTTTGAGTGAACTCCGGGAGTTGGTGATGGACAGGGTGGCCTTGCATGCTGTGATCCATGGGGTCGCAAAGAGTCGGACATGACTGAGCGACTGAACTGAAGAAGGAACGAATGTGAGTCAGTTCTCATGAGGTGGATGAACCTAGAACCTATTAAACAGAGTGAAGTGAGTCAGAAAGAGAAAGATAAATGTTATATTCTAACGCATATATACAGAATCTAGGAAAATGGTACTGAAGAGTTTATTTACAGGGCATCAGTAGAGAAACAGACATAGAGAATAGACATAGGGAGAGGGGAGGAGAGGGTGAGATGTATGGAAAGAGTTACATGGAAACTTACATTCAGTCAGTTCAGTTCAGTCACTCAGTTTTGCCCGACTCTTTGCGACCCCATGAATCACAGCACACCAGGCCTCCCTATCCATCAGCAACTCCCAGAGTTCACTCAAACTCATGTCCTTCAAGTCGGTGATGCCATCCAGCCATCTCTTCCTCTGTCATCCCCTTCTCCTCCCACCCCCAATCCCTCCCAGCATCAGGGTCTTTTCCAATGAGTCAACTCTTCACATGAGGTGGACAAAGTATTGGAGTTTCAGCTTCAGCATCATTCCTTCCAAGGAACACCCAGGACTGATCTCCTTTAGGATGGACTGGTTGGATCCCCTTGGACTCTCAAGAGTCTTCTCCAACACCACAGTTCAAAAGCATCAATGCTTCGGTGCTCAGCCTTCTTCACAGTCCAACTGTCACATTCATACATGACCACTGGAAAAACCATAGCCTTGAGTAGATGGACCTTTGTTGGCAAAGTAATGTCTCTGCTTTTGAATATGCTATCTAGGTTGGTCATAACTTTCCTTCTAAGGAGTAAGCATGGAGCCCCCCCAAAATAAAGTCTGACACTGTTTCCACTGTTTCCCCACCTATTTCCCATGAAGTGATGGGACCAGATGCCACGATCTTCCTTTTCTGAATGTTGAGCTTTAAGCCAACTTTTTCACTCTCCTCTTTCACTTTCATCAAGAGGCTTTTTAGTTCCTCTTCACTTTCTGCCATAAGGGTGGTGTCATCTGCATATCTGAGGTTATTGATACTTCTCCTGGCAATCTTGATTTCAGCTTGTGCTTCTTCCAGCCCAGCGTTTCTCATGATGTACTCTGCATAGAAGTTAAATAAGCAGGGTGACAATATACAGCCTTGACATACTCCTTTTCCTATTTGGAACCAGTCTGTTGTTCCATGTCCAGTTCTAACTGTTGCTTCCTGACCTGCATATAGGTTTCTCAAGAGGCAGGTCAGGCGTTCTGGTATTCCCATCTCTTTCAGAATTTTCCACAGTTTATTGTGATCCACACAGTCCATATGTAAAATAGATAGCCAAAGGGAATTTTCTGTGTGGCTCAGGAAACTCAAACAGGGGCTCTGTATCAACCTAGAGGGTGGGATGAGGAGGGAGATGGGGGGGAGGTTCAAAGGAAGGGGATATATGTATACCTATGGCTGATTCATGTTGAGGTTTGACAGAAAACAACAAAATGTTGTAAAGCGATTTTCCTTCAAGAAAAAATAAACTTTAAAAATAGCTTGTAATAATTTATAATGGAAAATAATCTGAATGTGTGTGTGTGTGTGTGTGTGTGTGTGTGTAACTGAATCACTTCACTGTACACCAGAAACTAATGCGATGTTGCAAATTAACTATACTTCAATAAAAAACATTTTTTTGAAAGGTAGATATTATTCAAGCCCTAAACTTGTACCACACCATTCAAGAGAGAAGAAAATACAGCTCAGACTCAGATTCTTCAACCTGCTTTCTTTTCCACAACTATTTTCACCAAATATTTTTCAGTCAGTGCCTATGGACAGTTAAACTGGTCTCAGTTCTGAACACAGGGATCCAGTAGCTGGAGTTGATTTCAGAGATGGCAAGTTTAAGCTCATTTTATGGGTGAGGGGACCAAAATGAAGTGACTTCAAAGGGCACAAGGCTCATTTGTGACAGCACTTCATTTGCCAACACAGTGCTCTTTCCAGACAGTCTCGGATAATACCAGATAACTTAAGCATTGTCAAAGTTATTTGAGGGAAAAATTTTAAAAAATTCAGCAAAACTGTGTGAGCACCATAGTGATGGTGATTAAATCACTGTTCTTATTCAAAACAGACTTCATTATTTTCTGACCAAAGTTGGATTCTACTCCTTAGAGTGAACTACTGTGCCTTCTCCTTGGATAAAATCACCATGAGCCTCAGAAAATGCCTCTAATTGCTTAATGAGTGGCAAGAAGAATTGCAGAATGTTCAATTGCCTAAGTGTCACCTGGGGAGAGTGTCTTCCACTTTATACTTCCAAAGGGAGAGTAAGATGGTTGTTACTGTTACAACAAATGTGAGGATGGAATGGAAAATGTACATGACTTTTTTTCAGGGTTAAAAGTGACATTGCAAAGAAATTTCTCACTTTTGCTATGGATGCTTCAGGCTACACCTCTACCCTCTGGAGAGCAAATTCACTCTTTCTCACCTTCACGGGTAATTCAGGAGAATGTTTTGAGATGCAGTAAAACAGTAGTGAAGGATGTGATCCATTCTATGGGTTCACATTCAAAACCTCAGATGTGGCGTCTACTCCTAAAGACACAAATCAAACCAGCATGATCTTTCCTGGGAGATGATTCTTGCTTTTTCACCTTCTTCCCTTTGACAAACATGATGTGTGGCTAGGAAAAGCCATTTTCATAAATGTTTCATTCCCCTTCCTCCAGGCACAGAGTCGCTGGAGCATGAATTATGACCAGCCTGGCCGACAAGCATCTTTCCAGGAGTGCATCCTTTCTCCTTTGCGGTCACGGTGGCGCCTCTGGCAGAAATGACTAGATGAAAAGAGCTTGTATGTCTGCTGACCAATCCCTTGCCCGAGAGTCTGCCAGGTGGCATATTTATGTTCTTTTCTCAAGCCACCATGACCTGAGTTTTCTTTCCTTCCTGCTTGGTGACCAACATAGGGAAATCCTATTGTGGCTGACTTCCATTCCCACCTACAATTCCCATTGCAAGCACTATTTATGTCACACCATATTTGAACAATAAATTATTGTTAGTAATTTTTTTTTAATGGTGAACAACTTTCGTGGTTGCTGAGTGATAATATTCATCAGTGTTGCTGATCAGAAGAATCTGTGGGTATTTCCTACTGCTGCTGAATCACAGCACTCCTGAGGACGAGGAGAAAGGAACATGAGGTGGCTCCAAATACAACCCCTCTGACAGTCAGTCTCCTTCATCCACCCTGGAATTCTTCTCCCTTACACATTCCTACTCTGTAACATAAAACGATCCACAGAAGCCACTTAATTTATTGAAAGGCCCTCGTACAATACTTCCATAACACTTAGAAACATAGAAGTTGCTGAAGTGGAAAAATGGAGCCATCTATAAAAGGAAATTCTCACAATGAGAGAAAGCAAAAAGCATTAACCCTGAGAGGACTGCATTTGTGAGGACTCTGCTTCTCCTGAGGCCCCAGCACACTGGTGGCGACTCTGCCCACCCAGTCACCCAGCTGAAAACCCTCCTCTTCCTCACCTCCCTGTCACCCAGCTTAAAACCCTCCTCTTCCTTACCTCCCTCTGACTCATCACCAACACACTCAGGTTGTACCGCTTAAATATTTCCTCAATGCATCCCTTCATCCCTAACCTGTCTTGGCACTGATTCAAAGCATGATTATTTCTCTGCAACAGTAATTCTTGTGGTTCTCAAAGTGGGGCCTCCAGATCAGTAATGTCAGCATCACCTGAGAACTATCTGGACATTCAAATTCTCAGGCCCCACCCAGACACACTTTGTCTGACACTCTAGGGTAGCTCTCTTGACCATTCTGATGCCTTCCAGTCTGAGAACTACTGCTTTCTTGCCATAGCATCCTAGCTTATCTCCCTGCTTCCTGTCTTGCCTTCTTCCCTAATACTGCAACTTCCCTTAATTACCTCTCCAAATATGAGTATGCTTCTGTCAATTTCCCTGCTTAAAACCTGCCAGTGGTTCCCTATTACCCTCTAAATAAAAATCCTAATTTCCTAGAACAGCATGTAAGGCCCTTCTGAATCAATAATTTTCCTCCCCTTTGTTGATATCCCTACCAAGTGCCCTAGGATTGAGGTACACCAAATAGTTGCCCTGAACGCACCTGTTAAAGTGCATGCTACCACCTCAGCTGGGGAAAACAAGAAGAGATCAGAGAAGGTTTCACAGAGGCAGAGTTCTTTGCCTGAGTGTTTAAAAGAAGGAGATGGAAGCCACTCCAGGTCCAATCCTGGTGGATACAGTGGTCACGGAGGCACTATTATATACATAGGACTCTATACTACACATAGGACTACATACAGGACTATACATAGGACTCTATCACTATGGGACTCACTGGCCTCTGGGTTCTAGAATCAGAGATGCTCTTGCAGGGACAGAAGCTCATGTCAATAGATAAGGCAGCTGGTAGGACAGGAGGCCTGGCACCAATAGCTTTTTCAGGCTGTGCCTTTCATCCACAAACAATCGTTAGCAATATTCATATGACAGTAAAAGATATATGAATGTATTAAGGGGCAATCAAGGATGAGAAATAGGAGAAAAAGCATCACTGATAGCTTGTTAACATGAGACAATGCTGGCTGTATGACTTTGGGTAATGAGTAACTTCTCCATGCCTTTGTTTTCTCATTTGTAAAATAGGTATAATAATAGGACCTACCTTACCAAATTGCAGTGAATAGGAAACAAGATTTTGAATGGAAAGTACTTAACATAGCTTGGCACATAGTAAGCACTCAAAAAACTGTAACTATCATTATTACCAATATCAACTTGTCAGAGGAAACGCTGACTGAAACCTCCCACCCTGGCCAGGCACCATTGTAACTATTTGCATGAGTTATTTTACAACAGGTGGTCCTGGTAAGGAACAAGGAACACGGAGAAGAATTTGGGAAAAATCAAAAGGAGATTCCACATGTCCTACCAACCTCCCAGAATCCTCCTCCCTGAAATCCATCTCAGCTGAGCAATGTGTGTACCACCAGGAAGAACAGGTGGTGAGTCAGGATGGCTGGCTGGACAACTCGAAAATTAATCCCATCACCATAAAACCTGACACTGCAAACCATGAGGCAGAGCAGTTCTCCTGGGCTCTCTGACCCTGCTGCTCTCCGCCTGGGTGTCCCTTCCCAGTCAAACCTCTTGCTTTGGCAGCACGTTTCTCCTCAGCCAATCCATTTCCAAGCGTTAGACAAGAGCTCACTCTTGGGCCCTGGAAGCAGCCCCCAACCCCGCCCCCACGTGCAAAAAAATTACATGGTTGGTAGCTGGAAGAAAAGCATCTATATGGGACAGAACATGTTCTAACAATCATGAGAGCATAAGATCCAAACCATTTATAGGGATTCAGTCTTTGCACTTCTTCCCCTCCAATTTATTCCAAATAGTAGATCCATTCAGTACAGTTCAGTTCAGTTCAGTTCAGTCGCTCAGTCATGTCCGACTCTTTGCGACCCCATGAATCACAGCACCCCAGGCCTCCTTGTCCATCAACATCTACTGGAGTTCACGCAAACTCACGTCCATCGAGTCGATGATGCCATCCAGCCATCTCATCCTCTGTTGTCCCCTTCTCCTCCTGCCCCCAGTCCCTCCCAGCATCAGACTCTTTTCCAATGAATCAACTCTTTGCATGAAGTGGCCAGAGTACTGGAGCTTCAGCTTCAGCATCATTCCCTCCAAAGAAATCCCAGGGTTGATCTCCTTCAGAATGGACTGGTTGGATCTCCTTGCAGTCCAAGGGACTTTCAAGATTCTTCTCCAACACCACAGTTCAAAAGCATCAATTCTTCAGCGCTCAGCCTTCTTCACAGTCCAACTCTCACATCCATACATGACCACTGGAAAAACCATAGCCTTGACTAGGTGGACCTTTGCTGGCAAAGTAATGTCTCTGCTTCTCAATATGCTGTCTAGGTTGCTCATAACTTTTCTTCCAAGGAATAAGCATCTTTCAATTTGAGGTCCTCATTGGTGTAGTTACTGGAGTTACAAATAATTTGTTCCAAGGATTTGAGAAGACCTTGAGCAGAGTTTCTGCCAAGTTTTATGTGACTTACCCAAGATACAGGCACAGGTGGGACCATTATCTGAGAAGATCTAGCTCACAGAATGGAACTTCATACATAGAGTTTTCTCAATAGCTAGGTTTCCTTTTGACCAATGACAATATTATTTATCAGTTTCTGGTGATAATTCCCGTGCCATGTGGAATGGATTGTCTCTAGCTGACAAAACTGGGGGTGCTTCAACAAGACAGAAACATACTATTCTCACTTATGCATTCTGTCCAAGTTCCTCTAATGGCTGGCACAGGTACCTAGCTTGACAAAGTATTTACGGCACAATCCAGATCAAAGAACACCACCCCTCTGCTGTTCTAACAGTGTATCTTATGACCAAATTCTTGTAATTATTTGCCATGGTGGAGATTTTAAGTTTCTCCCAAGCTTTCAAAGTTTACTCAATTCATCTTAAAACATAAGCTTCAGAGGGGCGGTCCTAAGATGGCGGAGGAATAGGACGGGGAGACCACTTTCTCCCCCACAGATTCTTCAAAAGAACATTTAACTATCATTATTAACTATCATTATTACCAATATTACCTGTTCTTCCTGGTGGTGCACACATTGCTCAGCTGAGATGGATTCCAGCAAGGATGATTCTGGGAGGTTGGTAGGACATGTGGAATCTCCTTTTGATTTTTCCCAAATTCTTTTCCGTGTTCCTTGTTCCTTACCAGGACCACCTGTTGTAAAATAACTCATGCTGAGTAAATTCCACAAAACAACTTCTGAATGCCAGCAGAGGACATCAGGCACCCAGAGAAGCAGCTCATTGTCTTCGAAAAGAGATAGGAAAAAATATAAAACAAAAAAAGAGACAAAAGAGGTAGGGAGGGAGCTCCATCCCAGGAAGGGAGTCTTAAAAAGAGAGAAG
The DNA here is from genome assembly GCA_006410935.1 of Redunca redunca. Lineage (NCBI taxonomy): Eukaryota > Metazoa > Chordata > Mammalia > Artiodactyla > Bovidae > Redunca > Redunca redunca. Next base: position 208,133 of record SJYQ01002488.1, read on the forward strand.
TTTCTAAACACCAGGAAACACTCTCACTGCCGAGTCTGTGGTAAGCCTTGGAAGCACAGAGGGCAACATAACAGGGAGGAAAAATAAATAAATAATTAAAACCCACAGATTACGAGCCCAGCGGCAACTCCCCCAGCGGAGAAGCAGCGTGCAGATGCCTACATCCACCACTAGCAAGCGGGGGCTGGGCAGGGAGGCACAGGCTGCATTGCTTTTTAAGGATCGGGCCTGAATGCCACGAGGGTAACCAGAGTGAACTAATTTGGGCTAGCAAACCAGACTGTGGGATAGCTACCACGCAAAAAGCTCTAACATAAGACATCACCAGGACCACACACAGAACAAAGCATGGGACAGAATTAGCCTGCTGCAGACCATCCCCCTCCAGTGACAGGCAGCCAGAGCCGGAAGGGCCGGAAGGGGGCAATCGCAGCCCCAAAGAGACATCATCTACCAAACTGCAAGCAGGCTTCTTTGCTAAGACTTCTTGGGGTTCTGGACAGTCACCATCTGCCTAAGAAGGGGCGCCAGTTGTACACCCAGAAAACTGAGCAGCAGGGACAGGAGAGGCGATAAGTCGCAATGACTGAGCTCGCCAAACACCTGAGCTACTTGGATCTGGGAAGAGCACAAAATGCAGGCCCAACCGAGTCTGTGCCTCTGAGGACTACCTTAGTGCCTGAACCTGAGCGGCTTAGACCTGGGAGGTGCATGCAGCCCAGGGCCAGCCTCAGACGGTTCCTGGCGGAGCAACCTAGAGCCTGAGCTGTGTGCACCGTGAGCGGGGGCAGGCCCAGTGTGGCTGAGATGCTGCAAGCACACACCAGTGTTATTTGTTTGCAGCGTCCCTCCCTCCCCACAGTGCGACTGAACAAGTGAACCTAAAAAAGTGTCCACCACCACCCACCTTGTGTCAGGGTGGAAATCAGACACTGGAGAGACCAGCAAACAGAAGAAACTAAAACAGAGGGAACCGCCTTGGAAGTGACAGGAGCAATAGATTAAAACCCTGTCATTAGTACTGACTATATAGGAAGGGGCCTATAGATCTTCAGAAATATTAGCAAGACCAAAGAACTATCCGAAAATGAACTGACCCCACACTGCCCACAACAACACCAGAGAAAGTCCTAGATATATCTTTACTATCTTTAAGATCATTCTTTTTTCTTTTCTTTTTCTTCTTTTTTAAAACTTTTTATAATTTTTAAGTCCTCTATTACTCCTTTAATTTTCATTTTTATAAC
>SJYQ01002488.1:211256-262316 GCA_006410935.1 Redunca redunca
TGTACCCAGCAAGGATCTCATTCAAATATGAAGGAGAAATCAAAAGCTTTACAGACAAGCAAAAGCTGAGATAATTCAGCACCACCAAACCAGCTCTCCAACAAATGCTAAAGGATATCCTCTAGACAGGAAACACAAAAAGGGTGTATAAACCAGAACCCAAAACAATAAAGTAAATGGCAATGGGATCATACTTATCAATAATTACCTTAAACTTAAATGGGTTGACTGCCCCAACCAAAAGACAAAGACTGGCTGAATGGATACAAAAACAAGACCCCTATATATGTTGTCTACAAGAGATCCACCTCAAAACAAGGGACACATACAGACTGAAAGTAAAGGGCTGGAAAAAGATATTCCACGCAAATAGAGACCAAAAGAAAGCAGGAATAGCAATACTCATATCAGATAAAATAGACTTTAAAACAAAGGCTGTGAAAAGAGACAAAGAAGGATACTACATAATGATCAAAGGATCAATCCAAGAAGATATAACAATTATAAATATATATGCACCCAACATAGGAGCACCGCAATATGTAAGACAAATGTTAACAAGTATGTATTAACAATAATACAATAATAGTGGGGACTTTAATACCCCACTTATACCTATGGATAGGTCAACTAAACAGAAAATTAACAAAGAAACACAAACTTTAAATGATACAATAAACCAGTTAGACCTAATTGATATCTATAGGACATTTCACCCCAAAAGAATGAATTTCGCCTTTTTCTCAAGTGTTCACGGAACCTTCTCCAGGATAGATCACATCCTGGGCCATAAATCTAGCCTTGGTAAATTCAAAAAAAATTGAAATCATTCCAAGCATCTTTTCTGACCATAATGCAGTAAGATTAGATCTCAATTACAGGAGAAAAACTATTAAAAGTTCCAACATATGGAGGCTGAACAACACGCTTCTGAATAACCAACAAATCACAGAAGACATCAAAACAGAAATCAAAATATACATAGAAACAAATGAAAATGAAAACACAACAACCCAAAACCTGTTCAGTTCAGTTCAGTAGCTCAGTCATGTCCAACTCCTTGTGACCCCATGAATCGTAGCACGCCAGGCCTCCCTGTGCATCACCAACTCCCAGAGTTCACTCAGACTCACATCCATCGAGTCAGTGATGCCATCCAGCCATCTCATCCTCTGTCATCCCCTTCTCCTCCTGCCCCCAATCCCTCCCAGCATCAGAGTCTTTTCCAATGAGTCAATTCTCCATGGGACACTGTAAAAGCAGTGCTAAGGGGAAAGTTCATAGCAATACAGGCATACCTCAAGAAACAAGAAAAAAGTCAAATAAATAACCTAACTCTATACCTAAAGCAACTAGAAAAGGAAGAAATGGAGAACTCCAGGGTTAGTAGAAGGAAAGAAATCTTAAAAATTAGAGCAGAAATAAATGCAAAAGAAACAAAACAGACCATAGCAAAAATCAACAAAGCCAAAAGCTGGTTCTTTGAAAGGATAAATAAAATTGACAAACCATTAGCCAGACTCATCAAGAAACAAAGGGAGAAAAATCAAATCAATAAAATTAGAAATGAAAATGGAGAGATCACAACAGACAACACAGAAATACAAAGGATCATAAGAGACTACTATCAGCAATTATATGCCAATAAAATGGACAACGTGGAAGAAATGGACAGACTCTTAGAAAAGTACTTTCCAAAACTGAACCAGGAAGAAATAGAAAATCTTAACAGACCCATCACAAGAATGGAAATTGAAACTGTAATCAGAAATCTTCCAGCAAACAAAAGCTCAGGTCCAGATGGCTTCGCAGCTGATTTCTACCAGAAATTTAGAGAAGAGCTAACACCTATCCTACTCAAACTCTTCCAGAAAATTGAAGAGGAAGGTAAACTTCCAAACTCATTCTATGAAGCCACAATCACCCTAATAACAAAACCTGACAAAGATGCCACAAAAGAAGAAAACTACAGGTCAATATCACTGATGAACATAGATCCAAAAATCCTTAACAAAATTCTACCAATCAGAATCCAACAACACATTAAAAAGATCATACACCACGACCAAATGGGCTTTATCCCAGGAATGCAAGGATTCTTCAATATCCACAAATCAATCAATGTAATTCACCACATTAACAAATTGAAAAATAAAAGCCATATGATTATCTCAATAGATGCAGAGAAAGCCTTTGACAAAATTCAACATCCATTTATGATAAAAAAAAAAAATCTCTCCAGAAAGCAGGAATAGAAGGAACATACCTCAACATAATAAAAGCTATATATGACAAACCCACAGCAAACATCATCCTCAATGGTGAAAAATTGAAAGCATTTCCCCTAAAGTCAGGAACAAGACAAGGGTGCCCACTTTCAACACTACTATTCAACATAGTTCTGGAAGTTTTGGCCACAGCAACCAGAGCAGAAAAAGAAATAAAAGGAATCCAAATTGGAAAAGAAGAAGTAAAACTCTCACTGTTTGCAGATGATATGATTCTCTACATAAAAAACCCTAGAGACTCCACCAGAAAATTACTAGAGCTAATCAATGAATATAGTAAAGTTTCAGGATATAAAATCAACACACAGAAATCCCTTGCATTCAGTTTAGTTCAGTCACTCAGTCGTGTCTGACTCTTTGTGACCCCATGAATCACAGCACGCCAGGCCTCCCTGTTCATCACCATCTCCCGGAGTTCACTCAGACTCATGTCCATCGAGTCCATGATGCCATCCAGCCATCTCATCCTTGGTCGTCCCCTTCTCCTCCTGCCCCCAATCCCTCCCAGCATCAGAGTCTTTTCCAATGAGTCAACTTCATTCATATACACTAATAATGAGAAAGTAGAAAAAGAAATTAAGGAAACAATCCCATTCACCATTGCAATGAAAAAAATAAAATACTTAAGAATATATATACCTAAAGAAACTAAAGATCTATATATAGAAAACTATAAAACACTGGTGAAAAAAAATCAGAGGACACTAATAGATGGAGAAATATACCATGTTCATGGATCGGAAGAATCAATATTGTGAAAAATGAGTATATTACCCAAAGCAATCTAGAGATTCAGTGCAATCCCTATTAAGCTACCAGCAGTATTTTTCACAGAGCTAGAACAAATAATTTCACAATTTGTATGGAAATACAAAAAACCTCGAATAGCCAAAGCAATCTTGAGAAAGAAGAATGGAGCTGGAGGAATCNCTCTACTACAAAACCACAGTCATCAAGACAGTATGGTACTGGCACAAAGACAGAAATATAGATCAATGGAACAAAATAGAAAGCCCAGAGATAAATCCACACAACTATGGACATCATATCTTTGACAAAGGAGGCAAGAATACACAATGGATTAAAGACAATCTCTTTAACAAGTGGTGCTGGGAAAACTGGTCAACCACTTGTAAAAGAATGAAACTAGATCACTTTCTAACACCATACACAAAAATAAACTCAAAATGGATTAATGATCTAAATGTAAGACCAGAAACTATAAAACTGCTAGAAGAGAACATAGGCAAAACACTCTGTGACATAAATCACAGCAGGATCCTCTATGACCCACTTCCCAGAATACTGGAAATAAAAGCAAAAATAAACAAATGGGATCTAATTAAAATTAAAAGCTTCTGCACAACAAAGGAAACTATAAGCAAGGTGAAAAGACAGCCTTTGGAATGGGAGAAAATAATAGAAAATGAAGCAACTGACAAACTAATCGCAAAAATATACAAGCAACACCTACAACTCAATTCCAGAAAAATAAACGACCCAATCAAAAAATGGGCCAAAGAACTAAATAGACATTTCTCCAAAGAAGACATACGGATGGCTAACAAACACATGAAAAGATGCTCAACATCACTCATTATCAGAGAAATGCAAATCAAGACCACAATGAGGTACCATTTCACACCAGTCAGAATGGCTGCGATCCAAAAGTCTACAAGCAATAAATGCTGGAGAGGGTGTGGAGAAAAGGGAACCCTCTTACACTGTTGGTGGGAATGCAAACTAGTACAGCCACTATGGAGAACAGTGTGGAGATTCCTTAAAAAACTGGAAATAGAACTGCCTTATGACCCAGCAATCCCACTGCTGGGCATACACACCGAGGAAACCAGAATTGAAAGAGACACGTGTACCCCAATGTTCATCGCAGCACTGTTTATAATAGCCAGGACATGGAAGCAACCTAGATGTCCATCAGCAGATGAATGTATAAGAAAGCTGTGGTACATATACACAATGGAGTATTACTCAGCCATTAAAAAGAATACATTTGAATGAGTTCTAATGAGGTGGATGAAACTGGAGCCAATTATACAGAGTGAAGTAAGCCAGAAAGAAAAACACCAATACAGTATACTAACACATATATATGGAATTTAGAAAAATGGTAATGATAATCCTATATGCGAGACAGCAAAAGAGACACAGATGTATAGATCAGTCTTTTGGACTCTGTGGGAGAGGGAGAGGGTGGGATGATTTGGGAGAATGGCATTGAAACATGTATAATATCATATAAGAAATGAATCACCAGTCTAGGCTCGATGCAGGATACAGGATGCTTGGGGCTGGTGCACTGGGATGACCCAGAGAGATGGTATGGGGAGGGGGGTTCAGGATGGGGAACACGTGTACACCCGTGGTGGATTCATGTTGATGTATGGCAAAACCAATACAGTATTGTAAAGTAAAATAAAGTAAAATTTAAAAAAAAGAATTTTAAAAAAATAAGCTTCAAATTTTAGAATTTATAAATTGTGATTGAGAGACCTAGGTAATGGAAACTGAACTGCAGCTACTAATTCATATAAATGGGGCTATCAACAAGAGAACTCATGAGAGTTTTTAGTAGAATTATAGGAGCTATAATAAAATAATGACCTAGAGGCAATTTTGTCCCCATCATCTCAGTAACTGCTTAGGGTTCTTTGCGTTGATTAGCGAGTGTTTATTATGAATTTCCATCTAGCCCTAATTGGCTCAAATAACACATTTGGCTTCTCAGTAGGAATTGGATTGCCATAAGCAGAGAAAAGAAGGAAAAAGTTAGAGCTATAGCTGAAGTAGCCTGACTTTGAATGAAGGAGTTTCTAACACACTCATGTAGGTTGTCCATGTCCGTGGTAACAACTACATTTATGGAATGCAAAATCTGTTCTCAATACCATGTTAAATACTTCTATGGATCCTCTCTTTTCATCTTTACAGCAAACCTACAAGGAGGCTGCTATTAACATTAGCAATTTATAAGTGAGGAAAGTGATGTTTAGAGTCTTAATTTGCCCAAGTGCACCAGCTGGTCTGTGTGGGGCAGCAGTAGTCAGACTGGGCCATCTGATACATGGAGCCCTTGCTTTGAATAACTGGGCCCTGTTGCTGCCAAATTGACTCTGAAAGCCTGGGTTTCTGAGAAGTTCTTGGGACATTACAGTTCTTTTAACGGATGTCTTTCTCTCCTTCCTTTAGTCATTAAGGAAGTTGGGACCAATTTTCATTGCTTCCTGGAGAAAGAAGATTTAGCACAATGGAGAATGACTCAGCTTTGATCACTCAGATGCACACCCATGACTCAGCCTCCACTTGACTGTCATGTGAACATGGCCAGTGATTTCAGCTCTCAAAGCCCTGTTTCCTCATCTAGAAAACATTAACAAAAGAACCTGCTTACTAAATTAGATGAATCAATGTATGTTGTCTTATCAGTGGACTGGTGGTGGTCATGAATTTGATGAAAAGATACCAGTGTGCACAGTAAGTATAAGCACTATTTTATAAAAAGCTTGTCCGGAGTTGAATGTTTATGCACGTCTACACTAGGTCTCCATGTAAAATGTGTCTGTTACAGTAAGTCGGGACTGAAGTTTGAAAGCACTAACCCCTCCTTCCTCCAATCCTTTCCTCTGAGATCTCTGTGGTCCCTTTCCACCCTTTTTGTTCTTCCAGCAATGAGAGGTGGAATGTCTATTTCCTTGGGATTTTAGCTTCCTGGCAGAGATATTAGGAATATACTCATTATAAGAAAATAAACTCTTCTCTAAAGGCCCTTCCTGACTTGGGAAAAAGAAACCTAGAACTTATTCACTTTAATCTATTTTAAGTTCTTTGAATATTGACACATACTACACTTGATCTTAGCCAAAAGGCTGAGAAGAGAGTCCCTTGGGCAGCGAAGAGATCAAACCAGTCAATCCTGAATATTCATTGGAAGGACTGATGTTAACGCTGAAGCTCCAATAATTTGGCCACCTGATACAAAGAGCGGACCCATTCAAAAAGACCCTGATGCTGGGAAAGATTGAAGACAGGAGATGGGGACAACAGAGGATGAGATGGTTGGAGGGCATCACTGACTCAATGGACATGAGTTTGAGCAAGCTCCGAGAGGTGGTGAAAGACAAGGAAGCCGGGTGTGCTGCAGTCCATGTGGTTGCAGAGTCGGACATTACCGAGCAACTGAACAACAACAAACAGGGACACATGGGTGCTAAACATCATGATGATCATCTCATAATGTATTTAAATGTCAAACCACTATATTGTACACCTGAAACTAACATAATATGTTAGCTTACATAATATACACCAACTATATTTCAATAGATAAGTAAATAAAGTTCACTCAGATTTTTTTTAATGAAGCACAGAAAAAAAAGTATTATAAGTGGCAGAAATTTAGTCTGACTCTCAAATGCAAGCCCCTGGCAATTCTGAACATAGAAGAAAACCCAGAATACTCCTTTGAGCAGGTGGTTTGCTAATAACTAAGTATTCAAAAACTTTCCTACATGAAAGTGCCTGGTGATTGGGCTCAATCACCTTATTCTGTTTCTTTCTTGGTTTTCCTGTGTTTATCCCATTCTCCCAACACGTTCTGGTTATTCCTTTACCTCCTTAAATCCTTCTACTCTTCCTTCCAGCCTGAAAGCTTACTAGAAAACAACATGCTGATTTATTACTCTTCAGCATGTATTTTTAATGACAATTACACAAAACCAACGTCCTTGAATCGGCTTGAATTAGCACAACTCTTCAGTAATTGAATGGTCATCAAAACAGTAGTTGGGATAACAACTGTTTTCACTTGCAATCTGCCATGAATCCATTTTGGGGCATTGCACTTGCACTGAATTTTCCAAGTTCAAGCCGTACCTCTACATAGTGACACATGTGGCTCTTTGCTTTGCTAACTGTGCATGCAGACAGTACAATAGACATACATTCAGAAGACATCCTCATGAAGCAAGCAGCTCTATTGACAACCTGAAACACTGGCACAGTCATTCTGAGCCAGTAGCACCATTAAGTACACAAAACAAGATGAATGATACAGTACATGTGGTCAAGCAGAATCCCTTTTAATACAGAATGAAAGAGACACCCTATTTACCATAAATGCAAGAGACAATTGTCATCCTGTGATATAGAGTTTCTTCTCTTCACTTCAGACTATCAGGAAATGTTTCAATCATGTTAGCTGGGTTTTTCACTTTTACCATAATAATTATTATTGACAGATTCATTTGGGGGTAAGAAATGGTGTCTGAGAAGAACACAGGATTGCTGCAGAGCCCAGGGTATGGGAGCAGATGTGCATTTTAAAGCAATATGTAGCATGATGAGAAAAGCATTCTTCCCTATCCTATTAATTGTTGGCTGTATCTGATAATCAAGACTTACTGACCCCTCACACCCTCCAGCTAGCACATATTTGTGTCTAGTAATGCATCATGGCCCAAACACGAACTCAACTCTGGGTAACGTGTTAGTAACATTAATCTGAACTCTACCATCCCCTCTGCATTGCCTATAACACAACTTGTGAATAATAGATTCCTTCTAACAGACGAATGGTTGAGTAAATAATACAATGCAAATGATAAATTACTGCACAGAATTTTAACTGTTAACTACAAAGATGATTTTGAAATATGGAAAATGCTTTAGACATGAGGTTAAATAATAAATACAGAATTCAAAACTGTCAGAAGATTACAGATATGTAAAAATGCAGTTGGAAGTAAAGAAAGAAAAGGCAAGCTGTTGTATTGAAAGACGGAGGATGACAAATGATTTCTTTTTTATTTTTCTTTTGAAGATACCCATTAACGTTCCTGTGAAATTCATATAACAAAAGTTATTTTAAAATCAAAGCCCTTCTCTTATGAAAAAGTTAGTTACTCCTTACCATGAAATCCATAAAATTAAACCTGTGTGTGATAAAGGCTGAATTTTTTTTTTTTTTTTTTTTGCAGGTTCAAAAACAGTGTTGGAATCTGCCAAGGAATCAGCTCACATTATTCAATGCCAGACACATTTACACTCACATGTATTAGTAATTCCTTTGGTTGACTTTTCCTTGCCGTTGTCATGGCAACGGTTTCCACTGTCATTAGTACCTCTAGGGCCCAGCCTCCTTCATATGTTTTTAGGCTTTTCCTCTTCTAACAAAGCAGTTAATACTTGTGGCATATCTGTATCAGAAGCCCCAGTGGCCCGCTCTGTCTCCTGGCACTGCTGAGCACTTGGTTGCCATCATTTCTGCTTTTGTAGGTGCTTCTGTTTCTCTCTGTGGTGCTTCTCTTTACCAACTCTTACAAGCCTCTTCCCTATTTCTAATTATAGCCTACTGAGATTATTTAAAGTTTCACTTTCACACATAGTCCATATTTCTGGGGCCAAATGATCATTTCTCTATCATCAAAAAAATAGCACATTTCATTAATGATCACTTTGGACCACTGCCATAGAAGAAAATCAAAATTCCATAGGAACAACTGGAATGCAAAATGATTCTAGCCGTATGATCAGAGGACTGTATGGTCTGAACTTGCACACTTTCAGTCACAGGGAGTTCACAGCAGTACAAGATATGTCCTCGAATTTCCTGAAAACTGGAGTCATCTAAGTGTCTTTTCTAATAAGAGCAAGGATATTGACCTCTCCCTCTAGAGTCAAATTAATTTTTTCATGGTAAGAACCAATGAGGCGAGGTTGCTGTGAAATGGACTTTTACTGCTGAGCAGAAAGTAAATGCATGCACTAAGCAATAACCACTACCAAAAGCCTTATCAATGTTTATTGCCTCTGGCTCTACCATTCATAATCTTTTCTAAGGAAATAATCTAAAATGTAGGGAAAAATAAAGTATATTATTTATTCACAAAGATGTTTATAACAGCAAAAACACAGAAAGCCATCTAAAGGTCTAACAGTAGGGAAAAAATGGGTGGTATCCACCAGGAGAAATATTATGCAAATAATGCATCCAAAATGGAAAGCAAGTATACATGATGTAATGATAATTTAAAATGTTGATTTTAAAAGAGAAAAAGATGATGGACAAATGAATATGTGTACCAAAAAGAATGGAAAGTAATGCACCAAGTTTTTAAGAATGGCTGTTTGGGGGAGATAACTCATGGTGTTTTCTAAGTTACGTTTTACTTAATTGTGTTTTCCATCATAATAACTTTCAAAGATTTTTTTTGAGAATTTGAATTAGTCTTAGACTTATGCCTTTGCTGTGCAGACAATACAGAACAAATCTACACCCTTTACATATAGAACCCTGCAAACAATAAGGGTCTGTTTCACTGATTTCAAACAGATATCATATGACATGAATTCCCAACCCCATGTAGGGTTTTATTCATGCACTTCATTCTACAGGATCACATGTTAGGTGGAAAAGCTACATAGATTTCATAATTCTGTACAAGTATGAGAGTTCTGTACCTTAAAATTACTTTTATTATTTTATAAGTTATCTTCCTAATGCAAGAGTCAGATCACTTCCCCCTTCAAAAATCGCCTTGCCTAATGAATAAAACTCAACCCAATAGACTGGCATTCAAGGCCTTCCAAAACATAGTTCTGAAGTATATCTCCAGCTTTATGTTCCATCACAATATTACCCAAACTACATGCCCTAGCCTCACTAGATTATTTGCCACATGCTGTGTATACAATGCCATGTCTTGCCTTCCCGTGAATACTCACACTGTGTCCTTAGCTCGAAAGACTCGTCTTCCCTTTCCTCTTATCAAAACCCTTCAATACCAACTCAAACACCACCTTCTCTGGGCCATGAAATTACAATCAATGATGAAAATCAGTCTGTTGAATGCTAAAGATCAAAGTCCTTTTATATTTTCAAATACTTGGGCATTTTCATTTCTGCTATCAAATTGATCAAAAATCAAATCATCGATTATTGACTGCCCTTCTAATTAGAATCTACTGTGAGCAAGTGTCATTAACAAGAGACAGACATTTACCTGGTAGAGATTCACTAAACTCTATCCTGATAGGCAAGTAAGTGTGTGTGTGTGTGTGTGTGTGTGTGTGTGTGTGTGTGTGCGTGCGCGCACGCGCGCGCACGCGCGTGCACGCACATGCTCATGTATTGGGGAATGAGGGAGAGTAACACGTACTGAAGGAAAGAAATTTCTGGAATTGTGGAACCATTTGATAACATTTTTTTAAAGTTCCAAAATTGAAGCTTGGATCACTGGTGGTGAGGGAAGGAGAAAGAAAGTGAAAGTGAAGTTGCTCAGTTGTGTCCGACTCTTTGCGACCCCGTGGACTATAGCCCACCAGGCTCCTCTGTCCATGGGATTCTCCAGGCAAGAATACTGGAGTGGGTTGCCATTTCCTTCTCCGGGGGATCTTCCTGACCCAGGGATAGAACCCAGGTCTCCCGCATTGCAGGCAGATGCTTTAACCTCTGAGCCACCTGGGAAGCCCAGGTGAGGAAAGGAGAGAGTAGTAATTTTCTAGCCTGGCAGACTGGCCAAAAATAGCATGTGAAGGAAAAAAATGAATTTTGAGGGACATTTGTTTCCACCTTTTAAGGCATACTCGGAAAATTTACCAAAAGATGACATTTTAAAATGTTTCTCTTTTGTAATAGTTGCTTAGTGCTAGTCTGCATCCTGCCAATGAGCGCACAGAGGAGATAAAACCCACCAACCCAGAAAAACACCAACTGTCAAAAGAGACTGACACATGGCAACCTGAGTTAATTCAGGCACAGAAGTGCCTCCACTGAAGCACCATGTTCTCTTCTCTCCCTCCTCCTGGGGGTGACACTTCAGCACAGCCAATAATTTTCTCTTGCGTTACAATCATCTCTCTGCAGTCTTTTTAAGTACTTATTACATTTCCATTTTTATGCATTCAAATTTCCAAGCTCATCAATACAGAGCATCTATAATATTCCCCCTCCAATTCATATGAAAACTCACTCAACCAGTTCTTTCCCAATAAAAACAGAGTACAATTTTCCACATTATGTATTTCAATAATTTCCTCAATAAGCTCTACACCTGCATTTCATCTCCCAATACCTTTTCCCACTAAGTCACTGGAGGATTGCAAGTTTAAATTATTTCAAGGGTCCAGATATTGATGCTGACTGGTATTACTCCATCTGGCCAGAATAGTGGACAAAAAGAAATGGAATTAAATCACCTCTGAGAGGAAATTCTGAGACAGAAGGAAAAAGTTTCAGGAGTGTATGAATCAAATGTTACAAGAGTTTCTGTGAAGGTTATAAAACAGCAATCATTAAAGTCACTTAAAAGGGAGTTAAGTCTATTTTTCAAGCCCAAACTCCCCTGGAAGAAGTGATTGTGAACGAAAGACTTCTTAATGTCTTTTTCTTCACAAAAATCATATGATTAACAAATATTACAGTAGCCGGCAGGTAGTTAACTAACTGCCTGATATTCATTCCTCTCCCTCTTTATAGCCAACAAACTCCCCCCATGTCACCAGGGACAGCCACGTAACTGCCCAATGAGATGCAGACAGGAGTGACTGGAAGGTATTTCTGAGGAAGTTTTTCAAATAGAAACCACACTCAGCTGATCTTTTACCTTTGACCTTTGCTCTTTACCCTTTCCCATTCTTCTGACTGAAAGGCAAGCTGAAAGCTTAGAGATGCAGCCACCGTCATGGAAATGTGAAGCCACACTCTAAACACAGCGGAGGAGGACCACAGAGGCACTTGCACCAGTACTCCAGCCATGTGTGGCTGCTTTTAGACTTATTGTTATAGGACCAGAATAAACCCATTCTTTGGTTAAACCACTAAAATAGGATTTTCTGTTATTTACAGACAAACCCAAAGTTAACTGACACAGTTATACTACCTCTTTGTGGTAGAAGCTGTCTACCTTTCACTTCTGTGACACAGTCTCCCAGTTTTCCTCCTTTCTTATTGGACCTGCCTCTTCTTCTTTTCTGGATCTTTTCTGTTCAGGCCCCCGAGAGACACTCCAGGGGTCAGTCTTGGCCCCGGTGGTAGTCAGATAATGCCTGTAAGGTAGTTTGTATCCCAATCTCCAGATATGATTAAGGATCTTGAGATGGGAGATTATCCTGGATTATGCAGATAGACCCAATAGAATCACAAGAATCCTTATAAAGGGAAACAGGAGACAGAAAAAGTTGTGACAATGTACACACGGCCAACGTGTGTGTGCTCAGTCACCGTCATGTCCAACTCTTTGTGACCCCATGGGCTCCTCTGTCCATGGAATTTTCCCAGAAAGAATACTGGAGTGGGTTGTCATTTCCTCCTCCAGTGGGTCTTCCTGATGGCCAATGGCACATGAAAAGATGCTCATTATCGCTCATTATTAGAGAAATGCTAATCAAAACTACAATGAGGGACCACCTCACACCAATCAGAATGACTGATTAAAAAGTCTACAAATTCTAGGAAACCAAAATTGAAAGAGACACGTGTACCCCAATGTTCATCGCAGCATTGTTTAAAATAGCCAAGACATGGAAGCAACCTAGATGTCCATCAGCAGACAAATGGATAAGAAAGCTGTGGTACATATACGCAATGGAGTATTACTCAGCCACTAAAAAGAATACATTTGAATCAGTTCTAATGAGGTGGATGAAACTAGAGCCTATTATACAGAGTGAAGTAAGCCCGAAAGAAAAACCCCAATACAGTATACTAACACATATATATGGAATTTAGAAAGATGGTAATGATAACCCTGTATGAGAGACTGCAAAAGAGACACAGATGTATATATCAGTCTTTTGGACTCTGTGGGAGAGGGCGAGGGTGGGATTGAAACATGTATGTTATCATATGTGGAACGAATCGCCAGTCCAGGTTCAATGCATGATACAGGATGCTCAGGGCTGGTGCACTGGAATGACCCAGAGGGATGGTATGGGGAGGGAGGTGGGAAGGGGGTTCAGGATGGGGAACACATGTACCCCAGTGGCGGATTCATGTTGATATATGGCAAAACCAATGTAATATTGTAAATTAATTAGCCTCCAATTAAAATAAATAAATTTATATTTTTAAAAAGTCTACAAATAATAAATGCCAAGAGAGGACGTTGAGAAAAGGAAACCCTCTTACACTGTTGGTAGGAATGTAATTTGGTACAGTCATGCTGGAAAACAGTATAGAGGTTTCTCAAAAAAACTAAAAACAGAGTTGCCATATGATCCAGCAATCCCATTCCTGGTCACATATCCAGAACAATCTATAATTCAAAAAGATACATGCATCCCTATGTTCATAGCAGCACCATGTACAATAGATAAGACATGGAAGCAATCTAAATGTCCATCAACAGATGAATAGGTAAAGATGTGCTACATTTGTACAGTGGAATATTACTCAGCCACTGAGAAGAATAAAATAATATCATACCATCCATGCAGCTACATGGATGGACCTAGTGAAGTAAGTCAGAAAGAGAAAAGAGAAAGAAAAATGCCATATGATATCACTTATTCATGGAATCTAAAATATGACACAAATGAACATATCTACAAGACAGAAACAGCCCCACAGACATAGAGAACAGATTTGTGGTTGTCAGGTAAAGAGGGTGGGATGAGGAAGGGAAGGATTGGGAGTTTGGGATTAACAGATGAAAACTAGCATATATAGGATGGATAAACAACAAAGTCCTACCATATAGCACAGGAAACTATATTCAATATACTGTAATAAACCATAATGGAAAAAATACAAAAAAGAATGTATTAATATACGTATAACTGAGTCACTTTGCTACAGAAATTAACACTGTAAATCAACTATACTTCAATAAAATCAATTAAATAAAAAAAGAAAAAGTGACAATGGAAACAGAGGTTGGATGAACTTTGAATATGAGGAAGGGGCCACAAGCCAATGAAAGTAGATTGCTTTGAAAAGCTAGAAAATGGAGTCTATCATAGAGTCTCCAGAGAGTTCAACCAAAACCTTGATTTGGGCCTAGTGAGACCTAGTTTAGACTTCTGATCTCCAGAACCATAAAATAATAAATTTGTGTACTTTTAAGTGTCAAGGTTTGTAGTTGTTGCCACTGCAATAAGACACTAATCCAGGTCCCAGTCCTTTATCTATATGTCCTCCCAAAGGCAACTTAGGTCATCTTGTGGCTTTAAAAACCATCTATATTCCAAGTCTACTAAATATTTCTCAGCAAATCTGATCTCTCCCCAGGATTCTAGGTTCATATATCCAAATTACTACTTGTGGGGAAAAAAAAACAAGCAGCAACCCCTTTACAAAATTCAGACTTGTGCTGTGCTGTGCTTAGTACCTAAATCATGTCCGACTCTGCAATCCCACGGACTGCAGCCTGCCAGACTCCTCTGTCCGTGGGGGTTCTCCAGGCAAGAGTAATGGAGTGTGTTGCCATGCCCTCCTCCAGGGGATCTTCCCAACCCAGGGATCGAACCCAGGTCTCCTGTATTGCAAGCGGACTCTTTATCAGCTGAGCTACCAGACAAGACCAATGCGACTTACTGAAGCCTATTTTTGCCTGAACGTGTTACTTGTTGAATCAGTCTATATCTCCCTGTGTGTGATGAGGCAGCATCTGATGACAGTAAGAATGTGACAGAACAGGAAACCGTCTACACCATCCTTCCATTCTTTCATCCAAATATCGTTACCAAGCCAACCTAGACTGTGCCAGTTGCTATGCCAGTTCCACAAGTGGATAAGTCCTGTTTCCTCTGATGAGTCTAAGATATCTCCAACTCCACACTGCCATTTTGGATCCCCTATATCCCCCTACTTCATCCCACACACCAGCATCTGCCCCTTCCTCACCAGAAAACCATGCTGCTCCTTTCTCGTTCTTCTTCATCCCAGTCAACTCTACCATCATCAGTTGCTCATGCTGAAGATCTAAGAGCTTGCCTCGCATTCATTCTTCTTCTCCTCACTCCACACATCCAGCATAGAAACACAGCCTCTCAGTGATTGTTAGTCACCCAGTGGTGTTCAACTCTTTGCGACACCATGGGCTGTAGCCTGCCAGGCTCCTCTGTTCATGGGATTCTCCAGGCAAAAATACTGGAGTGGATAGCCATTCCCTTCTCCAGGAGATCTTCCTGACCCAGGGATCAAACCTGGGTCTCCTGCATTACAGGCAGATTTTTTTTACAGTGTGAGCCTACCAGGTAAGCCCAAAACCCTCTCAACTCTATCTTTAAAACACTCCTGAATGCACTGATATCTCCCCATCTACTGTTTTTCTGCAATCCAAGCCACCACCATCTCTCACATAGAATAATGCAACCACCTCCAATCATCTATTCACACAGCAACCAGAAGTGCATTTTGCGATGTAAACTAGTCCATGTTTCTGCCCTGCTTAAAGCCCATCAGTGGCATTTCATTGCACTGAGAATGAGTCAGTCTCCTTTACAGGCTTTCAGAGTCTCTCTTGCCTCTTCCTAGCTCTCCATCCTTATCCCATACGTGGCTTGCCATGCTGCCCTTCTTTTGAACATGCCAATCTCCATTTTGCATTATGACATTTCTTTCTACTGGCTTTACTCTCTAACTAAAATGCTTTTGCCCTAATTTTCTTTCTGAACCTTTAAGCTTCATCTCAAATATCACCTCCTCAACAAGTCTTTCCTGACTACCCTATATAAAATAACCATCTAACTATTCCCCCAAATCATCTATCTCAACTCTTTCCATAGTGTATATTCCTATTGATATTTTTCTTTTAGTGCATGCTTTTTCCCCCCAGGATAATAGAAAAGCTATAACAGTATGGACCTTGTCTTTTTCACTGCTATGGGCCCTGGTCTTTCAAAATTGCCTGGCACCTGTGTGAAAGTTGCTCAGTCGTGTCTGACTCTTTGCGACCCCTTAGACTATACAGATCATGGAATTCTCCAGACCAGAATACTGAGTGGTTAGCCGTTCCCTTCTCCAGGGGATCTTCCCAACCCAGGGATCAAATCCAGGTCTCCCGCATTGCAGGTGGATTCTTTACCAGCTGAGCCACAAGAGAAGCCCATCTGGCACATAGTAGGTATTAAATAAACATCTGTTGTATGAGTGAAGTGCTCCCCAATACCTGTCATTACAATTATGAGCTGCTCTCATCTAGTTATTATTATAAAATTCCTTCATTATTGTTATGCTTAGCAAGTAGCACTAGTTTTGATTTTTCTGTTTACTTTTTCTGTCTCCACTACTGGGTGTGAAGTCACTGAAAATAAGGATTTGGAGATTGGGGCCATGACTGATGCATTCAAGGCAGTCAACCACCGTCTTTGAATTAATAAATGAATGAATGAGTCAATCAATCAATCCATGAATCCATGAATGATTAATGAATATGTGAGAGAGGAGACAGTCTGCTCTGCCACATGCATCCTCATGTCACCTCACCACACAAAAGGGGCCCATAAAGATAGAAACGAAGTTAACTGGTAGCAAATTCAGATAAAAATAGCCTTAGTTACGCCTGCATTCTGCAAGGGGCTGCTTATATGACTCTAGTTTTCACCCGGGTCTGTCCAATAGTCAGGTAGTGTCCACCTGAACTATGTAACAATGTAGAAAAACACCCTAATAAGACTCTATTTCAAAACACTAAACAGTTTGAAGAGGGACTTGCCTGGTAGTCCAGGGGTTAACAGTCTATCTTGCCATGTAGGAGATGCAGGTTTGATCTGGTCAGGGAACTGAGACCCCACATGCCACAGGGCAACTAAACCCACACGCTGCAACTGGAGAAGCCCACACGCTGCAACAAACAGCCTGCACATCACAACTAAGCTCCAACACAGCCAATTAAATAAATAAATATTTAAAAAAAAAAAAAAACATTAGGAAGAGTACAAAAGGACTTTGGGGGAATTCCCAAACCCTCATTTTATAATGAGAACAAGATACAGTTCACTAACTATACTATTATACTAAAAGGCATAAAAATAGCAAGTGGATTCTGGTATGTCTCATATCACTATAGAACTAATATAAATATAATTGCATTAGCATTTATGCAGCTACATTTGTGGAGAAATCTCTAGGCTCCAGAAACTCTGCTAAGAGCTTTACATGAGGTGTGCTATCATTATGTTTCACAGATAATGCCGCTGAATTTGAGAAACACAAGGCCAGACAGTGATTACATGGCAGATCCAGGCTATAAACCTGGTGTTCTGACTCCAGGCCCACACACTGCACCACCACACCAGTCTGAATTAGCCAGCAGGACCAGAAACTGGCCAGCCTTTCTCAGATGGTTCCCTCTGGATCCCCTCCTGAATGGCTTAGTATATGTGGCTCCCAACCCACCTGGCTATCTTCCCTGGGGATGTCTGCTTATCTTATGTTTACCTCAGGGCTCTTATTATTAAAACTTGAGGATCTGGTAAGTATGTATGCAAAGGACTGATTTCACCATATCCTAAATCCCTATACATCTGGCTTGACTGTCACCCCAGGTTCTGGGCGCTACTGTGCTTGGTGCTGGAGCCCCCTGGCCACCCACCCTGAGCACCCTGCTGCTGGCTGGCCCTGCTGCTGGCCCAGGTGTTCCCTGCTCTGTAGCTGAGTTCAGCCAACCAGATCAGCATATTTCAAAGGCCCTCTGACATGAAGTGTATAGCTTTGCTTGAAGTGGAAAGTTAAAATGATGCCTTCATTAGACAGAAACAGGGAGGCGATGACACTTTGACGAAACACCATTTAAGACCCCACGTAAAATGCTCAGTGACTTCGCACCCAATTTTGTATAGATTGTTCTAAAATACTATAATCAGGAGCAGGTGTTTTTAACCACACTGAGTAGATTCTAAATGAAAACACTTTCATAAATTAAATCACCAGGTACTTTCATGGCTTCACAGTTTCCACCCTGCAGCTCACAGCAAAGGCACCAGTTGTGCAGTTCCTCCAGATCGTATTCCCTTGGCACTTGGTCACACAGTGATACATGTGTCTTTTCTATAATGCTTCTTCCCTTGACATTTGGCCATTTACCCCAAAGGAGGTGAGGATAACCAGGTAAAAGATTGAAAGGTAGTTCTGATACCTTTTTTTCTCCACCCTTTCCCCCCAAAAAATTAAATGTCAAATGGTCTGTACATCATATATCTTAGCTTTGGGTTCACAGTATACGGACATTCAGAACAGCCTGGGTGAATTCTGGCCATACTGGAAAGGCATCAAGACAGTTATCAGTCATGCCTTCAAGCAGATATCAACCTACTGTTTAAATGCCAAGTTTAAAAGGCATAGAGTCATAAATAAGGAGCATGCTGAAAAGCTTGAAAAATGCATCTGTGTTTTAACCGCTAAAATCTCCCACCATACTAAATGCAATAAGTAAACTTCTAAATGGGGACCATATAGCTTTAAGAAAATGAAACCCTTAAACATAGTAGAAACCTAACCAATCACAATTCTTAAAAATAATTTATGTCTGTGTTGCTTAGTGCACAAAACATCACTTATACCCAAAAAGAAATATTAGGCTCTGTGGTGTGGCTGCTTCTCACAGCTGTCAGAATCCAGTTCCCTTATCAGTCCGGCAGGAGTGTAAAGACAATAGCTGGGGCAGCTGTATTGAAAAAACAAGTCATTTGTCTTCCCCCTTCCCCCACCTCTTCTGCACACAGTTAATCTGAACACAGCATCAGCTCCATCGTCTAAGCTTCTCAAAAGGCAGAATAATAGGAAACATATCTGTTCCCCACTGTGGATTGTGAGGGCTAAAGAAATACTTGCTCTTATCTTGCTATTGCATTCTATAAAATGCAAAGTAATTTAGGTCTGGAAATTCAAAAACTCCTGAGATAGGAGAATGTTCTTATTGAAGAGTAAGAACAATTATCTTCAGGGATAGAGACAATCTGGGAAAATGGCTTATACTCAGTGGTGTTCTGGAAAATGTTTAACAACAGGCTCTCCAGGGAAAAGCCCTGATTTGTAGTATTTTCCAGTTTCTATGGTGTAAATATTCCCACTATGACTGATTTCAAGTTGCCGATGTGAAATCACCAACCAGAGTTGGAGAGAGATCTACAGCAGGAAGCCATTACATAGTGTTCCCATCACAGGCACAATAGATGTGAATGATCTCAAGAATACAGATTATAGTAAAATAACTAGAAAATGATGAATTTTGAGTATGTGTTACCTTTGTTTTTAATGTAATTGGTTGACACTTTATATAATTTAATTTTTAATAATAGTTATGTTTATTACCTTGCAGAACCTATGTTATTATCTTGTTTGTTAGTTACTCAGTTGTGTCTGACTCTTTGCGACCCCAAGGACTGTAGCTTGCCAGGCTCCTCTGTCCATGGGATTTCCCAGGCAAGAATACTGGAGTCAGTTGCCATTTCCTTTTCCAGGGGAACTTCCTGACCCAGGGATTGAACCTGGGTCTCCCACATTGTAGGCATTCTTTCCCATCTGAGCCTTCAGGAAGCATCATTATATAATTTAATTTTTAATAATAGCTAGGTTTATTACCTTGCAGAATTCCTGAGAACAATCACCTCTCACAAGCCAGTACAAACTGACACCGGCTCACCGGTATCTATACAACACTCTGGCAGCCACATTACAGGAAGTAATAAATAGCTCTCCGGTTAGTTATAACAAATGAAAGAGAATGCACAATAACAATATCCATCTTTTCAACAATGGAATTTAGTCATTTCTCTAATAATTTTCCCAAGACTGACTTTTCCAGAATGATCTTCCTGAAGCCAGAAGAAAGAATCATCTAGGAACTTGTTTATGTGTTATTACTGAAAAAACAAAAGCTCAGGTACTTTATACAATCATAATTGCTGACAATGCAGTTTGTAACCCTTTCTTCTTCACATGTATATGACAAAAGGCTAATGGGAAATTTTTGCTGGGGAAGCATGACAATTTCACATCCCAAGTGAAGTGCAAAGCTTTGCTGCAAAAGAAGTGATCAAAATACAATTACATAGACTTCCATCTCTGGGAGGATGGAGTTGACATACTTTTTCTTGTCCTCCTCACTAAGTGCAACCAAACACCCTGGACATTATATATAAAACAAATGAAAGAAGATACTGAAAGGTGGGAAAGAGATAGGGAATAATGCCGCGGTGTTTCCTGGCTTTTCTTGTTACCTCAAAAATCCCACAGTAGGTGATTGAAGAAGCCAGCAAGCCAGAAACACTGATGGACACAGACTAAAAGCTCCACAGAGCTCTTGTTCTCCAGCCAAAGAATGTTTTAAGGATGGAACTTTACTGTATCTCGACTGTGTTCATGTCAGAGTCCTGCTTGTGATATATTATACTACAGTTTGACAGGTATTACCATTTGGGGAAAACTGAGTAAAGGGAACACGGGATCTCTCTAGATTCTTTCTTACAACTGCATGTGAAATTACAACTATGTCAAAATTAAAAGTTTAATTTTAAAAAAGTTACATGTCTCCTACCCACCTCAGCTATATATACCTCTAGGTATATAAAAGGATGAGAAGTCAGACTTTTGGATATTTTTGGAGAAAGCTGTTAGTGTACCAAAATATCTGACTCTGCTTCCAAGATGGTAAACTAAGGGGTGTTTCCCCCATCCCTGCAAGTCAAAATAGAGGGGCTTTAAGGAGACTACTTTGAGAGTTTGATATGGGGCCTCCAAAAATGGAAATCTGTAGACTGGTTCTCACCTGAAAAATCTGAACAGCAGGAACCAGTTAGCTAGAGTCGACAGAAAAGCAAACATGAGGCAGGTGCTTGGGAAGCCTATGTTCCCGGAGTCGGTGGAACAAAGGATATGTGACTGCCCCCTGTGGGCCTGGATGGGGACCGTGCACAGGAGCTAGCGTAGGTCTCCTTAGACACCATCCAAGAGAGTCACCTGGAGGGGCAGAAAGACCTTGACAGGAAGATGTCAGCACACTTCTGAATTCCTAAGGGATGAGAGAGCTTTCCTAAATCTCCCTTCAGAACACAAAAGCCCAAGTCAGCAGAGCAGTGCCTTTTCTCTTCTGAGGGATCAAAAACCAAATCACCACATAGGAGAGGATGAGCAGAAGCCCTAGGCTGGAAGAAACACACAGCAGTCAATGCTGTGTCACATTTACACACAGAGTCTTCTCGTATTGCCACAAGAGGGCAAATATTCATTATTATAAGTTCTCAGACTGAGCATTCCTGAGGACTTCTGCAAAGGGGCATTATAGATGACTTAATTTTTAATCATCACATAAACAGGCCAGGGTCTTCATCACTGAAATGCACTTTGAAATTTTTCTTTTAGTTTTTTATTGAAGGATAATTGCTTTACAAAATGTTGTTATTTTCTGTCAAATCTCAACATGAATCAGCCATATGTGTACATATATCCACTCCCTTTTGAACCCCCCCATCTCTCTCCCATCCCACCCCTCTAGATTGATACAGAGCCCCTGTTCGAGTTTCCTGAGCCATACAGAAAATTCCCATTGGCTATCTATTTTACATATGGTAATGTAAGTTTCCATGTTACTCTTTCCATACATCTCACCCTCTCCTCCCCTCTCCCCATGTCCATAAGTCTAGTCTCTATGTCTGTTTCTCCACTGATGCCCTGTGAATAAATTCTTCAGTACCATTTTTCTAGATTCCATATATATGCATTAGAATACAGTATTTATCTTTCTCTTTCTGACTGACTTCACACTGTATAATAGGCTCTAGGTTCATCCACCTCATCAGAATTGGCTCAAATGTGCTTTTTATGACTGAGTAATATTCTGTTACATATATGTACCACAACTTCTTCACCCATTAATCTGTCTGTGAACATCTAGATTGCTTCCATGTTCTAGCTATTGTAAATAGTGCTGCAGTGAACAATGAGGTACTTGTCTATTTTTCATTTTTGGTTTCCTTAGGGTATATGCCTAGAAGCAGGATTACTAGGTCATATGGTGGTTTTATTCCTAGTATTTTAAGGAATCTCCATACCATCTTCCATAGTGGCTATATCAATTTACATTCCCATCAATAGTGCAAGAGTGTTCCTTTTCTTCCACACCCTGTCCAGCATTTATTGTTTGTAGACTTTTTGAGGACGGCCATTCTGACAGGTATGAGGTGATATCTCATTGTAGTTTTGATTTGCATTTCTCTAGTAATGGGCTAGAAGAACACAAGCTGGAATCAAGATTGCCGAGAGAAATATCAATAACCTCAGATATGCAGATGACATCACTCTTATGGCAGAAAGTGAAGAGGAACTGAAAAGCCTCTTGATGAAAGTGAAAGAGGAGAGTGAAAAAGTTGGCTTAAAGCTCAACATTTAGAAAATGAAGATTATGGCATCTGGTCCCATCACCTCATGGGAAATAGATGGGGAAACAGTGGAAACAGTGTCAGTCTTTATTTTGGGGGGCTCCCAAATCACTGCAGATGGTGACTTCAGCCATGAAATTAAAGATGCTTACTCCTTTGAAGGAAAGTTGTGACCAACCTAGATAGGATATTAAAAAGCAGAGATATTACTTTGCCAACAAAGGTCCATCTAGTCAAGGCCATGGTTTTTCCAGTGGTCATGTATGGATGTGAGCTTTGGACTGTGAAGAAAGCTGAGCGCCAAAGAATTGATGCTTTTGAACTGTGGTGTTGGAAAAGACTCTTGCAAGTCCCTTGGACTGCAAGGAGATCCAACCAGTCCATTCTGAAGGAGACCAGTCCTGGGTGTTCATTGGAAGGACTGATGCTAAAGCTGAAACTCCAATACTCTGGCCACCTCATGGGAAGAGTTGACTCATTGGAAAAGACCCTGATGCTGGGAGGGATTGGAGGCAGGAGAAGAAGGAGACGACAGAAGATGAGATGGCTCGATGGCATCACGGACTTGATGCACATGAGTCTGGGTGAACTTCGAGAGTTGGTGATGGACAGGATGCCTGGCATGCTGAGATTCATGGGGTCGCAAAGAGTTGGACACGACTGAGCGACTGAACTGAACTGAGTAATGAGCGATGTTGAGCATCTTTTCATGTGCTTGTTATCCATCTGCAAGTCTTCTTTGGAGAAATCTCTGTTTAAAACTTTTTTCCCACTTTTTTATTGTGTGGTTTGTTTTTCTGGCATTGAGTTGTATGAGCTACTTGTATGTTTTGGAAATTAATACTTTGTCAGTTGTTTCATTTGCTATTATTTTCTCTATTCCAAGAGTTGTCTTTTCACCTTGTTTACAGTTTCCTTTACTGTGCAAAAGCTTTTAAGTTTAATCAGCTTCCACTTGTTTACTTTGGTTTTCATTTCTGTTACTCTAGGAGGGGGTCATAGAGGATCTTGCTTTGATTTATGTCATCAAGTGTTCTGCCTATGTTTTCCTCTAAGAATTTTATAGTTTCTTATCTTATATTTAGGTCTTTAATCCTTTTTGAGTTTATCTTTGTGTATGGTGTTAGGAATTGTTCAACTTTCATTCTTTTACATGGATCTGTCCAGTTTTCCCAGTACCATTTATTGAAGAGGCTGTCTTTGCCCCATTGTATATTCTTGCCTCCTTTGTCAAAAATAAGGTACCCATATGTGCATGGGTTTATTTCTGGACTTTCTGTCTTGTTCCATTTGTCTATATTTCTGTTTTTGTGCTAGTACCATACTGTCTTGATGGCTGTAGCTTTGTATTATAATCTGAAGTCAGGAAGGTTGATTCCTCTAGCTCCATCCTTCTTTCTCAAGACTGCTTTGGCTATTCAGGGCCTTTTGTGATTCCATATGAATTGTGAAATTTTTGATTCTACTTCTGTGAAAAATGCCTTTGGTAATTTGATAGGGATCACATTGAATCTGTATATTGCATTTGGTAGTATAGTCATTTTCACACTATTGAGTCTTACTACCCAGGAACATGGAATATCTCTCCATCTGTTTATGTCATCTTTGATTTCTTTCATTAGTGTTTTATAATTTTCTGTGTACAGAATATTCCCAGATATTTAATTCTTTTTGTTGCAATGGGGAATGGGTTGTATTCCTTAATTTCTCTTGCTGATTTTTCATTGCCAGTATATAGAAATGCAAGTGATTTTTGTGTATTGATTTTTATATCCTGCAACTTTGCTAAATTCACTGATTAGCTCTAGTAATTTTCTGACACTATCTTTAGGGTATTCTATGTACAGGATCATGTCATCTGCAAACAGTGAGGGCTTTACTTCTTCTTTTCCAATCTGGATTCCTTTTATTTCTTTTTCATCTCTGCTTGCTCTAGCTAGGACTTCCAGAACTATGTTGAATAACAGTGGTGAAAGTGGACACCCTTCTCTTATTCTTGATCTTAGGGGGAATGCTTTCAGTTTTTCACCATTGAGAATAATGTTTGCTGTAGGCTTATCATAAATGGCCTTTACTATGTTCAGATAGGTTCCTTCTATGTGCATTTTTTGAAGAATTTTAATCATAAATGGGGGCTGAATTTTGTCAATGGCTTTTTCTGCACCTATTGAGATGATCATATGGGTTTTATCTTTCAGTTAGTTAATACAGTGCATCACAATGACTGAATTACGTTTATTAAAGAATCCTTGCATTCCTGGAATAAACCCAACTTGATCGCGGTGTATGAGCTGTTTGATGTGTTGCTGAATTCTGTTTGCTAAAATTTTCTTGACAATGTTTGCATCTATGTTCATTAGTGATATTGGCCTGCAGTTTTCTATTTTTGTGTTATCTTTGTCTGATTTTGGTATCAGGGCGATGGTGGCCTTGTAGAATGAGTTTGGAAGTGCTTCTTCCTCTGCAATTTTTGGAAAGTGTTTTAGAAGGATAGGCATTAGCTCTTCTCTAAATGTTTAACAGAATTCTCCTGTAAAGCCATCTGGTCCTGGGCTTTTTTTTGGTGGGGTGGGGGTGGAGATTTTTGATCATGGCTTCAATTTCAATGCTTGTAATTGGGTTATTCATAATTTCTATTTCTTCCTGGTTCAGTCTTGGAAGATTGAACTTTTCCAAGACTCTGTCCATTTCTTCCAGGTTCCACTTTATTGCCATGTAGTTGTTCATAATACTCTCTTATAATCCTTTGTGTTTCTGCATTGTCTGTTGTAACCTCTCCTTTTTCATTTCTAATTTTGTTGATTTGATTCTTCTCTCTTTTTTTCTTGATGAGTCTGGCTAAAGGCTTGTCAATTTTGTATATTTTCTCAAAGAACCAGCTTTTCATTTTATTAATCATTATTCTTGTTTCTTTCATTTCTTTTTCATTTATTTCTGCTCAGACCTTTATGATTTCTTTCCTTCTAATAATTTTGGGGGTTTTGGGGGGGGGTTCTTCTTTTTCCTGCTATTTTAGGTGTAAAGTTAGGTTGTCTATTCCATGTTTTTCTTGTTTCTTGAGGTAGGATTGTATTGCTATAAACTTCCCTCTTAGAACTGCTTTTGCTGCATCCCATAGGTTTTGAGTTGTCATGTTTTCACTGTCATTTGTTTCTAGAAATTTTTTTATTTCCATTTTGATTTCTTCAGTAACCTGTTGGTTATTTAGAAACGTGTTTAATTCCATGTGTTTGTGTTTCTTACAGTTTTTTCCTTGTAATTGATATCTAGTCTCATAGCAGTGTGGTCGGAGCAGATGCTTGATACAATTTCAATTTTCTTAAATTTACTGAGGTTTGATTTGTGACCCAAGATGTGATCTATCCTGTAGAATGTTCCATGTGCACTTAAGAAGAAGGTGTATTCTTGTTCTTTTGGATGGAATTTCCTGAAGATATCAATGAGATCCATCTCATCTGATGTATCATTTAAGACTTGTATTTCCTTATTAATTTTCTGTTTTGATGATCTGTCCATTGGTGTGAGTGGGGTGTTAAAGTCCCCAGCTATTATTGTTCCTGTCCATTTCTCTTTTTATGTCTGTTAGTGTTTGTCTTATGTATTGAGGTGCTCCTATGTTGGGTGCATAGATATTTACAATTGTTATGTCTTCCTCTTGGGTTGATCCCTTGATCATTATGTAGTATCCTTCCTTATCTCTTGTAATCTTTATTTTAAAGTCTATTTTATCTGATATGTGGATTGCTACTCCAACTTTCTTTTGCTTTCCGTTTGCATGGAATATATTTTTCCATCCTCTCACTTTCAGTCTCTATGTGTCTTGAGGTCTGAAGTGGGTTTCTTATAGACAGCATATATATGGGTCTTGTTTTTGTATCCATTCAGCCAGTCTGTGTCTTTTGGTTGGAATATTTGATCCATTTACATTTAAAGTAATTGTTGATATATATGTTTCTCTTGCCATTTTCTTAATTTTGGGGGGTTGATTTTGTAGATCTTTTTGTTCTCTTGTATTTCTTGACTATATAAATCCCTTTAACATTTGCTGTAAAGCTGGTTTGGTTGTACTGAATTCTCTTAACTTTTGCTTGTTTGAAAAACTTTTTATTTCACCATAAATTTTGAATGAGATCCTTGCCAGGAACTGTAATCTTGCTTGTAGATTTTTCCCTACCTATACTTTAAATATAACCTGCCATTCCCTTCTGGCCTGCAGAGTTTCTGCTGAAAGATCAGCTGTTATGCATATGGGATTCCCCTTGTATATTACTTGTTTTTTCTCCCTTGCTGCTTTTAGTCTTTGTTAGTTTGATTAGTGTCTTGGCCTGTTTTTCCTTGGGCTTATCCTGTATGGGACTCTTTGTGCCTCTTGGACTAGATTGACTATTTCCTTTTCCATACTGGGAAAATTCTTAACTATAATCTCTTTAAAATTTTTCTCATACCCTTTCTTTTTCTCTTCTTCTTCTGGGACCCCTATAATTTGAATTTTGGTGCATCTGGTATTGTCCCAGCAGTCTCTGAGACTATCCTCAGTTCCTTTCATTCTTTTTACTTTATCTGCTCTTCAGAAGTCATTTCCACCATTTTATCTTCTAGCTCACTGATTAGTTCTTCTGCTTCAGATATTCTGCTATTGATTCCTTCTGGAGTATTTTTAATTTCACCAATTGTGTCGTTTTTCTCTGTATGTTTATTTCTTAATTCTTCTAAGTCTTTGTTAATTGATTTTTGCATTTTCTCCATTTTGTTTTCAAGGTTTCTGATCATCTTTGCTAACATTAGTCTGAATTCTTTTTCAGATAATTTGCCTATTTCCTGTTCATTTATTTGGACTTCTGTGTTTGTAGTTTGTTCCTCCATTTTTGTAGTATTTCTCTGTCTTTTCATTATTTTTTTCTTTTAACTTATTGGTTTTGGGGTCTTCTTTTCCCAGGCTTCAGAGTTGAATTCTTTCTTCCTTTTGGTTTCTGCCCTCCTAAGGTTAGTCCAGTGGTTTGTGTAAGCTTCGTATAGGGTGAGATTTGTGCTGAGTTTTTGTTTGTTTTTCATCTGATGTGCAAGCCTGAATGAGGTCGTAATCCTGTCTGCTGATGATTGGGTTTGTATTTTTAGTTTTTTGTTGTTTAGATGAGGCTCCCTGCACAGGGTGCTACTGGTGGTTGGGTGATGCTGGGTCTTGTATTTTAGTGGTTTCCTTTCTGTGAGTTCTCACTATCTGGTACTCCTAGGGTTAATTCTCTGGTACTCTAGGGTCTTGGAGTCAGTGCTGCCACTCCAAGGGCTCAGCGCTTGATCTCTGGTCAGGAACAAAGTTTCCACAAATGGTTTGTTATGGCATTAAGTGAGATTAAAAGAAATATCCCAAAATGAGAAACCAAAGATGAACCCCAGACAATGGCAGTTAAAAAATCAGGCAAATAATAAGTAAAATAATGGAGTATACACATATACATATACACCCATAAGCAAAGTCAAAAAAGTCCAACCAAAATAAAGTACAATAGATTCACCCAGCGAACAAAGGAAATCAAAAATTATATCCAGTTAAGAACAAAACTAAGTAAAGCACAAACTGGAAAAGAAAGCTAAAGCAAGATGCCAAGAGGGGAATAAAGCAATGAAAAAAACAAACCAACAAATATGTTGAGAGGAAAGGAAAGAAAGAAAAGAAAGAATAGATATGCAAAGTTAAATAGAGGTAAATGAAGAAGATTTATATATATTAAAGATTAACTGCAAGGGGAAAAGAACAGGAAAGTCAAACAAAGGAACAAATGTAGAAAAATATAAAAGGTTTTTAAAAATTAAAATTATAAAAATGAAAAGAAAACAAATGGAAGAAGAAAGAAAAAATTTTAAAAAAGGAAACCTCCACAGAACTTCAAAAGCCCAACTTAGAGGCAGAGGTTTATAACAACAATAAAAAGTGTGACTGAATATACACAAATACACATACACCCACGAACAAAGTCAAAAGAGTCCAACCAAAATAAAGTACAATAGATTGACCCTGTGAATAAAGGAAATCAAAAATTATATCCACCAGTTAAGAACAAAACTAACTAAAGCACAAACTGGAAAACTCAAAACTAGAGCAAGGTGCCAATTGGGGAATAAAGCAATGAAAATAGAACTAGCAAATATGTTGAGAGGAAAGGAAAGAAAGAAAAGAAGAAGAGACTAGATATGCAAAGGTAAACAGAGGTAGATAAAGAAGATTTATATACATTAAAGATTAACTGGAAGGGGAAAAGAACAGTAGGAACAGCAAACAAAGGAATAAATGTAGAAAAAAATAATAGGTTTAAAAACTTAAAGTTAAAAAAGGATTAAAAAAAAGGAAAACTCCACAGAACTGCAAAAGTCCAATGTAGAGACAGAGGTTTATAACAGCAATAACAAATGTAAAAGCTCAAAAGCTTACTTAGATTTCATAGTGCCAATAAAACTGACAACTACAACAGAGGAGGGGAGAAATGAAAAAAAGAAAAAAAATGGAAAAGAAGCTACAGAGCGAGTCAAAACATAAGAATAATAATGATTTTCTTGAGTCACTGCTGTCAGAGTCCTTTCCCTCACTGGGAGTCACAGTCCATCTCACCTCCCTAGGATGCCCTCCAGCACTATGCTGATCTCTGGACCTGCTGTGGGGGCAGCTCAGATTCTAATCTGGTCCAACTCCTGTGTATTCTTGCCTCCAATATCCACAGTTATCAGAACTAGTGTTTTCTTTTGTGGGAGCTCTCAATGACCTTTTCCACAGACACAGAGTCTGCCCAGTTGATTGTGTGGGTTTAATTAGCAGCTTGTACAGCTGGTGGGAAGGCTTTGGGTCTTCTTCCTTAGCCACACTACCCCTGAGTTTCATTTGTGGTTTTATTTAACACCTCTGAGGTTTGCTCCTGAGATTGCCCTGGAGGACTTGGGTTTGCCCATGTGAGGGCCAGGTGTGGTGGTGGTGCAGCTGCTTGGGTTGCAGGGGTTCTGGGAGCACCATGTACTCAGCGGAGTTGGCGGCTGGGGCAGCAGGAATCATAGTGCTCTAGAAGGATATGGCAACCAGCACTGGCCAATATGCTCCAGTATTCTTGCCTGAAGAATGCCCCTCCCTGACAGAGAAGCCTGGCAGGCCATCGTCTACAGGGTTGCAGAGAGTTGGAAACAACCAAAGTGACCCTGCGGCGCATAGATGCAAAACTTTTTTTGCCTGTGGCAGCTCTGCCCCAGAGAGATTTGAGCATGAAGGTGGTACAGCTTGCAGGGGGGACCCTGGTGGCACTAAGTGTGTGGGGACAGGGATTGCCTCCACGGCAGGAGTTATGGCCCTATCAGAGCCTTTTTTCCAGCCTCTTGCAGCTGGCTATCAGAAGACCTCTTGGCCAGTCTTTCTCCATAGCTCTGCCCATTCAGGCACTTAGAGGGCTCCCTTGCCTGGAGTCCTTTTCTGTTGTTTGGTGTGGCAGGCACATAGAGGGGCCCCCTTGGCTGGGGTCCTACCATGTAGATCCGTGCTTCAGTCATTTAAAGGGGCACCCTGCATGGGGTCATGCTCTGTAGTTCAGCTCATCAGTCACTTAAAGGAGCACCCTGGGTGGGGTCCTGCTCTGTAGTTCAGTACCTTGTTCAGCGGCCATGCTGGCGTGTGGGGAGAGAGAGGCTTTGGTGATGGCTCCACCCCCTACACGTGACTCAGTAGTATCGCCTTGCTTCCACGCTGCCCAGCTGTCCTCCATAGGTATTCCCCATCTCAATCTCCTCCCTCACACTCCCTATACCCATCTCTCCACAGTCAACAGCAGCCCTCGCCCTGGGATTGCTCTACACTCCCCAAACTCAAGCTCCCAGCTGCTACTCCTTCCAGGGGACCCTCATCCCTGTCTGGGGTATGTATGGCTACAGCAAGGATTGTCTGATTCTTATTCCATTTAAGCTGCCAAATATCAGCTATTTCACTCTCAGCCTTAAAATGTTTCTCCTCTGACTCAGACAATTGCCCGGATGTGGGGATCAGACCCCTGCTTCAGTTCTCCCACCTGCCAAGGGCAGGTCCAGTCCTACTAACACTCCTGTTTTTCCCCGTAGTTCCTTCATCCTTCCAAGTTTTGTGTAGTTCTATATATTCTTTCTCTCTACTCAGGTACCCCTACACTCTCAGCTGGTGTTCTGCAAGCGCTTCTGTGTCTGAAGGTGTACTCCTGATGTATCCATGGAGAAAGATGTACTCCACATCCACCTACTCCTCTGCCATCTTGTTCTCCCTTTCAAACTGTTTTTTAATTAGCATAGTTACAATATAAACAGCAAGAGCAAATTCATTCAAATTAATTCAATGAAATCATTTTTCCTTTCAACATATTCTCTGATGTTGTGGTCTTCTGTGAGAAGACATACTACTTCTTTTAGGCTTCTCTCTAACCTCCCATACCCTCCTCACACCCCTGCTCTGAACCCCACCCCCAACCCATTCTCTCCAAAGAGGGGAACTTCTAAGTCATATGCCTGGACACAGATCAGGTCACATCTGCTAGAGGGTGGAGCCATCATGAATAAAAGGATCAGCATGAATGCACTTTGTCTCCCCTTTCTCTTGTTTATTTGTTGCTGAAGTGATGAGCTGACCATCTCCTGGCCATGCGCTCTCTTAGGAAGAAAAATGGTTCTCAGGAAATCATGAGTGGAGCTGGGTGGTAGTGGGCAAAGGGCAGACAGAGCTTGTAGAAAATCACATCTTTTTTCTCATGTTCTCTATTCCACCTTTTTTTCCCCAAGCATCTTATTTTTTATTTTGTACCCAATAACTATATAATTCAAAGTCTTTTAAGTTCTAATACTGCTAATTATTCTTTCTGGTGACCCTTATTCCAGGTGAATTGTTTCCATGTGTGTTTTGTACTTTTAGATTACAAGCTCACAGTTAGTGGAGTCTCTAATTTCCAAGATAACTAAATAACAAGAGCATTTCCATGATTTACTCATTTAACAAACACAAATATGCTAGGCGGTCCTCTCAGAGACTCTACCCAGAAGGAAATTTAGAGTCACATTCCCCAGTGCTGGTTAGACAACAGTCAACATCCTAGTCAGAATGATAATAACTAACACTGAGCAATCACTGGGTACCAAACGTTTCACACACATTACTTCACTTAATCTTCAACATTCCCCAAAGGGAGGGACTATTATTTCCCCATCTTATAGATGAGAAATGTTGATGCTTGTACAGAGAATGGTAATTTTCTCATGGTCACTCTGCTAGTAAACTGTAGAACCAGAATTTAAAATCATGTCATCCTGACTCCAGCATCCAAACTTTTATCCAGTAGTATAAATAAACTTCAATGCACTCTGGCTCAGACATGAAGCAAAATAACAACACAAAGCCAATAAGGAGAGAGACTTGATTGAGATTTTGAATTTCCTCATTTACTTGGACATAAAATATAGGCTGAGAGTTAGATAGGAGCTTCCCTGGTGGCTCAGACAGTAAAAAAATCTTCCTGCAATGCAGGAGACCCAGGTTTGATCCCTGGATCTGGAAGATCCCCTGGAGAAATAAATGGCTACACACTCCAGTATTCTTGCCTAGGAAATCCCATGGACAGAGGAGCCTGACAGGCTACAGTCTATGGGTTTGCAAGAATCAGACACGACTTAGCAACTAAACCACCACCACCATCTAGTACACAATCTTCATGAGAATGAAATCAGGACTTTAACAGTATGGTATTTGAAAATGACACTGCATAAATCTAGAGGACGCAGCTCTGTAAAATTTGTATTTTTCTGGATTTTATACATAAGACGAGTTCAGAAGAAGATCTGTCAAGCTGAAAGCATGAGAAGCTAAGAGTAGTTTGGGGAGTGAATGGTACTTTTAAGTCGTTAAGTAGACAGATGATCAGTGCCAACAAACATCAAGGATGCTTGTGCCCACTTACTAGCAGATGAAACCTCCTCGAAATAAAAGATATTTTCAAAAACTCAGACTAAATGGGATAAAGTTCTTTCATCTGAACTAAATATGTTACTTGGCTTTGAAAAATCTCATTTTAACTGTTTATATTACTGTTTGCCTTCAAACTTTGAACTGTGGTGTTGCAGAAGACTCTTAAGCATCCCCAGTTGGACTCTAAGTAGACCAGACCAGTCAATCCTAAAGAAAACCAACCCTGAATATTCATTGGAAGAACTGATGCTTAAGCTGAAGCTCTAATACTTTGGCCACTTGATGCAAAGAGCTGACTCGCTAGAAAAGACCCTGATGCTGGGAAAGACTGAAGGCAGAAGAAAGGAACAACAGAGGATGAGATGGTTGGATGGCATCACTGTTTCAATGCACATAAGTTTAAGCAAGCTCTAGGAGATGGTGAAGGACAGGAAAGCCTGCTACAGTCCATGAGGTCACATAGAGTCGGACATGACTGAGCAATTGAACAACAACATTACTGTTTACCACCTATAAAAATACTACCTAGAACAAGAGGAAAAAACTTGTATACATTCTTTCATAATAACCTGTGCTCTTCAGTATTATTGAAATAGGCGTTATATAATTATTAAACTATCAGCTTATTGTCTGAGGCTGATTAATTTCAGGAGAACAGCAGACAAGGCACAAGTGAAGCCATGGCCAGGGGTCAGTCCTCAAGAAGGCCGTTTAGGGATGCTGGGTGTCATGACTTTCACCTTGCCCCTCGCCCCAGCTGGTAGCAAGGGGGACAAAACAAGACAGAGTAAATAGCCCTTCTGATAGCAGAAATTATGCCTTTACACATGAAGAAAAACCTATTATTAGGTCATGGCTGACATTTACCAGGTAATTCCCTGAAATGACTTACCATTTCATACCCTGTAATTTGATGTGATTCTCCTCTTAATAACACTCTGAACAGATGCACATTCCCCATTTACATTCACATTCACAGTACATTCTCTTTCCACCAGTATGGCTCTTCCGAAGGACAAGTCATAACGATAATGCATGCAGTCAAGGGGAGCGTACCAGGGAACCACAAGGACCTCTGGCCCCAGCTGCTCATCCCATCATCACTCTGCCCTCTCTACCTCCACGAGCCCATTTCACCTCCACGTCAGGGCTCCGCCTGCTCTCCTTCCCATTCTAGAGCTGCTATCACCTGGAGGTTCCTCAGGGAAACTCCCGGGTGTTGCCGTACAGGATGCTTTTTCCTAGGTCCTTCCCCTTCCTCCAGGTGTGATCTCACAAAGGAAGCCCCAGACGTGATTTTGAGGGCCTTCTCTTCATCACTCTGGGAAAAAAAGCAGGAGTTAGCCACAGAAACAGACAAGTTATAAACTGATAAGCCTCCTGAAGTCCCCAAGTAAGTGTCCTCTGGGTGGAATCACAAAGACAACATCTATTTCCAGAAAGAAGAAACACATTAGTTTATGGTATATCTTTACAAAGTTAAGACCCTAGCTGCCTTTAAAAAAAGAGGATGTGAAGGTATGGGGAGGAAACTCATTGTATATTATTTATATGAAGTGATCCTCAAAATATATTAAGTGAAAGCTAGAAGCAGAACAGGCATGTTTGATACACAAAAGGGAGAAATGTCTAGTTAAATGTATTTACTTGTAAATGTCTAAAATACAGTAGACCAGACAACACAGATTGCCTTTCTGGAAGGGAACTAGGGGGCTAGGGTACCCTTGGCAAGACTTCTCTTTTTAGTCTCTTTTATGTCTTTTGAAGTTCTATTCTTTCCTCTCTCAGGAAAGAACTTACAAGATATGTTCTCACCACTCAATAGACAGACATCTGACAGATGGACAGATTGTGATGGTGAGAATCTGAAGAAATCATCCAGTTCTCTGGGAGGAGGGAGGTGACTCTTTTCCCTTCTCTCTCTGTCACTCCTGTCTTCACCTATCCTTCCATTAAAGGATTATTGTGAAGTTCAAGTACATTATTGAACAGTGAGAGAAACACAATAAACTCTGAATAGCTCATTCCCTTCTCTTACCCATTCCTTTACACAGATCCTTCCTTTTATTGAAGAAGGTTCTTAAGGGATGGTTAAGACTCCAGTGACTTTTTTTTTTTTTATTTTTATTTTAACTTTATTTTACTTTACAATACTGTATTGGTTTTGCCATACATTGACATGAGTCCACCACGAGTGTACATGCGTTCCCAAACATGAACCCCCTCCAGTGACTTTTTAAATTGATTTTTATTAGAGTATAGTTGCTTTTCAATGTAGCATTAGTTTCGCTGAACAGTAAAGTGAAATAGCTATATGTATACATATAGCCCTTCTTTTTTGGATTTCCTCCCCATTTAGGTCTCACAGAGCATTGAGTAGAGTTTCCTGTGCAATATCACAGGTTCTCACAGGATATCTATTTTATACATAGTAGTGTATATATGTCAATCCCGATCTTCCAATTCATCTCATTCACCACTTCCCTCCACACATTTGTATAGACAAATGTGGAACAAATATATCCACACGTTTATTCTCTGTGTCTGTGGATAAAGAATATATATATATGATGGACTATTACTCAGCCATAAACAGGAACAAAATTATGCCATTTCCAGAAACATGGTTGGACCTAGGGACTATCATACAGAGTGAGGTAAGTCAGAAAGAGAAAAACAAATATATATCACTTAAATGTGGAATCTACAAAAATGATACAGATGAACTCATTTGCCAAGAAGAAATAGAGACATAGACCTATTGATTGTTAAATGGAGCTTTAAAACAGTTGTAAAAGACTTCGTGGAAGCATACCCTTTCTTCCCATGGCTTTTTACCTTTATATGAGTACCACCAGCAATACTTCACTACCTAAAGTTTAAACTTTCTCTAAGGATTCAGTTGAAGGCCTTGCAAGTCTTCTTTTAAAAGATAAAAGACAACAATCTCTGCACACAATGTCCCCTTTCCATCCAGTATTTTTTTTTAAATAAAATAAGCATCCTCTAGCAAGAACAATTTGATTCAAAGGAAAATCAGTTGATCCTCAAATCCTGTTGCGGTTTTGAAAAATATTCTTCCTGAGTAACCAATGATCTGCATTGTAAGCCCTAATGTGGAAAAAAAATTAGAACACAGCTCAGCCTTAAAAAGTGTAGCAAGAGCTTATAATATCTTGTATTTCTGCCAAGGTGGAATTGAGAAAGAATAATAGACCCATAAAGGTACCACATTAAATTTTGGTCATGTGTATGGTGGCTCACACTAGTTTACAACTATTTGCTCCCAACCCTGCAAGGCAATTACACATCTTTGTTGTTTGCCATGACACCTTCAAGAGAAGCATATCTTGCTGCCACCTATCATCAGATAGGTAGCAAGTCCTTGGCCATGGACTTAACCGGCCAATGAATATCAGTAGAAATGCAGTGTGCTCGCTCCAAGCAAGAGCTTCTTGAAGAAGGCTGTTCTTTCTTTTCCATCTCTAACTGAAGAATACCCTATCCTAGATGGGATGCTCCACTAGCCTGGATTCCAAAATAAAGACTCATGGGAAAGAGCCATCTGGAACAGAGCCTCTGCCACAGCTGCAGCACCCCTACAGCAAGAGGGGGAAACCCACAGCCCATCCACAGAGGACATGCAATGAGACAAAGCAAAAAATCTTTGTTATTTGCACTGAGACTTAGGGGTTGTTTCTTACCACAAGTTAGATGAATCAGTGCAACAAACAAATCATAATGATCCCAAGAATGGGAACTAGATTTCTGTGTTCTAGGAAAAAAGGAAAAGAAACAACATCATTAGAACATATGCTCCATACCAACTGCTTGTTCTAGGAGTTTTCATGATACTATGCACCAACTTGATGTCTGAAACAACCGCTTGAGTCTCATCTACAAAATGAGAGACTAAGGTTCTATGATCTCTAAGTAAGTTTCCAAACCTGGCATTCTATATGAGTTCTTCACTGCAGGCTTCCCTAAAAATAAGATTCATTACATAACTAATAGTCACCATGTTTTCAAGAAAATGGTTATCTGACCTAGATAACGCCTTGTTTTTTTTTACAATATGACTGGTGCTTTAAATGAACCAATAATCATTTCCGGAGAAGACTGCCTTTCAGTTCGCTAATATTTAAAACATTTTATTTCAGAGAAGAAGCCTACTTCCATTTCCCATTTTTACCTACTTAACATTAACTATCAAAAATCTTGGAATTCTTCCACTTTTAAGAGAAATCTTTAATTAAAAATTTAGCTTCCTCTTACACTGTCATGAATTCATTTAAGATACCTATAAATGTACCAATATTAATGTGAATCAACTAATAATTTGGCTTTTTAAAAAATTATATGTGATAATAGAGATATCATCAAAAGATTTCAAATCATCACAGTCTATTAAAGATCAATGCCATCACCATTAATGACACATAGGTATTGCTCTAGGAAGGGAAATACATCTGGAGTCTGATAAATGGATTTTAAATAAAGAAGAGTGGAAACTAATCTATCCAAGTTGAAAGAAAGATTTTAAAGGCAGGCAAAGACAAATGAATATACTGAAGCAAAATTCTCCTGTGCTTCCTCTGATTTGAAAAGAAAAATACCTGTAGAAAGATAACATTATACATCTTTTGGTGATGTTAATCTTTACCATTTTATTTGACATCTTAACTATATAACTAATGGACAGAAAAATAAATCTATAAATTGCAAATCTTTATAATTCCAGACAAAAAATGATAATGTGTTAGCGCAGAATTAGAAATGTGGTATTAGAAAAATTATACAAAGGTTATTTTTAATAAAGTAT
This sequence comes from Redunca redunca, assembly GCA_006410935.1. Taxonomy (NCBI): domain Eukaryota; kingdom Metazoa; phylum Chordata; class Mammalia; order Artiodactyla; family Bovidae; genus Redunca; species Redunca redunca. Next base: position 248,650 of record SJYQ01002488.1, read on the forward strand.
TTNTAGTATTTATTATATATACTAATTTTAATGTCCCATGGAGAATTTCAGCAAAGAAGTGAAAATCAGAAAATAAAATGAAAGTCTAGGACTGAAAAACAAAACAATGCAAATTGACAAGAGATGAACTTCACAGGAGATTACATAAAACATAAAACAAGAGACAATTAGCAGGGCAAAACATCAGAAGAAAACATAAGCTGGAGCATGGAGAATCAAAAGGAAAAAATACAGAAATGAACATAAAAGACACAAGGGATATGGTGAAAGTTCCAACAATAAGAGAGGAGAATAAATCAAAAACAATATTTGACAAAATAGCACTGCCAAAAATTTTCCCCCAAATGGCCAAAACACCAAGAAATACTACAAACTCCAAGAAAAATAATTATGAATAAAACCACCCCTAAACACATCATGATCAAACTGCTAAAAACAAAGACCAAGCTGCTGAAAAACAAAGACAAAAAGAAGACCTTTAAAGAGATATATTACCTTTGAAAGGATAAAACAAACCATTGGCTGATTTCTCAACAGGGAAGAAAAAAAAGCAAGGAGAGAATGGAATGATACCTTAAAATACTAAAAGAAAATAGCTCCCAACACACAATTCTATGTCCATTCTAAATATCCTTCAAAGTTTAAGGCAAAATACACTTAACACAAAAACTAAGAAGATTTTGATCAGCACAAATACCCTCATGGAAAGACAATTCAAGCGAAAGGAAAAAAAAAAATCCCAGACAGAAGCATCAAGATACAGAATAGAATGTAGAACAACGAAAAGGGTAAGTATGCCAGTTATTCTAAGTAAAATCAACTACAAAATAATTAATGTCATATGGAATCTAAAATAACACAGAAACAAAAAAATTAAGAAGGTAATTGCTAAACTGACACATGTGTACTTTGGAATATTATGTAGTATTTTAAAGGTTGAAACATATAAATCTATTTTTTAATAAAAGAAGCATGTGAGAAATGATGTATACTGAATAACAAAGTTTATATAATTAAATACAAAAAAGAAGTCAAGAAAGGAGGAAAAAAGAACATCAACTAGTAGGACAAAGAAGCATTAAGATTGTAAGTTTTAACCCAAATATATCAATAATACATTGAACATGAATAGGTCATAAGAAAAGGTTGTCAGACTATCAGATTTTTAAAAAGCAACCTAATCCCAAAGAAAATGAGGTTGAAAGTAAAAGGACAGAAAAAACTCTATATGCTATGCAAACACTAACCGATAAATAAGTGGTGTACTTTGACTACTGTAAGGCAAAACCCCCTCCATTAAGACTAAGGAAAATGGCACAAAACAGGAGTCAAAAAGGACATTAACTATAGCATCTACACAAGTGGATATTATCAACTTTATGCCAATAAATTTGAAATGATAAATAATTCCTAGAAAAAACATAATTTAGCAAAAGCATCAGAAAGTCTGCATTGTCCTGTATCCATTAGAGAAACTGAATAGAGCCTGATTTTTTTTCATATAGCAATATATTATACAAACAATTCCTCATGCCATTTCCTTATGTCACTTGTTTTATTATAGAAGACATTAATTATAGCAATTTACTAAGATTGGGGTTTCATTTAAGCTTTATTAATTCTTACCCATGTGACCTTTAATAATTATAACCTTTTTATGCCATAATTTAAAAAAAATACCAACGCCAGCAGTGGGATACTTCACTGACTTAGTACAATGCTTAGATCTTGGAAATGTTGATAGTTATATCAATGAGTATGTTTGATGACTGCAAAGCAGCCTATTTCCCCCTCTTATAAATTCTATAGGAAAATCCTTATTTATCTACCTTTATACATATTCCTAATTTCTTCAGGATAAAATCCTGAAAATTAAATTGATGGACAAAAAGAGATTCATGAGGCATAGGGCCCATTGTCCAGAAAACCTGAATCAGCTTACGTTTCCAAAAAACAGTATAAAAATGCTCATTTCCCTACACCCTCACCCACCTGGATATTATCCTTTTATAGTTTTGCTAGTTTGGCAGGACAAAGTGGCAGATCAGTATTATATTTATTTTGCATTTTATTTACTATTAAATATGCATATCGCACACTTATTAGATCTATTGGTACCTGTAATTGCCTTTTCATAAACTGCCTTTTCCTATCTTTCACCAGAGCAGAAGAAAGGGAGGAAAACCAGCAAATCACAAAGGCCTGGTGGTCCAGGGCACCAAGCAAAAATTATACCATTCATTGGCAGAAGTTGTACACAGCTGAATGACATTGCCCCACTATCCAATAATGTTTTAACATACCAGATGAAATCTGTAATGCTTAGGTCTCAGGAAATTAGACAATCCAATGCCAGGCTATGGACAGACACCAGCTGCAGTGAGTGGGGTCTTTACAATCTCAAGCAAAAAATACGTCACCACGGCAAACTCCCCTGGGGTCTGTTTTACTGAAACCAGAAATTATTTCCATGATTAACAGAGTATGTAGCATTGTTTATATTGAAGCACTGACAGTTTAGAAATTGTTGACATTTCCAAAAGAGCCATCTGATGAGAGACTTTGAAATTATTTTAATTGAGAGGCAGGACATGGCTTCTTGTCCAATTAAGCTCCTGTTAGATGCCTGGAGAAATTGGGCATGAGGAAGCCCAGAACAAGGCCTATAGGAAGACGATATTTCATGAACGGACACTGAGGCACTGATTGAACCAAGGTGTTTCCTAAAGTTTTAGACTGTACCTTTTCGGGTGAAAGCTGTGTGTAAAATCGATGCAATATATGAGAAACACAGACATCTCTAATGTTGCTTAATCATGCTTATCAATGTTTGTCAAAAAAGATCAAATGATACCTCATCCAATGAGATATCATAAAATGGGCGATGAGAGCTTGGAAAAGCAAAGAACAAAAGACGGGCAAAATGGGCAGCTGTAAAAGCGAGGCTGCCTAGCCTCTACTTTGGCACATAGGACCCTGCTCCTGTCAAAGCAGAACTCTAAGAATGAAAGGCATGGCTTTCTCAGATGCCACAGACACAGAGGATTTCTTGATATCAGCACTTCCCAAGCTGACTTCTCATAGAATCTTTACAACCCAAGAGACATTTAACATAGGGAAACACAAGTAAGAATATATTTGTAATTATGATTACTGATATGCATAAAATACCCTGCCAAGTTGTATGACACTATGTATAAGATAGTAACAATTGTGTTATGACATGTTTTATATATTTATGTATGAAATATAAATATATGCAAAATGCATTTATACAGGATATCTTTTGTTATCATATACATATTTGATCTTCATTATTCTAGGATTTCATAACTGCAATTTTGTCTATTTGCCGAAATTTATCTGTAACCCCAAAATCAATCCTTGTAGCACACTTGCAGTCTCATTCATTGACATTTGAAAAGCAGGGAAAATTTTGTGTTGCCCAATGCCCTCTTTTTCAGCTGAAGTGGAACAAGGCAACACTCTACCTTCTTGTTTCAGCTCTCCTAGTGTAAACAGGTGTCCTTTTCATGGTTTATTTAGCGCTACATTTCCCACAGTCGTATGCTTTTAGTTGCTGGTTCTACACGAGCCCCAAGTGTAGTGCTGAAGTGCTGTTTCCTGTTCTAGGTGCAAAAAGGCTCCGATGTACCTGAGGGGAAAAATAAGTGGGTTACAAAGCTTCATTCAGGCATGAGTTATAATGCTGCTAGCTATGAATTCAGTATTAATAATAAATCAACAGTGATATTAAATAAAGTATCTTTAAATAGAAACACACATAAAACAAGGTTGTATATAGACCAGTTGACAAAAGTGCTGTGACCAAAGGCTTTCAGGAACCCAACCCTGTACTTCTTCCCTTAGGAACAATTATGCAGTGTTCGAAGAAATCTTATAGGAGATACAATAATAAATGATATACGTAAATGAGTCAAAAAAACTTGAGGCACTTTAGTTTTTTTAAGCTAGAGAAACGAGCCTGAATAAGAATCATCTCTGGTGAGTTTTATTTATTTATTCAATCCATGAATGAATATTTATTCAATCAGCCATTTATTTACTCAATGAGTATATATGGAGTTCTTCTATGTGCTGTGTATAAGGCGATGTACAAATAAAGACTTCGTGTTGACTTTCTGGAAGTTTGTATTCTAGAGAGAAGGGCCACAACCTGACTGGGGAATACAGATGTAACCAATAATCACATTCATGAATTAATGGCCCCAAACTTGGATCAATAAGAAAATGGTTCTCTTACAGAAAAGACACCCAACTTAGATGAAAGGTGATGGAGACAATACTCCAGTTAGAAAACACGCCTGGGCAAAGGTTGTTAACAGGAAGGATCAGACATTCTGTAGAAACTGAGAACACTGCGCCTGAAGCAAAAGAAAGAAAAGAAAAATGGCCCAAATAAAGCTAGAGAGACAGGGCGGTGAACCACCCAAGACCTTAGAAGCCAAGCTAAAAAATGTTGGTTCATTCTGAGTGCAATGGGAAACCACTAATGAGAGATGATTATTGTCCTTATAAAGATCACTTTGGCTGCAGTGCAGAGATGGCCGATGAGGGTGGTCAAGCTTAATGTGGGAGAACAGTTAAATCATCATAACTTCCCTGAACTGTCTCTTCCAGTATAATAATAGCCTTACAAATATATAACTATCAGTGTGCAGACTGGACATTACACATAGGAAAAAAAATGATGAGACAATCAGCACGGCCATAATCAAAAGAGTTTTAAATCTCTTATTCTGAAAATTGTAAACCATGGAAATAGTGTGACTTCTTTGCTTTTTAATACATGTCTGAATAGCCTTTGATGCATACTTAATCCTTTTTACTATGACTTCCCTTATTCTTCAGAAGGTATATTTAGATACCATTCAAATGTATACTTCATTCTATTTGTCATTATTCCTCCATTTTCACAGTCTGCTTAAGTTGCCTTTTAAATGTATACTGTTAAGTACAAAGACTTCCCTCCTCAGTGGATCCCAAAACAATGTCTGTAAAGGATGGAGGTAGCAGAGATCACAAGTTAAAGGTAACAGAAAATTCGTGACTTCAGAGGTCCATCTTCGACTGTGGCTGCTCCCCTCCCTTCTTCTTGTATGCAGACTTTTAATGAAATGGTAAAAGCTGCATTTCAAAATAGAAAGTGAGGAAGAAGAGGGGAAGGAGGAGGAAGAGAAGCTGGAACAGAAGGAGGAAGAAAAAGAGGAGTCTCCTACCCATGTGAGTTTGTCAGGTCCTCATTTGACCAAAGATATAAATCGACATTATAAAGACAAGCAAGGAAATTTGAATAAGGACTGTTATTAGATGATATGGGAATATTTTGTTAGGTATGATATGCCATGCTGCTGCTAAGTCGCGTGTCCGACTCTGTGCAACCCCATAGACGGCAGCCCACCAGGCTCCTCCATCCGTGGGATTTTCCAGGCAAGAGTACTGGAGTAGGGCACCATTGCCTTCTCCGATATATATATATACACACACATGTAAATATATACCACATAAATATATAATATACATGTAAATGTATATTTACATACCACAATATCTGTATATACACGTGTGTCCAGGCGTGTGTGCAGGTGCATCGGAGAAGGCAATGGCACCCCACTCCAGTACTCTTGCCTGGAAAATCCCATGGACGGAGGAGCCCGGAAGGCTGCAGTCCATGGGCTCGCTAAGAGTTGGACATGACTGAGTGACTTCACTTTCACGCACTGGAGAAGGAAGTGGCAACCCACTCCAGCATTCTTGCCTGGAGAATCCCAGGGATGGGGGAGCCTGGTGGGCTGCCGTCTATGCAGTCACACAGAGTCGGACACGACTGAAGCGACTTAGCAGCAGCAGCAGCAGCAGGTGCATAGTCACTCAGTTGTGTCCGACTCTTAGCAACCTAAAAGTCCTTATCGATTACAGATGTCTACTGAAACAATTATGGGGGAAATGTCATCGTGTTTAGGATTTGCTTTAAAATACTACAGAAGGACTTCCCTGGTGGTCCAGTGGTTAAAAATCCGCCTGCGAGTGCAGCGGACACAGGTTCAATCCCTGGTCCAGGAAGATCCCACATGCCCAGCAACCACTGAGCTGCAACTACTGAAGCCTGTGGGCCTAGATCCCATGCTCCACAGCAAGAGAAGCCACCACAATGAGAAGCCCGTGCACCGCAACAAAGAGTAGTCCCTGCCCTCTGCCACTAGAGAAAGCCTGAGTGCAGCAACGAAGACCCAGCGCAGCCATGAATAAATAAGTAGATTACTCCAGAAAAGGGATAAATCAATGACATGTGACTAACAAAAGATAAATCATTACTGAGGCTGGGTGATGGGATGTAGGGATTAGTTATACTTTTCCTTAACTTTGGCATGTTCTTAAAAATTGAGACGAAGGAGCCATAAGCCAATTATAGTGGGCTGAGAAGTGACAAGGAAATTCCTTGTGTTTTCTCTATTTCAAAGTCTTCAGCACATTTTCATTAAATATTAAGTCTTGTCTTAACTGGGATTCATGAAATTGAGAGTGTTTACAGTAAGGAGGGGGTATTACGCAGCCTCACTTCTCAGGAGACACTGGTCCAGAACAATAGTGGGTAACACACACAGGATGCTCTAAGGATGCCCAGACTTCCTGCCCACCTCTGATGCAGGGCAGTTATGGAAGCTGATCAAAGATCATCTCCCAAGCAGGTAACAAGAGAGAATATTGGAGTGGGTAGCCATTCCCTTCTCCAGAAGATCTTCCCAACCCAGGGACTGAACCCACATCTCCCATATTGCAGGCAGATTCCTTACCATCTGAGCCTCCAGGGAAGCCTCAACAAAAGGGAAGGACCACAAACAGGCAAATGAAAGGCATCCAAAATGTGTTACATCTCCATTTTACTCTGAACCAGCACCGAGCCAGGTAAATAACATGTTAGGAGGTCAGAGCTGCTGTGGGAAATAGACAGTTAGGGAACCATTGATTATTCAGAGAGCTGCAAAACTCCTAGTGTGACAGCCAATGACCACTGACCAGGGACAGTTACCCTCTTTTTCATGGCCAATAAGGCTTCCTCAAGTTCAAATGCCACCCTAGTCAGTTTCACCTTCATAGCACTTTCCCCCTGTTCATAACCCAATAGGGAACTGAGCATCGCCACTAAATAAAGATAACAATTTCATTTCTTCTTCAGTGTTATTTCCTCTGAGGATATTTCTAAACTACACAACTATTAAATATTACTTGCTTAATCTGTGTGTGGGGAAGCACACAGGATTTTTTAGGAGGATATACCAACAAATAGAATAAATTATGGAAAATATATGCAGTACTGTCAAAACAGAATAGCCCTATGAGCTACGTTCTTTAAATCCTCTCCCTTCTTGATTTCCCATATGGTCACACAGTGGGCCTTGTTGTCTCTTGAAACAATGGTCATTAATTTCAACCATCAGGCCCTAGTCTTCTGACCTCATCAGATCCTCCAGGCTTTGGGCCTCTCCCCGCTCTTCCCAGTTGCTCAGCCCACTCCCAGCTTCCTGCTCGCCCTATGCAATCACATTCTAAGAACTACTGTTTCCATACTTCCTCCAATTCCTCCCATTTCTCTGACTAAATTCTAGTTCTGGACATATTCAGCCATCCACCTTCCCCCGGCCTGGACCTAAGCTTCTGAACAAAGCTGAGACCCCATGAGGATTCTCTGGAGCTTGCTCCCCCACACTGAGCTGTCCCTGCTAAAACAGGTTCCCACTCTCTTCACACCTGCAGTCTCCTCTTAACCTCCTCACTCCCTGCAGATCATCTAGCCTTCAACCACACAGAGAAAAGACTATGACATGGGAACTCCCTCAACCATTTTTCCCTCCTATTGTGCTTAGGAGGGTTTTCTCCTGTCTAAACATGATAGCTCCCACCTGTGTCTGGATTCCACTTCCCCGCCTCATCATCTTAGGGCCTCCTAGGGGGTAATTCACAGCCCACCCTCAACCCAACCTTACCTCCCATCTCTCCCTCCCCTGCTCACTCCTTCAGGGGTGAACATGTCCAAGCTTAGGCCATCTGATGTGAAGAACTGACTCATTGGAAAAGTCCCTGATGCTGGGAAAGACTGAAGGCAGGAGGTGAAGGGGACGCCAGAGGATGAGAAGGTTGGGTGGTATCACTGACTCGATGGATATAAATTTCAGCAAGCTCCAGGAGTTGGTGATTGTCCAACACATAGACGGCAGCACACCAGGCTTACAAGCAAAATTAAGGAGAAATTACTTATCATAAACTCCTTATCCCCATGCATGTAGACTCCTACACTATCAACACCCCCACCAAGATGGTATTACTACTTCTATTACAATTGATGAACCTACATTGACATATCATTATCACCCAGAGTCCAAAGAGTACACTACAGTTTTCATGTAATAGTATTATACATTCTATGGGTTTGACAAATGCATAATAACATCTATTCACCACTGTTGTACAGAATAGTTTTACTACCTTAAAACCCTCTGTGTGGAATCTTTCCAGTAAAGGGATTGAACCAGTGTCCCCTGCATTGGCAGGCAGATTCTTATCCACCAGGAAAGTCCTGGACATAACTTTCCAATTCATTTGAGTAAATACCAAGGAGAACTCCTAGGTGTATGTCTGGAGACAATTCTAATCTGAAAAGATAGCCATACCCCAAATGTAATATCTTACCTGTTCTTTCATTAACTAATGAGTTAAATAAAATCTTGATACAACTCCATCTTATATGTGCAAACCTTATATTTGCATTATCATTCCACTTTTTCTAGTCTCTATAAATGTGAGTACAGACTAATTTTTGTTAGATTTTGGTCATAGTTTTAGTTTCTCTATTTTCTATATTTTACAGTTTTTCCCTAGCAATCACGACATGGTGATCCATTTCAACTTCCTCTAGAGATGTCCTGGAGTCTTCCTTTGAGCTGGATTTTGTAACACAGTGATCACTGTTGACCTTCATGACAGCCATTTCAGGGGACTGGTAGGAGGAGAATCCAGATTGGAACGAGTGGGTCAGAACAGACAGAATCCTTCAACACTACAACTATAGTGTTAAAAAAAACGAAATTGTTAAAAAAAAAAAAAAAAACGAAATTGTTGCTGTCAAAATGTTTATGCCCACTTTTTAAAAACACAACACAAAGATATTCTTACACACCAAAGATAAAGACCTATGTATAAAATACAGAAGACACATATCTTCATTATCAAAACTGCCTGAAGAAATCAGTATCCTGAAGCATAAATCAACACTAAGCACTCTAGAATGGCAAACAAGTGAAATTTAACACTGAAATCTCTTACATAAAAATATGACTTATTAAATCATATTTAAGCAAGTATGACTTATTAAATTAACCATTAAAGATAAATTTATGGATCTGTAGAAAATATATTTTACTGTTTAAAATTTCAAAACTAGTTAATGTGATTCTGATTCAGCATTGTCTGAATAATTACAAACTCATAAATAACCCACACCAATCATGCCAAGAATATTTCTTGAATGAAAAGTAAACAGCTACACACCTTTGGTTGGAACCATGAAAAATGAAGTAATTAATATAACCATGACTTACTAATCCTGCTAGTGGAAAGCATGCTAAGCATTACATCATATATACCCATATTTGCACTTAGAAAAAATGGAGCACACTTTAATCTGTAACTCTTGAAATGAATTAATAAATGTATTTCCAAATTATATGGGTACAACTATAAGTAACCTCAAGACATTTCTACCCAGAATGTTAGCTTCTTGGAAAGAAAGACAAGTCTTTCCCCAAAAAGGTCAAATCACTACTCTTTACGAAATGTCAGCTAAATGCTAACCAGATATCAAGGCTTCTAAAAAGTTTACATGCCTCTAGACCAAATGTCTCTCGACTTTCTTAAAGGACCAGATAGTAAATATTTTTGGCTTTGCAGACCATATGGTCTGTGTCACAGTACTCAAAGTTGAACAAAATACTGACAATACATCAACAAATGGGTATGGCTGGGTTCCAAGCACATTTATTTACCAAAACAGGCAGAGAACCAGACTCGATGCTAGGGCCACAGTTTGCTGACCACTTGCTCTGGACCTTCCTCTAGAACTCACCGTCAGTGCAAAACAAAGCCAGAGGGAAGGGGCATAAATACTCCCACCTCCCCCACTCCCACTCCCAGGTTCCTATTTTCCCAGATTTGTCCCCCTAGAACTGTTCTCTAAATAGCAGAGCATCCTCTCAAACAAGTAGACAGGAATCTCTCTGTCTTGCTTGTTAGAATCCCCGAGTCAGTGAAGAAATGAAGGTGCAGAGGATATTTCCAGAGAAATCTTCTGTAATGTGTGACTCAACCTCAATTCAAAGACATCCTCTTTTGGCTCAGGGAAAAGCCTTTTAACCTGAAATATGGCTTTCTCAAAGGAAATCAGAGTCTTAGCCTGCCCTCTACTGGTAATTGGAGTATTGCCAAAGGGGAAGCGTGGGACCAAGATGAGGGCAACAAGATGTTTTTTAATTTTGCATTCACTTTATTTTTTACATAATTTTATTTATTGGACTTCCCTGGTGGCTCAGACGGTAAAGCATCTATCTGCGATGTAGGAGACCCGGGTTCGATCCCTGGGTTGGGAAGATCTGCTGGAGAAGGAAATGGCAATCCACTCCAGTACTATTGCCTGGAAAATCCCATGGACAGAGGAGCCTGGTAGGCTACAGTCCATGGGGTTGCAAAGAGTCGGACATGACTGAGCGACTTCACTTTCACTTTTTTATTTATTTTTGGCTGTGTTGGGTCTTTGTTGCTGTGCAGGCCTTTCCCTAGTTGCGCTGAGCAGGGGCTGCACTCCGGCTGCGGCTGAGCAGGCTTCTCACTGTGTTGGCTTCTCTTGTTGCAGAGCACAGGCTCTAGGGTGAGCCGGCTTCAGCAGTTGCGGCTCCCAGGCTCTAGAGCACAGGCTCAATAGTTGTAGCTTATGGGCTTAGTTTGGCTTCCCCTATGGCTCAGATGATAAAGATCCACCTGCCAATGCAAGAGATCGGGGTTTGATTCCTGAGTCAGGAAGATCCTCTGGAGAAGGGAATGGCAACCCACTCCAGTATTCTTGCCTGGAGAACTCTGTGGACAGAGGAGCATAGCGGGCGAGGAGCCTACCAGGCTACAGTCCATGGGGTCACAAGGGGTCAGACATGACGAAGGGACTAACACACACACCCAGGGTTAGTTGCTCCATTTCACGTGGGATCCTCCCAGATCAGGGATTGAGTCCATGTCGCCTGCATTAGCAGGCAGATTCTTTACCACTGAGCCACCAGGGAAGCCCACAACAAGATACTGAATATAGTTTCCTTTAGCTCGGTTTCTGGAAAATAATTTTTTAAAGAATATATGTATATACATATAGCTGAATCATCGATGTGCCGTACCCTGGAAACTAACACAACATTGTAAATCAACTATAGTCAAAGTGATGTTTTTTCCAGCAGTCATATAAGGATGTGAGAATCAGACCATAGAGAAGGCTGAGCACCAAAGAACTGATGCTTTTAAATTGTGGTGCTGGAGAAGACTCTTGAGAGTCCGTTGGACAGCAAGGAGATCAAACCAGTCAATCCTAAAGGACATCAACCCTGAATATTCATTGAAAGGACTGATGTTGAAGCTGAAGCTCTAATACTCTGGCCACCTGATGCGAACAGCCTACTCATTGGGAAAGACCCTGATGCTGGGAAAGACTGAAGGCAAAAGGAGAAGGAGGTGGCAGAGGATGAGATGGTTAGACAGCCTCACTAACTCAATGGACATGAATTTTGAGAAAACTCTGGGAGATGGTGGAGGACAGAGGAGCCTGGTGTGCTACAGTCTATGGGTCACAAAGAGTCGGATACAACTTAGTGACTAAACAACAACAAATACTTCAAAAAATACAAGGGAAACAAGGTGACATGCCTGCTTCATAAGAGCCACTCTACCACGTATGCCAGATATGTGGCTTTACAAGGAGCCAAAAATCCTTTTCCTCAGGGAGCTTGCAATCTGTAAGAAAGGAGATAGGTATTATTTTTTTTAATTGCACAAACATACGTAAAGACCTTGTTGGATAAGGAACTTCTGTGGCTCCCTGGATGACAGAGAAGCTGCAGGACTGCAAACAGCTGACCTCCCTCTCTAGGGTGCCAGGGGAAGCCACAAAGGCAGGAATTCTTTGAACTATGAAATCACTCACAGAGGGCAACACTCAAAGGGAGGAGTTTCTAGCTGCTGGGTGCCCTTGGTGACAAGTACACTACCGGGGCCAGGCTCAGGATCCTGGGGCTGGAGAAGCCGTGCACACAGCAGGAGCCTGCAGAATGCCGGACATCCCTAAGGGGTAAGAAAACACTCTCCTCCTCCAGTGGCTTTCTAGTGCCCTCTACTGGCAAAGTTTAGCATTGTGCCAGCTGGCAAAGGAAAAATACAGGACCCCGCAGAGCAGGCAATAGATTTGAAGCTGAGAGGTCATAAATTGATAACCAGTACACTCTGGTCTCCATATGGTGACCCTTCTAGAAGAAGAGCAAGCAGACCAGTTAGGAGGTACTTAAGCAGAGAAGATAAAGAAGAGAGAATAAATAAATATATAAAGAGAAGAAAAAGTGATAATAACCTATATGGTGCTAGACAAAATACACTTGCAAGTCCCCCATGGGCTCCAGGAAAGACGCCAAATATCACGGCTCATGTCCCTGTGCTACTGGACTTACAGAGGAGCTGTCGCAGAGAGCATGGGTTAGAGAGCGAGGAGGGTGAGCTGTCAGGGGTCCCAGGACAAGGGGCTGGCAGCACCAGAACTGAGGCAATTCTTAGTATACTAAAAAGCCCAGGAGCAGCACTGCTCCCCAGAGACAGACGCGCAAAGTTTAACAAACACATCAGGTATAATCAAAGCTGCACTCAATCCACACAGATACTACCCCAGCTGGGCCTGCAAGGCCTTTGAGTCTCAAAAGTTACTAGAGAAAAGCCAGTATAACTTGTGACAAACCATCACTCCCATTTTTAAAAACCTTTTTTTTAGAATATTTATGTGGCCACGCTGGGTCTTGGTTGCGGCACACAGAATATTTGATCTTTATTGCAGGTATGGCACACGGGATCTTTAGTCGCAGCATGCGAATCCTCAGTTGCAACATGTGGGGTCTAGTTCTCTGACCAGGGATCAAACCCAGGCCTCCTGCACTGGGAGCGTGGAGTCTTAGCCACTGACCACCAGGGAAAAAAGCTTTTAAATGAACGGTCTTTTTTTCCTTTAACAGTCAGCAAGCCTGGCTTTCTGGTCCTTCACACACATCTTCAATTTACCCCCTGTCTCAGGATCATCAGCAGGGGCAAGGGTTAGGGTTAGGGTTAGGGTTAGCAGGGGCAAGGTCCCCCTACTGATGAGGGAGGTAAAGTGCCAGCTTGTCTGTTAGTGTTTCCAAAATATTAACATTCCAAGTAGGAGAGCTTGAACACCAACTGAGAAGCCAAGGTAGAAGTAAATTTGTCAACAACAAAAATTTACCAAACATAAAAATAAGCAACAGTGTATAATGGCACCCTCTGGGCAGTGAGACTGAGGATGGGCAGTGCGGCAGTGATTTTTAAATAAACCCTTCTAT
>SJYQ01002488.1:262910-288238 GCA_006410935.1 Redunca redunca
TTTCAAACGGATGAGAGAAAGTTGTTATATCATTATGACACTGGACTGGAATTTTAATTACTCAGAAAAGATTACCCTTGAGTCTGAAGGTGTCCCGAGAACTTCTTACCTGAGAGCGGCTAAAGAAGTTATAGGATACGCCTGAGATAGTAAGTGGGAAAGAACAGTCTCCTCTCCTGGCATCCCTTTGATTCCAGCCCTCTCAATACGAGGGCACCCAGAGGGAGAGATGGCGTCAGAGAGCTCTGTTTGCTCTGTGGAACTAGGATTTGGACTAGTCTGCATCTACGGGTGGCCTTGGTTCCCAAGATAGAGTTGCGCAAGCTCTTTTATTCCCCCAAAGTTTTGCTTGCTTCTTGCAGGTCGATTTTTATAATACTGCAGACAAAATTCTTCTTGTTTTGGAGGTGTCAATCAATATACCGAAATATTTGGAAGCACGAATTAGTCATGAAACAAGACCATCCTGGAGGATTTGCAAAGAACTTGGCTAAAATGTCTTGAATGTATCATTGTGCCCGTAAAGAAGATACAAAAGGATAAGAGTAAAGTTTGGAAGGGGGCTGGATGGAGGATTTCTTTAGAGAGCCCTGCTGATCCTCTAAGACGATGCCTACATCTCTGACTTCCAGCTTAAGGGAACCTCCACAAGACCACACGAAGAGCTTACAGATTGGGATTCCCAGTGAACTGCTGACTCCCACCCCACCCGGGAAATCTGGAGAACAGTGCTGTGTTCCACAGGTGGCTGGTTCTTTTCCTTGCAACCTTTCAGAGGTCCCTCCTGGAACACCTTTCCTCCAGCAAACCCTTGCCTACCTACTTGCTCCCAGCTTCCGCATCTAACGCTGCGGCCTTTATGTCGTCTGCTGAGGTCTCCTCACCTCTGAGCAAGGCCGTTAAGGAGAGTCCTTTTCCAAGTGACCACCACGCCCCTCCCTACCACAGACCCACTTGGGACAGAGAAAACTCACTCATTATTGCCCCTCTCTTATTATAACTTGTTCATATTCTAATTTAATCCAGAGGAAAAAAACTGCACTTGTCCCACCCGCAAAGCTTTGTATTAACAGGTTGGTCACCAGACATAATTACAAGGAGAGAATATTGGTCCTTCAACTGCAAAGGATCCAAAACACACGCACAGCGTAGAGTTCTGGTTTGCCTAAGTGGGGCTCTAAAATATTCCACCATATTACATAACTACATTTCAATTAACAAATTCCCTATTGGTAGACAGACTGCTACCGGCTTATTTTAATACCACAATACTGGGAAAACAAACTGTGGAGTCAGGCGCAGAGCCGGGATTCTAACTCACAAGAGAAACGCCCCCGGTCCAGCTGCCCTCGCCGTCCCACCTGCAGCGCACATGCTTTACCCATGCGGTGCTTTTTCATGTCCATCTTTCCGGTTCCCGTAGGCTCCTTTGAGAAGGTTAGGGATGGCTTCTGGAACAGTTCAGCCCTGGAGAGTACACCCCCTACAACCCGCCCTGCAGAGCTTGCTTTCACCTGCCTATCAGGACACTGGGCGGGGCCCCGAGGGCAGGGAACCTATCAGAACCGAGGCCCCGCCCTCTTCAGGTCACCTGCCCAGCACAGGTGGGGTGGTAGTCTACTCAGAGATTTGTGAGGGCTAACAAAAGTACTGAAAGTTCCTGATGCTTAAAGAGCATAAACAAGCTGAAGCTCTTGATACTGCCTCCATGTCCGCTCATTTTCCTTCCGGCGTCAACAGTAGTCTGGTTCCACCCCTCCCAAGGTTCCTCTTGTGCACTCAACCCTTTCACCTTCTCAATAACTTCTACCAGTTGTCACTCACGTGGCCTTCACGTTATACTTTTCTAACTGGACCTTCTCCTCCAGCCCGTCTACCCATCATTTACACATAAATATCCTGTTGTCTTAGCTCCTCGCTACTATATCCACCTCTCCTTTGTCCCTCTTGTCTATTGAAAACCAAAAAGTCACCATAGTCGTCTCTTCTTCATCCCTCCAACCCCATCTACTTCACAGGAATCGGGTTTCTTCCACCCACTCCACTAAAACTGTCCCCAGCAGGGTCTTCAGTGGCGGTGTCGCTAAATCCAATGGCCGTTTCCGGGCACCTGGTGCACTGGCCTCCGTTCACTGTAAACCTCTCCGCTGCGCCCTCTGCTATCCATACGGCTCACACCCCTGACAGGTTTTCCCACCTCTCCGATCCCTCTTGAACCGCCAGGAAGGGTTTGTCTTCCTTACCCTCTGCTGGTTCCCAGCTCACTCTAGTCCTCTGTATCTTTCACTTTCCACAGCTTTCCATGGGTGAGCTCTTCCACATCACTGTTTTGTTGTGCCGATGACCCCCAAGTCCTTACCTCCAGTCCAGACCTTTCTTCTGGGCTTCACACTCTTGGCTATCCCAAGGGAACTTCAGACTTACCACCTCCAAAATTCACCTTTTCCAGAAAACCTGCTTCAACTTTTACCCATCTTTTCTTGTGTTCTTCTGTCACCGGATGGCATCACGTGCTGCCTCAAGCCAGGGATCCAGGCAATACCCTCGATTCCTCCCTCTCCTCCACACCCAGCTGTGAGTCCGGTTCCCTAGGAAACAGACTCTGAGACTTCCGTGCAAGCGGTCTGGGGCTACGTGGGTACCTGCAGAAACAGCACCTGTGAGGGCTGAGTGAGGAAGGATGGGGTGAGGGAATTAGTTCACAGTGGCCTGATGAGCCCTCGACCTGAAATGGCCCTTCAAAACCGTCCCACACTTAGGCAAGGGGGAGCCC
Source organism: Redunca redunca (assembly GCA_006410935.1). Lineage (NCBI taxonomy): Eukaryota > Metazoa > Chordata > Mammalia > Artiodactyla > Bovidae > Redunca > Redunca redunca. Next base: position 265,684 of record SJYQ01002488.1, read on the forward strand.
CGTACCTCCCAGTTAACCTGTTGCTGGATATGGTGGACTGCTCTCAGGAGAGGGTGTGAGCTTAGGTGAGGTGGCTCTCTTTGCTGAGGGTAATTCCTGTGGAGGGACCAGGCTGAGTGCCATCAGCCATTACAACTCCCAGCCTCTGGAAGAGCAAGTGTCTAATTCTAAAGAGAGAACCGAGGCATCACACCACAGGATCCACTACACGTGTCACACTCGCTAGTCACCAAGTGTTTTACCTATTTCTGCATTTTAATTTTCAAACCAGATCCCACCTCCCTCACACGACTCTTTACTATTCAAAAAAGTATCTTGAGAGTCTGAACACATCAGGCCCTACGGCAAGGACAAAGTGATGGGTCAAGGAGACACCACTCCAGCTTTCAAGATGCTTACAATCTAGTTGGGAAGTAAATAATCATACATCAGTTCAGTTCAGTCACTCAGTCATGTCTGACTTTGCAACCCCATGGACTGTAGCACGCCAGGCTTCCCTGTCTATGACCAACTCCCAGAGCTTGCTCAAACTCATGTACATTGAATCAGAGATGCCATCCAACCATCTGTCATCCCCTTCTCCCGCCTTCAATCTTTCTCAGCATCAGGGACTTTTCAAGTGAGTCAGGTGGCCAAAGTATTGGGGTTTCAGCTTCAGTATCAGTCCTTCCAATGAAGATTCAGGACTGATTTCCTTTAGGATGGACTAGTTTGATCTCCTTGCAGTCCAAGAGACTCTCAAGAGTCTTCTCCAACACTACAGTTCAAAAGCATCAATTCTTCAGTGCTCAGCTTTATCATCCAACTCTAACATCCATACATGACTAGTGGAAAAGCCACTGCTTTGACTAGATGGACCTTTGTTGGCAAAGTAATGTCTCTGCTTTTTAATATGCATATATATACTTGACTTCCCTGGTGGCTCAGACGGTAAAGCGTCTGTCTACAATGCGGGAGACCTGGGTTCAATCGCTGGGTCAGGAAGATCCCCTGGAGAAGGAAAGGAAATCCACTCTACTACTATTGCCTGGAAAATCCCATGGACAGAGGAGCCTGGTAGGCTACAGTCCATGGGGTCGCAAAGAGTCGGACACGACTGAGCCACTTCACTTCACTTCATATACTTTAAAACTGTAAGTATTCTAAAGAAAAGCTAAAAGGACAGAATGCTATGAGAGCTTGACTTGCCCAGCCTGGGAGTGGGGTGGAGGCAGGGAAAGCTTCTCTGAAGAAGTGTCATTTGAGCCAGAATATGAAAGATGAATGGACATTACCAGGCTTGTGCTTGGTTGTTGGTATGGGTAGAGTGGGAGAGAGGAGGACCAGTACAGAAACTGCCTATGCAAAGGTCCTGAGATAGGTGGAACAAGATGCTGGAGGACCTGAAAGAAGACCAGCGTATCTCAGCATGTCTAGAATTCAGAAACTGAGGAGGAAGAGCAGTAAACGATGACCTGAAGTGGCAGGCAGGAGCCAGGTCCTACAAAGCCAAATGGGTCTTTTTCCTTAAAAGTAATGAAAGCCACTGAACAATTATAATATTTACATAATATAAACGGTACACCTTAGGCAGCATATTCAACTATTGCAAATCAGTGCAGATAAACTGGATCATATAGATAAAGTAAGTTAAAACCTAAATTCTGCTCATTTTAAGTGCCGAGGGCAAAAAAGAAAGTTTGTTAATGCAGATACTATCATTACAATAGCCTACTTCTTTACCTCTAATGGCTACTTGTGGTTCCTCCGAAAAATAACACCTAGCTGTTACTGACTGCTTACTTAATGTCAGTGATAAGTGCTCTGCATAAATTACCTCACTTAATAAACACTTTTACAAAGTGGGACAATTTAGAAAGTCAGATACAGAGAATGCAGCCCACCCAAGTTCTCACAGTCAGGATGTAAATGGCAGAGTAGGACATGAAGCCAATGTCCAATTACAAAGCTAAAGCTCTTGACTGCTGCACTAAACATCCCACTTAAGCTTTGGGAAATACCTAACTGCACCTGACTTTGAGTATTTTCCCCACTGCCCTAAACTTCCTCCCATCGTGCCTGCTCATGAGCTCAGACCCCTTTTGTAAATCAGGGTTAACTTGACTCCAGGTCAGGTTTGGAACACACACACCCTTAGATACCACACAACAAACCACAGGCTACCTTTTGAGGGCTACTCCTAGAACCAGAGCACTTTCTCCTAGTGATCCCGCCCGATCCTCATTTATTCTCCCTTTACCAGCCTATGACTTTGCTGCCACAATCTTCTGGCAGGTAAACCTACCAGTTTTAACAAATACTTGCTAGAGGAATGCAAGCTTACCAGAATATAAGTACGTGAAAAATGAAGCAAGTCTATTACAATCTCCTCTAAAATTTTATGATTGTTTATCATCCTGTTTGTGATTTTTATGTTAAAGCTTGCCCTCTATCTCTAATCAAAAGTGGTATGTTCCAACTTGCAGGTTTATAAACACTTGAGAAAATGTCACTAGATGTCAGCCTTGAGCTACAACAGGTTTCCTGGGATGCGGCCAAGGACTATTACGGAGAGAGCATGGAACTGAAAGTGCTGGAAGAATGAGTTTCCTTTGCACTCTAAACTAAGAAACTTTAGCGAGCTTTTTCTATGAACACACTGGTTTGATTTTTCGATGAGTATAAACAGATCAATAAATTACATCATGTCACATGTTCAACAAGTTCTAACATGCGGCCCCTTGTTCAAAGTAAAAATCCAACTCCTTACCACAGCCTATAAACACTTTTCCATCCTTACCCACTTTAGCCACACTGTCCCCTGAACATACCGGAAACTCTTTTCCCAGAAATTCTTGCATTAGACTCAGGACCCTGACTGTGGCCACCTTCTCAGAGAGGCCTTCCTGGCCTCCCTTTGACCCAGCACCCACCTGGCACCACCCTACCCTCTTACCTTGACCAATTTTTTCTGTAACACTTTTTCTCTGCCTAACATGGAACAACAGACTGGTTCCAAATAGGAAAAGGAGTACATCAAGGCTGTATATTGTCACCCTGCTTATTTAACTTCTATGCAGAGTACATCAAGAGAAAACGCTGGGCTGGAAGAAGCACAAGCTGGAATCAAGATTGCAGGGAGAAATATCAATAACCTCAGATATGCAGATGACACTACCCTTATGGCAGAAGGTGAAGAGAAACTAAAAAGCCTCTTGATGAAAGTGAAAGAGGAGTGAAAAAGTTGGCTTAAAAGCTCAACATTCAGCAAACGAAGATCATGGCATCTGGTCCCATCACTTCATGGCAAATAGATGGGGAAACAGTGGAAACTGTGTCAGATTTTATTTTGGGGGGCTCCAAAATCACTGCAGATGGTGACTGCAGCCATGAAATTAAAAGACGCTTACTCCTTGGAAGAAAAGTTATGACCAACCTAGAGAGCATACTGAAAAGCAGAGACATTACTTTGCCAACAAGGGTCCATCTAGTCAAGGCTATGGTTTTTCCAGTGGTCACATATGGATGTAAGAGTTGGACTATGAAGAAAGCTGAGCACCGAAGAATTGATGCTTTTGAACTGCGGTGTTGGAGAAGACTCTTGCAAGTCCCTTGGACTGCAAGGAGATCCAACCAGTCCATTCTGAAGGAGATCAGTCCTGGATGTTCATTGGAAGGACTGATGCTAAAGCTGAAACTCCAGTACTTTGGCCACCTCATGCGAAGAGTTGACTCATTGGAAAAGACTGATGCTGGGAGGGTTTGGGGGCAGGAGAAGAGGAGGAAAGAGGATGAAATGGCTGGACGGCATCACCAACTCGATGGACGTTGAGTTTGAGTGAACTCCAGGACTTGGTGATGGACAGGGAGGCCTGGTGTGCTGCAATTCATGGGGTTGCAAAGAGTCGGACACGACTGAGCGACTGAACTGAACTGAACATATTATATGTACTTACTGTTAGTCTCTCTCTGGAATTCTGGTTTAGCTCTCTTTGAAAGCAGCACCTTTTTGTCTTGTTCACTGCTTTTTTTACCCAGGGAAAAGGTACCGGGCTTTTAAGGGCTGCTCAATAAATACTAACAACCTTAGTTCAAAAATATTCAGAAAAGATATCATACTTCAAAGATTCATTTGTTTTCATTCAATAATTACTTACTAAACACCTGACACAAAGAAGGCACTGAATTATAGGAGGTGCAATATAAGACATCTTATTGTTGAGAAATACCGTCTCTTGCCCTTAAAACTCATAAAATCCTCGTAAGAATGCATGCACAGTATTTTAAGAGGCTTTACGAAAAGAAGGGTATGAATATGACAATCATGGCTGCACACTGTTAAAAACTATAGAATAACAAAAGTATGGTGCATGCATCCATCTCTAGGCACATTTACTACCCTGCCTCCAAACAGAAGACTGACTGTTCAATTCTTAAACCTACTGAACATGTTTCTGCATAATAGGAGCCTTTTCTTGTGGAAATCCCCTGCATTCCAAACGCATTTATTTTGCTTTGTCCTCAAATGACAATGGAGACCACCCAGTTACCCTTATTCCTCAACGTGCACTATTTCAAGGTATTCCTGGATTTGATCTTTAATTTACAGCTGAGAGTTGGTTTTTTGCCCAGAAGACTCATGACTAATTTCATGATGTCCACGTCCATTCTCCCCATTCCTATATCACATGCCCCTGGGGTGGGAGGGGGGATGCAATGATCATTGCCTCTTCTGCACAAAATTTTGAGTCAAGAAAAATACCCACCATAAGCATACGGGGCCCCTATCAAACCACAGAAGTAAATTCAGCCTCCTTTGGTATCTAACCAATTACTCTCTTTCCAGCTCCTTTTCCCTCACAGATTCTGTTACTCTGGAAAGGAAAGATAAAAGAGAGAGAGATTTAAGCATATTATCACTGGAAGATGATTATTTAAGAATATAGGAGCATAACTTGTCAATCTTAAGTGACTTAACTCTCCCAACACAGGTCTGCCTGTAATGTTGCTGATGTCTTTATGTGAGAAAGATGTACGAGCTTCAGGCAGAGACTATTTGGGTGCAGTCTCCTTGTGCATCTACAACCTGTGGTCTCATTGAATGTTTTCTCTCTTCTTGAAGAAAATTTAGTTCTATTTCTTAACAATTGACAAGCATATGAATGTTTCCCTCTTAAGTCTCCTCCATTGCTTTGAACTACAGCCAAGCACATTCCATGCCCAATTCTGCTAATTTATTTCTTCTCCTTACAGGAACTTTCAAATAAATGTACTAATATAATTGAAAGGTACTAATATAATTAAAGTGAAAAACTCATTTCAATAGATTTTATTTTACCCTGAAACATACCGACATAACCAGTTTGAGAATTTAAACTTTATTCAGATAAAAGATGTAATGAGACCTTGATAATTTATATTAGCCCATGAGATTATAAGGATAACTTGGCTGCTTTACAATATTCTGTTGTAGGCAAACTTTAGCCATTAAGTAATAACCTTAATAGACTAACTGCAACAAACTGAACCAAACCCTCCAGACTGCAGTGTCCATTATGGTTCTAAACTTAAACTACGATCAATATTTAGTGTTTCTCTTATCTTAAAGTGAATTGTATCAGGGAGGTTTGGAAACCACTGTTTGAAAAGAGAATTCTTGCCCCTACAAAGATATTTAACTTATATGCAGAGTGCATCATGAGAAATGCTGGGCTGGAGAAAGCACAAGCTGGAATCAAGGCTGCCAGGAGAAATATCAATAACCTCAGATATGCAGATGACACCACCTTTATGGCATAAAATGAAGAACTAAAGAGCCTCTTGATGAAAGTGAAAAAGGAGAGTGAAAAAGTTGGCTTAAGACTCAACATTCAGAAAACGAAGATCATGGCATCCGGTCCCATCTCTTCATGGCAAATAGATGGAGAAACAGTAAGGGACTTTATTTTGGGGGCCTCCAAAATCACTGCAGATGGTGACTGCAGCCATGAAATTAAAAGACACCTGCTCCTTGGGAGAAAAGTTATGACCAACTTAGACAGCATATTAAAAAAGCACAGACATTACTTTGCCAACAAAGGTCCGTCTAGTCCAAAGCTTTGGTTTTCCCAGTAGTCATGTATGGATATGAGAGATGCACTATAAAGCAAGCTGAGCACCGAAGAATTGATACTTTTGAACTGTTGTGTTGGAGAAGACTCTTGAGAGTCCCTTGGACTGCAAGGAGATCAAACCAGTCCATCCTAAAGGAAATCAGTCCTGAATATTCATTGGAAGGACTGATGCTGAAGCTGAAACGCCAATACTTTGGCCACCTGATGCGAAGAACTAACTCATGTGAAAAAGACTCTGATACTGGGTAAGACTGAAGGTGAGGGGAGAAGGGGACGACAGAGGATGAGATGATTGGATAGCATCACCAACTCAATGGACATGAGTTTGAGTAAACCCCAGGAGTTGGTGATGGACAGGGAGGCCTGGTGTGCTGCAGTCCATGGGGCCTCGAAGAGTCAGACACAACTGAGTGAATGAACTGAACTTAACTGACAAAGATATTAATAATAGAGTGATCAGGAGAAACTTATTCTTTAAATGAGAACACACGAAGAACTGTTTAGAAGAATGGCTTAACTTACAAGTTAGGTAACTTCTGCACCCCTTCCTTTCTTGAATGATCTTTATCCATTGTTTCTGTCAAAATCAAACTGCCAGAGTTTTCTCATGAAAACCCACAATTTCATTTACCTGTGCTTCATCTAAGTGTGTTTCTCCAGCCCTCTCCTCTGGGCTGGGATCTGTAATCTCCTACTTGCCTGGCCTCCATGTGGTCTTCACTGAGCATCAGCACTTCAGAAGCAGTAGCTATCTCCCCTGGGCTAGGTTTAACTCTGCACATTGGGCCTCAACAGCACAAACCAGGCTACAGCTTCCAAATGGACCCTTTGTGCTGGTGTGATGGATTTTCTGGGCCAAAAGTCTCTCTGCCTCCCATCTCCTAACAACCTGCCCACCTGAGCCTGGTGACTCAAGGTGGGGGCCAAAAGCCCCTACTCCCCTTGGCTGAGTATATGAGGATGGCCTGTGGACTTCACTGCTAGCTGATAAAACGGACCCTGCTTCTGCACCACAAACTTTGCTCTCCTTTCTGCCACACAGAGTATGCAGGTCCTCGGGGACACAGAAGGATCTCTCTCCTGTCTCAGGTCTAAGCCACATTCTCCAACAGAGTTTACCAGATGCTCTACATTTGGGGGGATGTATTGCAATCCACCCACCCAGCAACAGGGTGAGACCTGGCTCCATTTTGCTGGTGATCCTTATATGAACTTTTCCATCAGTCAGAACCTTTTGGAAGAGAAGAAAATGGGTTGCATCAAAGCCCATGTTGAACCCCTAATGCATTTGTGATGCCATGACTCAGATTAAATGTGTCAAACACCAAGGGATGAGATATGAAACCAAAGCACGCATGGTGAGATTGAGGCTCTTACTGCAAACCATGGCAGCCGAGTAGCTACATGAACTCGAGCAACTGGCCTCAACCAAGGTCCCAGGTCCTAGCAGTTTTTACTTAATACCAAGCACAGCTTTAGCTAGAATTCTTGGGTGCCAAACAACAATTGAAATTAGAAAAAAGAGAAACAAGCAAAAAACCATTTTAAGATCAAGGGTAGCTTTTCTTTGGACCACACAATGAGCAGGCAAAAATCTGGCCCTGATCAAAGATGTTGATGACAGAGAAGCTCTCACGATGGCCTTAGATCTGAAAGGCAACGTTGCTTCCCAAAGACTTTTCAGTCCTGATGGAGAGGGCAAGCAGTTGCAAGAACGAGAAAGGATCATGCCAAATCAGGCCTTCTTCAAGCATGGGTGAGACACACAATGGCTAAGCCAGGCAGACCTCCAGGGTGGGAGCTTCTGGATTACACACACGGCTCCTCTTTCACAGGCTATGCCAGGGACGAGCAACAAAGGCTGTCAGAGCGGAGAGTGACGGGGGCATCAGGAGAGTGCCTATCTCAGAGCTCCCCAGATGGAGTCAGTATTTCCCACCTCAGGGAATGGCAGGACACTCACCCAAGTCAAAAACCTGGCTATCATTTGCTCTCCATCACAACCCACATCTAAGTGTATCCCATTCAGAGCTCTGTTAATGCTTGAGAGCAGGTGCTACCCTCTCACCTGAAAAAAATGCAAGGGCCCCAGTAACTCGTCTCCCTGCCCCTGGTATGTTAACAGAATATCCTTCCACAAGCATCAGTCATGGCACTACCATGGCTTAAAATCTCAGTGGCTTTCCATGGCCTCTGACATAAAACCCAATAACCTTCATACCACCTCTCTAGCAGCATCTTGCCTTGGATTCTGTTTTTAGCTGAATCTTGACTGGTCTTTAAATGCCAAGTGATGCACCATTTTCTCCAGCTTTCCCTGACATGCCCTCCCCAGCTTGTGAGCTTCCTCTATGCTCCCATCATCCTTTCTTAAATCTGAGGCTGCAATCACACAGCAATGATGCTGGATTCCATGTCTATCTTCTTCACCAGGAAAAAGCTCCTGAGGTACCGGGAGTCCATCTCTGGATTCATGATACCAAATGACTGCAGCCATGAAATTAAAAAGACGCTTGTTCCTTGGAGAAAAAGCTATGACAAACCTAGACAGTGTATGAAAAAGCAGAGACATCACTTTGCCAACAAAAGTTCATATAGTCAAAGCTATGGTTTTTCCAGCAGTCATGTACAGATGAAGAAGTGGGACCATAAAGAAGGCTGAGCACTGAAAAACTGATGCTTTCAAACTGTGGTGTTGGAGAAGATTCTTAAAGAGTCCCTTGGACTGCAAGGAGACCAAACCAGTCAATCCTAAAGGAAATCAACCCTGAATATTCATTGGAAGGACTGATGGTGAAGCTGAAGCTCCAACACTTTGGCCACCTGATGTGAAGAGCTGACTCACTGAAAAAGACCCTCATGCTGGGAAACACTGAAGGCAGGAGGAGAAAGGGATGACAGAGGATGAGATGGCTGGATGACATCATTGACTCAATGATCATGCTGCTGCTGCTAAGTCACTTCAGTCGTGTCCGACTCTGTGCAACCCCATGGACAGTAGCCCACCAGGCTCCTCCATCCCTGGGATTCTCCAGGCAAGAATACTGGAGTGGGTTACCATTTCCCTCTCCAATGAATGCATGCATGCTAAGTCGCTTCAGTTGTGTCCGACTCTGTGCGACTCCACAGGTGGCAGCCCACTAGGCTCCCCTGTTCATAGGATTCTCTAGGCAAGAAGAGTGGAGTGGGTTGCCGTTTCCTTCTCCGCAATGGACATGAGTCTAACCAAACTAAGGGAAATGGTGAAAGACGGGGGAGACTGGTGTGCTGCAGTCCTTGGGGTCGCAAAGAACTGGACACAGCTTAGCAACAGAACAACAAAGATGGCTAGCACTTGGGAGGCTCCAGACAGGATAAATGCTGCAGACCCAAAGAAGAGCAGAACAGAGCTCCTGCCCCTGAGAAGTACAGTCTGGTCTGGGAGACAGTCACACAAATGAACTAAAATACAATAAGTTGTATGACAGACGTTATCATTAAAATTCTATATCGACAGCTTCCAACTCTATAGTTTCCTTGTTTTATACACAGCCCTCGTCATGTTGCAAAATTTTTGACAGTCTCCTAGAAACAGTGAGGCTGAGATAAGGGCTGAGAAAGGGGAGGGGCAGGGGAACAGAGGGGTTAAGGACTGTGTTCTATTCACGTTTGAATCCTCTGTCTCACACAGAATCTGGCAGATCAAAGGTGCTATGTATATTGGATATATGGAATAAATAATCATGCCCTTCCTAAGGGGTGGGAGGTAACCATGGAAAGCTAAAAGCAGGACATCAGTTCAGTCGCTCAGTCGTGTCCGACTCTTTGCGACCCCATGAATTGCAGCACACCAGGCCTCCCTGTCCATCACCAACTCCCAGAGTTCACTCAGACTCACATCCATCAAGTCGGTGATGCCATCCAGCCATCTCATCCTTTGTCGTCCCCTTCTCCTGCTGCCCCCAGTCCCTCCCAGCATCAGTCTTTTCCAGTGAGTCAACTCTTCACATGAGGTGGCCCAAGTACTGGCGTTTCAGCTTTAGTATCATTCCTTCCAAAGAAATCCCAGGGCTGATCTCCTTTAGAATGGATTGGTTGGATGTCCTTGCAGTCCAGGGACTCTCAAGAGTCTTCTCCAACACCACAGTTCAAAAGCATCAATTCTTCGGCGCTCAGCCTTCTTCATGGATGGACATTATTACTGAACTTGAAATCTCCCAGGCCGAAAGGGAAATGAACAGCATGAGCAAAGGCATCAAGTGGCAGGGCAGTCTGGGAGAGCCCTTGACTAGCACAGTTAATTTAGAGAAGATACCCAAAGTAAATGCAAAGCCTGAGGATATTCTGCCACTCTTTTGTCCCAAATAGCAGCCTCCATCTCCTATCCAGCCGTGAAATTCACTGAAGGACTCGGACTTGCTAAGGACAGCTGTAAATCCTCAGAAATCACAACACTCAGAAGGGTCACAAGAATGACACACAAAACTCAGCACTCAGGCTTCTTCATTTTTCATTCGCTACAGACCAGATTAACTAGCATGCCCCCAATTCCAACAGAACTCAAGAGGAGACCACAGTGGCCATTCCCTCTGGTCTTGACTCAGATAGGGCAGAACAATTATCTGGGGATTGGAACTTAAAATATTTTTAGTAGGGTTCAATAAAAGCTGTAGAAAACATGTCTCATAAGAAAAACAGCCCCAGTAATTTCATGCAAGGGGAATTACAAAGTTCACAAATTACAAAATTCTGTGAAATATTTTACATAACATGGCCTACTCTCCAGCTGAATCACAATGAGTTTGACTGCTCTGAACCAAACCCTTTTATGTACATGGAAGGCAAAGAATAAAGTCAAAATGAAAATACTGTAGTTTAGTTTGTTATTTTAAATTTATGAAAACTTGCTCAAGGGAGCTTACACACACCACAAATACATGCTCAGCATGTATTATCATGCTGAATTATCATGCTCCTCTTACCACGTTTTCTCACTGGGCCTTTTCTATTAAACTCTGAGCTAGACCCAGGCCATGCAGACCCTGAGACAAAAGCCTCTGGGAGAGACAGAGCAGCACTCCCCTCCTCTCTTCTGTCTGATCTGTAGAAGAGCCTGAGAGAGGGATCAGGCCCCGAGTGTCTATGGATGATGCACTGTTCTCCCCCACAGAAATAAAAGGGGACACATCCTGCCAATGATTTTATTTCAGTCAGTTCAGTTGCTCAGTCGTGTCTGACTCTTTGTGACCCCATGAACTGCAGCATGCCAGGCCTCCCTGTCCATCACCAACTCCTGGAGTCTACCCAAACTCATGTCCATCGAGTCAGTGATGCCATCCAACCATCTCATCCTCTGTCATCCCCTTCTCCTCCCACCATCAATCTTTCCCAGCATCAGGGTCTTTTCAAATGAGTCCACTATTCTCATCAGGTGGCCAAAGTATTAGAGTCTCAGCTTCAACATCAGACCTTCCAATGAACACTCAGGACTGATCTCCTTTAGGATGGACTGGTGGATCTCCTTGCTGTCCAAGGGACTCTCAAGAGTCTTCTCCAACACCACAGTTCAAAAGCATCAATTCTTCGGCGCTCAGCTTTCTTCACAGTCCAACTTTAACATCCATACATGACCACTGGAAAAACCATAGCCTTGACTAGATGGACCTTTGTTGGCAAAGTAATGTCTCTACTTCTTAGTATGCTGTTTAGGTTGGTCATAGCTTCCCTTCCAAGGAGTAAGCGTCTTTTAATTTCATGGCTGTAATCACAATAAACGGTTTAAAATCTAACAAAAATTTCAAAAACGCACAAGAGTACAATAAGCACAAAATCTGTTCTGTGTTGTTTGAAACTTTAAGAAGAGCAAATGCTGATGATTATTCCTTGCATTAAATGAAGATATTTGATTTTGCAGTCTCTATAATAAAGAGACATTCTTTGTGTCAAGAGAACAGGGTAAAAGAGAAAATGATGAATATAGAATTGAGGAATGCTCTAAACATGGGAGGAGATGTTCAGAGACAGAAGGAACACAGAGGGGAAAATCCTAGTGCCAAACAAGCAGCGTAAAGTACGATGAATCAGATTTCCCTGGTGGTCGGGCGGTTAGGAATCTGCCTGCCGATGCAGGGGACGTGGTCTGGGAAGATCGCACGTGCCATGGAGCAACTAAGCCTGTGCACCACAACTACTGCGCCCATGTTCTCTCTGCAGCAGGAGAAGCCCCCACAGTGAGAAGAAGGCACACCGCAGCTAGAGAGTAGTGGCCCCCACTTGCCACAACTAGAGAAAGCCGGTAGACCACGGGAGACCTAGCACAGCCTCAAATAAATGTAAAAAGTTACAATGAACCTCTGGGAACATGGAAATAGTTCAAAGTCCACCATGATGAAGAGCTGACCAGGCTGCAATGTCTTCTGTATCAAAAGATGTACCTATGTGGAAAACATTCCATTAACATGTAAAGCCTGGTTATATAATGAGTCAGGAAGCAAAAGGACTTGACAAAAATTACTTGACAGTGGGACCTGCAAAAAAAAAATGTTAGTTCAACTGATATTTACTCTGCGTACTGTACTGATGTGCTCAGTCATGGCCGACTCTCTGCGACCCCATGGACTGCAGCCCACCAGGCTTCTCTGTCCATGGAATTTTCCAGGCATGAATACTGGAGTGGGTTGCCATTTCCTTCTCCATTACTCTGCATGGTGCCAGAAAAAACATAGCCTATAACTTCTTTACATTCTGCTTAACCTAGAAATATATCTATCATAAGCAGGGTTACTATATCAAATTCATGCCATATTGTTTGCTTTTATTATCAGCAAAAATATTTACAAATAGGACAATGACATCAAACTTTGTATTAATATCTTTTTTAATTCAAATTTATTATGGCTTTAAGGAAATATTTGATTAGGCATCCAAGCTTTTGCTAAACCATAACATTTTAAAAATTATTCCTTTTGAAGTATTGTTCAAAGCTGTATACACTTTATAAAAAGATAATGAGATGAATAATTCACAATTTTATGTATTCATGCACAGTGAAGAGGAAATGATGCTCAATCAAACTCCCAAACCCAAGAGCTGGGTAACTCAGTTAAATATTTTAAAGCTGATTTGTGTGTGTGTGTTTAAGATTTTTAGTTACTACCAGAGCATCTAAAACGGATCTGAAAGCTAACTGTTGTCCAAAACTCTTCAGATTCTTCAAATCCCATAATTCCATTTCTTCCCTTTTTCAAATCAAAAGATTTAAACATACATAATTGGAGAACCAGTACGATCATTTTTCTCTTTAACAATAATATGTACTTCTGGATCAGCTACTTAGCTGATCAGTTAGATTTACAGCTAACTGACAGGTAGAATCTGGCTTCCTCCCAAAGCAGCTGTGATGAACTCCCTGAACACTGTTTTAGACAGGTGGGCCACTCCAGAAATCAGAAACATTTGAGGTCATTTCCAAACACTGCACAAGGTCTGGCTTTAGAGAGGCCTCTTGAAGGTACAGCCACAGTTGCAGAGCTCATGATGCTCAAACATGCTGCTCTAGTCCACCAGAGATCTGAGCAGAAGATAATCGGAGAAGAATTTTCCAGGAAATGTTTTAAGACCAACTCAAACCCAAGATCTGGGTTTAGTCTCTGATGAAAAATTTGTCACCCAAACCTTTTTCATTCTTGATTCTGTGAAAAGGAAAACCAACTTTAGTGTCTGTCCCACCTAGGTCCTTACTGCTTGGAGCTCACAGCTTTTTCAGAAGATGTAATTATTTCGATTCTGTTTTTGAGGAACCAGTGGTGTTTCTTTTCTCTGGAAATGGTTCTTGCTTCCCCCAGAATGTGCAACATTTCATTCATCTTCACAGCAGTCCTCTGGGATGGGCAGTATAGGTGAACTCTCTTCATTTCACTGACCAGACGATTACCAGACGACTTGCCTAGTGGCTTGCTATAAGCAAGGCTCTGATGCCAGAACCGAGTGCACGAGTCCAGCACTTCCATGTTTTTACACAAAGGCATCAAAAAGGGGTGTGACTGCCAATTTACTAACAAATCTATTGATTTGAACAGATAGATAAAATCCACGAGTTATTCACCTTGTATTAATTTAGACCAAAATCAAGAGTTGACTTGCAAATAAATCATGGCCACAAATTTGCCCTTCCTTTGTTATAGACTAGCAAACACCTTGGAGAAGGCAATGGCACCCGACTCCAGTACTCTCGGCTGGAAAATCCCATGGATGGAGGAGCCTGGTAGGCTGCAGTCCATGCGGTCGCTAGGAGTCGGACACAACTGAGCAACTTCACTTTCACTTTTCACTTTCATGCACTGGAGAAGGAAATGGCAACCCACTCCAGTATTCTTGCCTGGAGAATCCCAAGGACGGCGGAGCCTGGTGGGCTGCCGTCTATGGGGTCGCACAGAGTTGGACACGACTGAAGCGACTTAGCAGCAGCAGCAGCAGCAAACACCTAACTGGCCCTCACTAGGAAACTATTTTTTTTTGATGAGCAAGAGAAATGAACTTAAAAATCTACAGCTGCCGTGAGAGTGACCTAAGAGAGAAAGCTGATAGAATCAAATAAGCCCTGGGGGAGGAGAGGGTTAAAAAAAAAGTTCTCCAGGGGAGGGAAAAAAAAAAAAGAATTCCCCAGGAGGTTACAAGGAAATGTATATTAATAACTTATTATCTTGAAGATTTAAAACCTAAAAAATGAAACAAGCATATCATTTATGTTTTCCTATATGGCATATACATGTAAATGACTATACTAATTAAACTAAGACTGTGCGATTAAGGAGACTTACAATTATAATATATTTAATTCCTCTTTATAATTACTGCTTTAAATCTAGCAAAAGAGACTCATCATCCTCTACTTTCACCTGAGGTTTAAAAGTAACTTTCAGAGGCTCAGGGGTCGAGATCTCCCCGCCTTCTTGGGGAGGACGCGGGGCACTGCCCTCCTCGGGGTCTGTTTCACTGAGCACCTCAGGGTAGAGCTCACTGATGGGGCCTAGAGCCTCGCCCCTGGCAATGATGTCCACCCCCACCTCCCGGACCTCTTCTGGACCCTCAGCCACGGCTCGGTCTCCGTCTTTGGTTTTCCGAAGGCTACGCATCTTAAAAGCTTCCCTTGAGGGAGCTGCATTGGAAATGGTTTTCTTAAACCTCTCCCCTGACTGCTTCAGTCTCTCCCCCGACTGTCTCAGTCTCTCCCCCGACTGCCTCAGCCGCTCTCTCCTCTCTGGGGTCACTATTCTAGTCCTAATTCTGTTCACTTTCTTGTCAAAATTCTGCCGCGTCTTCTGCATGTTTTCTTTGGAAAAGGCCTTTTTGATGTTATCAATGCGCTCCTTGCCTGACTTTCTAAGCCGGGCAGACCTGCTCTCTTCAACGAAATATTCTTCATCCGAAGACAGATCAACTGGGGTATCAAAGACTTCGTCCTCCTCCTCTGGACTCTCAATCAAGCTTCTGTCTTTCACGACAGACAGGGACGTCGGACACTGAACCTCCTCCTGAAGGAGAGAGAAAGCAAGCTTGTTAGCTATGGGTCCTTGGACCTTCCAGCCACACCTTTTCAATCTCCTCCACAGGTTGCTTATCCTCCACCCGCTCCTTAAATGCTGGTGTTTCTCAAGGTTTCTTTTTCTTCATCTCCCAAGCTCACCCCGAGCAATGTTATCCACTGCTCTACCTTCAAATCCAATGGCAAGCAGACTCAACAAATCTTCCCTTCACCTCTCCCCTTCCCCTAAGATGAAGACTCATTTCTAATTGGCAGGCAGACTTCTTCACCTAGATGTAATGCAAGCACCTCTAACTTAACTTATCCAAAAATCAAGGCCCAGCCATCACCCTTTCCCAGACCTCTCAGCACTAATACCTCCAGGTGTCACCCAGAAAGAAATCTCAGAATCACCGTCCCAAATATTCCCTGCTCTCATCCGACATCCAACTGATCACCAAGCACTGTTGGTAACACTGCTTACCAACTAGTAATTACTCTGTTCCCTCTTCCTTCCTCCTTGCCTCTACCAATGCCTTCATTCAGGCTCTGTAATCTCAGCCCTGAACTTATGAAATACCTTCACCACCATATCACCTAAGTATTTCCTGTGAAATGTTCCTAAAACATACATCTGATCACATCCATCCTCTACTTTAAAACATTTGGAAGCTCATCAATACTCAAAGGACAAAGAGTTCAAATCCTTTAGTATAATTAGATGGCTCTGGTTTGAACTACACCTGCTTTCCCGGTCCTCCCGTCCAGCCACACAAACACTCTGAGCCCCTCCAACGCATGCTGTTCTCATCCCTCCACATCTTCGTATACATGGTTTTTGCTACCTTAATTAAATACCTTTAAATGCTCTTTTCAACTTTGTGAACAAAATCTTTGAGTCAAACATGCCCAGCCTCCCCAAGAGACCAATTCTGTCTCCAATTTATACCCAAATGACACAAAAGTACTTGTTGTTCACTTAATAAGTCATGTCCGACTCTTTGTGACCCCATGGACTGCAGCACACCAGGCTTCCCTGTACTTCATTCTCAGAGTTTGCTCAGATTCATGTGCATTAAGTCAGTGATGCCATCCAACCATCTTCTACTTAACAATATTTTTCACAGTCTGAATTGAACTGGAGCTCTATTCATTTATGTATGTCTCCCTGGGGCCTTCACTAAATTAATAGGTTCCATGAAAGCCAAGGTGTATCTTATTTATGATTTATGCCCAGCATCTATCAGAGTACCTTGCACATAGTAGGTACGCTCAACAAATGACTGCTGGACAAAGAAACACATGCCTTCATTCAACAAATTGTTACTAAGCACCCACAATGTACTAGTCAATATTCTAGGCACTGAGAACCTCCTGTGAGTAAAACAGTAAAAGAACCTGTATTCTCAGAAAGAGAAATAAACAAGTTTATCTATATAGCATGTTGGATGGTAATAAATGTTAAGTTGAAAAATAAAATGCGGAGTGGGGATACACAGTGACTGAGGACGATGCTCGATGCTCGGAAAGGTCTCACTAAGAAGCAGATATCCAAGCCTAGACCTGAAGGTAACGCATATCGCAAGGAGGAAAGGAGAAAGCAAAGAAGGCATCGTGACTGAAGCAGAATGATCAAGGGTCAACAGAAGGAGAGAAGGTAAGAGAGGGAGCGAGAGGGCCAGCGCACGTAAGGCTCTGTAGCCAATAATGACTGTGGCTCTTATTCCAGGAGTGTGATAGGAAGCCTTCTAAAATGTTCTGGGGAAAACAGTGACATGACTTGACTCATGCTGTAAAAGGGTCACCCTATTGAAATGAGGCAGTCGAGGGTCATGAGAAGCAGGGAGAGCAGGTAGAGACCACTGAGCTCAATCAGGTGAGAGGCGGTCAGGGTGTTGGCAGAGGTGGTGGTGAGAAGCGGTCTGATTCCAGATCCACTGTGAAGGTAGGAGTCGATGGGATCCACTGCTAGACTGACATGTGGAGACATCGAGGGTGATGATTCTCAAGCCCAGGGCCTGAGCAAATGAAGGACAGATTTGCATTTCACTAAGACTGGGAAAAAATTGGCTTAAAGCTCAACATTCAGAAAATGAAGATCATAGCATCTGGTCCCATCACTTCATGGCAAATAGATGGGGAAACAGTGGAAACAGTGTCAGACTTTATTTTGGGGGGCTCCAAAATCACTGCAGATGGTGATTGCAGCCATGAAATTAAAAGACACTTACTCCTTGGAAGGAAAGTTATGACCAACCTAGACAGCATATTCAAAAGCAGAGACATTACTTTGCCAACAAAGGTCCGTCTAGTCAAGGCTATGGTTTTTCCTGTGGTCATGCATGGATGTGAGAGTTGGACTATGAAGAAAGCTAAGCGTTGAAGAATTGATGCTTTTGAGCTGTGGTGTTGGAGAAGACTCTTGAGAGTCCCTTGGACTGCAAGGAGGTCCAACCAGTCCATTCTAAAGGTGATCAGTTCTGGGTGTTCTTTGGAAGGAATGATGCTAAAGCTGAAACGCCAGTACTTTGGCCACCTCATGAGAAGAGTTGACTCATTGGAAAAGACTCTGATGCTGGGAGGGATTGGGGGTAGGAGGAGAAGGGGACAACAGAGGATGAGATGGCTGGATGGCATCACGGACTCAATGGACACGAGTCTGAGTGAATTCCAAGAGTTGGTGATGGACAGGGAGGCCTGGCGTGCTGCGATTCATGGGGTCGCAAAGAGTCGGACACGACTGAGCGACTGAACTGAACTGAAGATTGGGAAGACAGTGGGAGGCAGAGACTGGAGAGGAAGGATACTGACTAAGATGCTGAGCACGCCAACTTTAAGATGACCACTGTACATCCATGCAGAGATGACAAGTAGGCAGTTGAATATATAAGTGTGGAATTCAGGAGAGGTCTGGGGTAGAGATTTATATCTCTAGGAGTCATTAATATAAAGATGAAACTAAAAATCATGACCAGTTAAAAGACACCATTACTCAAAACTCCCTGGAAGCAAAGTACCTTTTAAAAATCAGAATATTTCAGATTTGGGAAAATAATATGTAACATTTCCAGTGAGATCTTGGGAAGAAAAAAAAAAATACGAACATTCATTCCAGGGTGGCATAAAGAGTACAAATAGCCTCATGCTACTTGAGGTTGGGTTTTGCCTTCAAATGAGTTCAGGTCAAGTTAGGTCTTGCTGCCAAATAAGTTACAAAAAATTTATTTTTAAAAATTTTTGAATTTTGGTGTTATAGACAGATAAATGGATTTTAGACCTAAAGATAAGAAGGAAGAGATGAGAAAGAATCAAAATGGAAAACTATCAGCCAGTGAGGCAGGAGGAAACCGAAGAGAGAGGGACACTCCCAAAAGCCCAGTGGACAGAAGCCTTAAGAAGAAAGGGAGACTACAAATGTGCAGAAGAGAAGAAGACAGGGAGGGACTAACTATGTCAATGTGTCAAAGGGTAAGGATGAGAATTGGACTGAACTGGCAGACACTAGTAACCTTGAGAATGAGCCCAAAAACACAGCTGCTAAGGGACCTCAATTCACTATTTACAGGTTACTTTTAAAACTAAACCAGAAAAACTTTAAAGATCATGAGATTTCTAACTGAACCGATGAATTTTTTAAAAAGAAACTATGCTCCCAGGCTTCCCTGGGGGTCCAGTGGTTAACATCCACTGTGTAATGCAGGGGACACATCGGTTCAACCCCTGGTCCACAACTAAGTCCATGCATCACAACTACTCAGCCCACGCTCTAGAGCCCACAGGTTGCAATACCAAGCCCGTGTGTGACAACTACCAAAGCCCACAAACACTAGAGCCTGTGCTCCGCAACAAAAGAAGCCACCTTGCAGCGTCCTACAACCAGATTAGCCCCCGCTCGCCACAACGAAAGAAAGCCCTGTGTAGCAATGAAGACCTACCACAGACAAAAACTGAATAAATACATCTAAAACAAAACAAGCTAACAAAAAAATGCGCCCTTACTTTGAGATCCAGATTAAATCTGTTCAACCAAAAAAATTTACTATGTAAGAAATATATTCATATACATTCCAAAACCTATCAGCCCAATAGTCAAGAAGGGTATCCCCGGAACTTTATTTCTTTGGATACTTACTTAAAATCTAATTATTTGGCTATAGGATTGGACAGGCTAGAAGCTTAAAAAAAAAAGTCGGGGTGGGTAACTGATAGCTCTCTGATGAATCAGTTAGAAGCTGCAACTTTATTCCTCTCTTTTCCTGACCACCTGCCACAGGGAGCAGCTTCAGCAGCCCTGCGTGTGTGGGTGTAGACTGAGGAGGTATTAGAAACGGAGCTGAAGAATAATTACTGTTCGGTGAGAAAAACCTTCACAATGCTGCTGTAAAGAAATCAGATCTGGCTCAACTCAGGAATCACAAACCCTCCCTCAAGTGCACAACAAACTCTACAAAATCAGGCTTAACAACAAAACAAAACAGAGGTGAAGTCAGAGAAAGAACCTGTTAAGTGAATCTATTTGTTGTAATGCCTATGTTTCAGAGATATCATGAATTAGCGGTGAATATACTGTAATAATAATTGAAAACAATTAGGGTTGAATTATAATTGATTTCCAAGTATAATTATTATGCATCTTTTCATGTAAAATTCTAGGTAAGAAGATGAGTTTTGTAACAAAACAAGTACTGTGAATCAGAGTATAGTGGCCGTGATTATCAAAGTAATACAGCTAGGAGAAGTCTGAATATTTATAAGTCTGGAGCTTATCATTAGGGAAAGGCCTAATACCTCATTTGGGAAGCAAAGGCATGTGGCTGGTAAGCAAAAATGTTAGAAGGTATGATAATCCTCCTTCCTGGCTTTCATGGCAAGAAGGTCACCAAGGTAAAAGCATGTTCAAAAAGAAATCATAATTGTATGGTACACAGCAGATACTTTTTTCCAAAGCCAATGTCCAGGATTAGGTAAAAGCTCCGCTGTACACAACTGGGAGAGATAAAGTACCAATAAAGTCTGCCACCGAAAGATGTATCCAGGGAAATCTTTTTGAGTAAGCATGTTACAGCTAAATTACTCATCTTCAAGTTAATTTTAGTAGAAGGTATAGTCTCAATAAAGCTGTGTGTGTGTATATACACATGTATATACATATATTAACTATGAGAATAAATTTTAAGAATTTTGGGAATTCTCTGGTGATCTAGTAGTTAAGATTTGGCTTTCACTGCCGTGGCACAGATTCAGTGCCTGGTCAGGGAACTGAGATCCCACAAGTGGAGCAGCCAAAAAAAATTATAAGAATTTTAACTGCTATAAAGAACCATATGAATGCTGTATTCTGTGTTCCAACATCTAAGAATCCCCAAATCCACTGGTAGTTGCCTGTATCTTTTCTTCACAAGCACTCCCACCTACATGAGATAGCTACTGCTTATTGACAAAGGGCTGCTTACTCTGCACAACTTAATTTCACAGACTCTTCGCGGCATTATGCCTCTTAGTTGCTTTTTCATATCATCTTTTATTCATTCTAATAACTGCTGGGGCTCAAAGAAAAGAAAAAAAATAGCAAGTTTCAGGGAATAAACCGGTTATAGAAACAACTTTTTAAAAGAAGAATTTTATGTCAACAGACACATAAGAGACAATTAGGACTTTTCAGAAACTCCTGTTTTATTAAGCCACTGAAGTCCTTATTGCCAAATTCAGACTTAAATTGAAGAAAGTAGGAAAAATCACTAGACCGTTCAGGCATGACCTAAATCAAATTCCTTATGATTATACAGTGGAAGTGAGAAATAGATTCAAGGGACTAGATCTGATAGATAGAATGCCTGATGAACTATGGAATGAGGTTCGTGACATTGTACAGGAGACAGGGATCAAGACCATCCCCATGGAAAAGAAATGCAAAAAAGCAAAATGGCTGTCTGGGGAGGGCTTACAAATAACTGTGAAAAGAAGAGAAGCGAAAAGCAAAGGAAAAAAAGAAAGATGTAAGCATCTGAAAGCAGAGTTCCAAAGAATAGCAAGGAGACATAAGAAAGCCTTCCTCAGCGATCACTGCAAAGAAATAGAGGAAAACAACAGAATGGGAAAGACTAGAGATCTCTTCAAGAAAATTAGAGATACCAAAGGAACATTTCATGCAAAGATGGGCTCGATAAAGGACAGAAATGGTCTGGACCTAACAGAAGCAAAAGATATTAAGAAGAGGTGGCAAGAATACACAGAACTGTACATAAAAGATCTTCATTGCCAAGATAATCACGATGGTGTGATCACTCAGCTAGAGCCAGACATCCTGGAATGTGAAGTCAAGTGGGCCTTAGAAAGCATCACTACAAACAAAGCTAGTGGAGGTGATGGAATTCCAGTGGAGCTATTTCAAATCCTGAACGATGATGCTGTGAAAGTGCTGCACTCAATATGCCAGCAAATTTGGAAAACTCAGCAGTGGCCACAGGACTGGAAGAGGTCAGTTTTCATTCCAATTCCAAAGAAAGGCAATGCCAAAGAATGCTCAAACTACCACACAATTGCACTATCTCACATGCTAGTAAAGTAATGCTCAAAATTCTCCAAGCCAGGCTTCAGCAATATGTGAATCATGAACTTCCAGATGTTCAAGGTGGTTTTAGAAAAGGCAGAGGAACTCAGAGATCAAACTGCCAACATCCACTGGATCATGGAAAAAGCAAGAGAGTTCCAGAAAAACATCTATTTCTGTTTACTGACTATGCCAAAGCCTTTGACTGTGTGGGTCACAATAAACTGTGGAAAATTCTTCAGGGGATGGAATACCAGACCACCTGACCTGCCTCTTGAGAAACCTATATGCAGGTCAGGAAGCAACAGTTAGAACTGGACATGGAACAACAGACTGGTTCCAAATAGGAAAAGGAGTATGTCAAGGCTGTATATTGTCACCCTGCTTATTTAACTTCTATGCAGAGTACAT